>JARHVA010000724.1:1605000-2145000 GCA_037957365.1 Torreya grandis | reverse complement strand
TCATGAAAATGATGATTTTTCCAAAAAATGGGTGAAAATTCCACTTTGGAGATTTTTACCCATTTTTGGCATTATTGCTATTTTTAGGAGTGATGACTTCAATCAAAATTAACATTTTCCTTGGTGAAGCTACTATTTGCATGGTCTAATAAGTAAATTTTTGACATTTGTGGTCTGTTTTGTATGTCATTTGATCTTACATGCCTTATTTTTTATCCATATTGTAACCAAACCATATTTTTTGGCCTCCCCTAAGACCCATTTAATAATACTATTTTTCAACCTACATCCAAGGTTTATTTAAATGAGCATCTTTGAACTCACATTTAGGCTAGAAATGTGTTGTTCTCCTTTACCAACTCATCATCAATCCATTTTATATATTTATCACATAAGCTATCCTTACCAACTTGCCCCATTGTGGTAAATTCTTTTTGAGATCGATTAATGATGTATCTTGACTTTCTTGGGCATTATCATTCCCAATCATGTGTTTTATATGTGCGAATGATTATAACTACATTAGGGCAAATTATTTTATTTTTGACCAATTTAATGATTATAACTACTTGTGGACAAATCATTATGTTTGCATCCCATATTAATGATTATAACTTCCTTTGGGAAATCATTATTTTTACCTACTCCACCCACCCTTTTAGGCAAATGCTTGTATTATTGATTATAACCACTTTTGGGCAAATCAGTTTTTCACATTTTGTTACTAATTATAACCACCTTCAGATAAATTAGTATCCATACCATTTCCCTACTAGGGTAACTATCTGTGCTACTGCTTATAACTACCTTTGATAAAACTAGTGTCACACCTTTCATTACTAATTATAACCACCTTTGACCAAATCAGTATATGCCCCACTACCCTACTATATCAACTATCCTTGTCACTACTTATAACTTCTTATGGAAAAACTAGTGTATACCCTTTATTATTGATTATAAATACCTTTGGGGAAATCAGTGACTTCATTGTACCTACTATTTATAATCTACTTTGGGTAATTCAATAATTCCACCCCCATTTCTACTAGATTGTGTCATTTTCTTCATTTTGAGGGAACGTTTGATGATTGTATTTAGCCACCCACTCCCTTGAGGGGGTATCAAGGGTTTATCAACTACCCTTTAGGGCATGAACCATTTGGATCAATTAGTTTTGCATTATTGAAAAGACATTATCATGGTTGTGTCTTACAACACCTTCTCAAATAAGGGCAAATTGTAGACATTAGTTTTGGCCACTTTCATACCTAAACTAGGATTTAATTCAAATTTTAGAAAATAATGCATTTTAATCCTAAAAATCACATAAATTACCCTAATTCATCTACATAAGGGATTTAATTATATATAAATATGATGAAGCTATTTGATTTGGTGTATTACATTGTATGCACCAATAACCTAGTTTAGTTTTAACCTTAGTCAAATTATGACCTAGTAATTTGACACTTTTGGCTTGACAAACTGTTAATTAAAAACATTTAAAATAATTGTCAAAAACCAAAAATCACTAAGCAATATTAATTAGATTGTAAATCTTAATTAAATTACCCAAATGAAAATTCTAAATCAAATTAGTGAATTTCATTTACCAAAAAAAGATTTTTTAGCCAAATATGAAGTCAAAGGTCAAAGGAGATAATAATGTGATTTATTATTTCTTAAATATTCTAAAAATATGAGTCATAACCTCACAAATATCTAAAGTGAGTTGTCATGCCTCATAAACATCTAAAAACTAAGGTTACAAGATTTCAGAAGTGCTTTAACCCAACCCAGGGTTAGACTGACTCAACCTAGGTTAATATAGACTCAACCCAAGTTAGAATTTAACCTAAATTCCCTAGGGTTAGAGTTAGTTATTTGAGATATAAATATAAGTTCCCACACCATATGCCAATAAGATTTTATGTGTAAGGTTATTCTATTGGAATACCTTCAAGAAGCCTTTTTGAGTACTGTTATAATGCCCAATTTATGCCAAGCTTCACACTAAGACACAAGTGACCATTAGAGAGATGTTACCAACATGGAAGAGAATTTTTAGAAGACTCTAATTATCATAGATCAAGCATGAACATCCTTATACCAATAATTAAGCATCAAATTTGATAAATTAGGTAAATTATTTTTATTTTTTATCTCTATTTTATGATCTTGCTTATTATGTTATGCTTTCCCTAGTTCTTAGCCAAGAGTTTTTGTTCCTAGTGTATTTTTATGCTTGATTTTTATCATTTGGAATAACAATGGACTAAACTATGTTTTTTTTACTCTTAAAACACCTAAGATATAATGAACATATAGTTTTTAGAAAAAAAACATCGTAATGACCCTAGAAGCTCATGGTGGAATAGATGACATCCACTAGGTAACTCATCTGTAGATATTCCCTCTAGTCTGAGCTTATGATACAACCCTAATGAGCTTAAAATTGATCACACTTCCTAGGTCTGGGACATTCTCTCCTTTGAGAATTATTCTTATAAAGGGTACCATAAGAGGTTCACCTACATGGTGTCACTGGCCTTGAATAGGAAGTTTAGTAGGAGCATCCAAACATGAACCCCTTTCCTAAAGAGGTGGATAGGGTAGGCATTAATGTCCTATTTGTCAACCCATATTTCTTGGTTGATGGCCTAGTTTTTTGAGGAATTCATATATATTATGGGTATTGGCCCATGCATCCACTACATTAGCATTATATCTATTGGTGTTCTATAGGAGGTTGTATTACTACTT
This sequence comes from Torreya grandis, assembly GCA_037957365.1. Classification (NCBI taxonomy): domain Eukaryota; kingdom Viridiplantae; phylum Streptophyta; class Pinopsida; order Cupressales; family Taxaceae; genus Torreya; species Torreya grandis. The sequence continues at coordinate 2,142,234 of JARHVA010000724.1, read as the reverse complement.
AAAAGTATCCCCTAAGATGTCTAGGACTAGGTTTTCTAAATTGGTCAAGTACACTAGATCTTGCTCATCTTAGAGAAAATGCTTGGAAGTTTTCAATAAGTTACCAAAGAGTTCAGTGTAAGGGAATATTTTAGGCTTGGACATGACTATGTGTAATCCTTACTTTCTTATCACAATGAGATAATTTAGGTACTTAGTTATATAATCATCATCTTCTGAGGTGGGTGTTTGCATGTCTTCAATTACTTTTAAGACCTTGTTATAGTGGTAGAATAACACCAATTTAGATGAAAAGGTGGTGTCTTGGTACTTAGGCTCAATAATAAGGTTGGAGGTTGAAATATCTATAATGAGAAGGTTAATATTAACAATAATTAAATTTGAGTGAGGAGGGAAAAAGGGCACAATAATGAGTTAAAAATGAGCAGATGAACTCTATAGAATTGGGAGCAATAATGATAAATCAGGTTAATCTAAGATATTATAGGGATTTATGAAGATATTATGAATTAATGGACTTTAGTGGCTCACCTAATATGAGTTAAAATCTGATTTGGTGTCACAAACCACCCATTCATTTTCTAATTTGGCATTCACTCAGTAATTTCAAATATATGCTCCCCTTTAGATTTGGTGACTGTGAAGAGATGTTTTGAATTATCCAATATGGGCCCAATTTCTCATTTAATTAATGTGATAAGTATTTTAGGCACATTAATACATTAACATTATGTAATATTGTATGGATCTAGGTTTCATCATGTGCCTATCATTGGTTGGTCTTATTTGTAATAGATGCCACCACAACATAGATGAGTGCTACACTTTTACTTCTTTAAGAGCTAAAATTGGCCACTTGGAGTATTGAGGTGACATGTGGCATCTTATGAATGGATTTTGAATCTAATTTCACCTCATTTTAATTACATTAAGGCATTATGGTCCTTTTATATCAATTTTTATAGAAGTGTCATGTGGCATTTTATCATAAGTTAGGCTATCCTAAGATCTAACATATTTGACAGGCTTGGGAGACTAACACATTTGAAAATTTCTATGTGGTACTTCCTCATTGGTCAAAATATCTTGATATCTAAAATATATGATAGGTTTGGGAGACTGACACATATGCCATGCAAATTTCTCATTTATCAAGCTTTCCTAGGATATGACATCTTTAACAGGTCTAAGAGATAGACACATTTAACAATTTTCATGTGGTGTTTCCTTATTGGTCTGATTCTCCTAAGATCTTACATCTCTGATAGGTATGGGAGACTAACACATCATATGGGTTCCATGTGGTGTTTCCTCATTGGTTAGGATTTCTTATGATTTAAAATCTTGAACATGTCCAAGAGACTGACACATCTAATAGGTTCTACATGGTTTTCCCCCATCAATCAGGCTTTCTTGAAAGATTTTATGAGAAGTGAAAAATTTAAAACAATGCCACATAATCAATTAAAAGTTCACCTACCCATCATAAATCTTTAAGAGATGCCAAGTAGGACTCTGGGAGATTATCCCTCCAATAAATTTGACACAAGTCCAATTTTATGAAAAAACACAATTAGCACAAAAAATATTATAAGTATGTGTAGACACCCATTTTGGTACAAGTAAACATATTTATAGTATCCTTATATGTATATATATTTTCACTAAGAATTATACATCTAATGATGTGTTCTCTTATGGACCTCTTTGATTCGATCTTGTTTCACTTGATTTACCTACCCCTTGGGCCTATGTGATATATCTATTTATCTTCATATAATGTATGCCATATATCCCTAGTTGTTGTACATGTTTTATATATGTTTTTATCCCTCAAACACTTGTGTCCATCCTAGACACTAGCATTGATATTAGTGTCCATCTTCAACACAATTATTTAGGTTTATCTTTTTATCTTTTTATGTATCTTTCACTTTGTTATAATTTTATTATCCCTCTTTTCCCATCATATGGTTGGATTTTTAGATGTAACTAGGTTCTAATTCAAATTCAAAAGGTTCTTATTTATACAAAGGCTATAATCTAATCAAAACACCTAATAATTTGATAAGGAAACTCTTTAATTAGAAAGTACTATTTATTTTAAGCTATCAAATTTCACTACAATACTGAATCAAAATCTGAATCATTCAAAAGGTTAAATATATTATTACATCACTTTTACTAAGTGTTACTAGGAGAAAGATAATATAGTTACATTGTTACAATTACACACACATGCATGAGAGGGAGAACTACATGCAAGTCTAAGGCCCTATTAGGAGTATTGACTATGTAGGCAACACTTAGACACAAATAAGGTTACTAGGGATAACATGACTCATGTTACTAACCAATTTTTACCAAGTTGCAAGAGGCATGTGCAAAGGAATTAGGGTTGCTTATTATCTAGATCTAACACATAGGAAAACATAACTTGAGGCATAAAAAAGGTGCACAGGGGGAACACATGCTTGGTATAAATTTAAAGTCACTCCTATGTATATCTCTCACTATACACTTGCATTAAAGGTAGATATATGCATCGACATTACTATCTTTGACTGCCATAACTATCTAAAAGTAAAAAATAGTTAGAATACATAATGAATAAATTCAAGATGTCGAAGGTAGCCCTATGATGATTCCTAATCTCTACCATAGTATAAAAATAAGATACACTCTCTTTATTCCTTATTTTATTATAACTTATATTTATTTCACATGCCTAAATGAGATATATTATTAAAATCCAAATAGTACTTGATTAACATTCAAACAAATTTATTGCTTGTATGTTTCTATTATGAATCCAAAAGCATTAAAATAATATGAAAACCCTTTATTATTTTAGAACTTAGTAAGGACTAGATTGAATTTAGACTTAGAATACTATAGGGTTCATAAAAAAAGACCAACTTGTCATCACAAACATCATTCAAAATTTGATAGGTCAAGGTGGAATAGAGGTTCAAGGTTTGACAAGGTCTAAGGCCAATTAGAAAGGGATTGAAGCTCTAGGAAATATTTGAGTTGAGAAATTTCAGAGGGGTCCCCCCACTCCTCCAAATAAGGGGGATTATATTAGCCACAATGTAATAAAGATCCCCTTTGGTTAAACTATGATGGAAAGCCTTTAATAACAAGATTCCATTTTGGGCCCAATGTCCAAAGGATTGTATGTATTATTTCAAATTAATAGCCAGATCCCATTGACCATAAAAGGATTATAACTTAGGTATGATAAAGTTTGAAGGATAGGAATACTCAAATACATCTCTAATAATAGGATAATTTTATAAAATATTTTCCTCAAAAATAGCCTCATGAGAATAAACTTGCAACTTAAGAGTGTTAACTTACTGTTGTAAATATCCCATGGTAGTCATGATAGATAACATATCACAAGGAGAGGTTAAATCTTTGGTTAGAGGCTATAAATTACCATTGACATGAAACATGGGCATGATATAATCTTTACCACTTTTGAGAGTAGGATAATCACATGGTTTTACAACATTTAATAAAGGAATAACCATGGTTAAAGAGGTAAGTATATCATGTTGGATAGCATGAAGTTTGATACCATTATCATTACCATTTGTGATGATATTTGAAACTTCATGACATAAAATAAGTTTAAAGGAAAGAACTCCACTTTTTCATCTTTAGTAGAAAATGTAAAGGAGGGAGGAAAACAAACATTTGCTAGTTCATTTGTAACATTATGAGAGGGAAGAATGGAACTTTCACTTTGATTTATATTTTTTAAATAAGAGAGACAAGATGAAATGATAGTTTTGATTTTATTTGATTTATATAACTTGAGATTTGAAAGAGATGAATCAAATGTACTTGAGACTTTACTTGTGTCCCCAAACAATGCATCTTTTATAACTAATTTCTTATGAATGTCACATGCACTCTCATTTTTCCATTTAATTAGGAAAGCAGTGGAAGTAATATATGAATTTTACTCATTGCAAGTTAGAGAAAGAAAAGGAATTTCACTATTTTCATTTGAGTTATCCAAAGAAGGGATAAAATTTTCAACATTAGTATCATTTTGAAAATAAGTCACACTTGATTTAATCAACATTGGAATCATAGGAGATAGGAGAGGAATATTTAATATTTTCAACATTTAAATCATTAGAGGGGGAAGAAGAATATTCAATTGTTTCAATATTTGCATCATGGAAATAAGAAGAACAATCAATTTTTGATGCAACTAAAGAATGTATGCATGCAACATTATGAATTCTACCATTTTGCATATCTATTTTGTCATCCTTTTACAAGGGATTAACAAAATGTATCATTATTGACTCTTGAAACCCTTCATCATTGGAAAGAAAATAAATAGGAGAACTAGACTCCACATACCCTAGAAGAATATCATCACACTCATAACCATATGAAAAAATGTCATGATCCTTTCTTTGTTTATTTATACTTGAATTTTCATCATTAGTTATTTCGTTATCATAGTTATAAGAAAAATAAGGGTTTTGTTCCTATTTTTAATATTTCATTAGTCTTCATATGGAATACATTGATCATCAGGCACATTGAACAAGCAATCCAAAGGATGAGGCTTTTTTGTACAACCTTTAAATAGTGATTCCTTAAGGATTTTAAATTTGGAGAAAATCACAAAGCACAAAAACACAAGAACCAATGAATATATATAACTAAACATTCCTAAACTAGGCCCATTCAATAAAATCAGATTTGAAAAAATACATTAATCTGTAATGAATTTTTGAAGAAAGTGAAAACCCTACATAAAAACTAGGATTTTGGCTCAATAAATAGAGGATGGGTTCACTAAATGTTTTTATGATTTTTGGAGTTCATAAGGAAACATACAAGCAATAAAAGCTATTTGAATGCAACAAGATAATAATAAAAATTCAATGGTATATAATATAGTTAAAGTAATTTACCCATTTACACATGTACAATGAATTCAATAAATATAAAGAAATAAGGGATAAGAGAGAACATATCTTGTTTGATATTCTATTCTGGGGCACAATGTGATTAGGAATAATCATAGGAATGTATTGGAAGTTTGGGTCTTGTTTTTTCTATGAATTGACTATTTTTTCCACCAAATGCTTGTGTCGAATAGGGGTAATTACATCAATACATGTATCTATCTACAACACAAGTGTCTAGTACAAGATACACAGATGAATGGATCCAAATTTATACAAAGGCTATGTTTTCACCTACATAACTACTTTTTAACTCAAAATATATTATCCTTTGCATGAGATCCATCTAATGACTAAAACCCTAGTCTCTTTACCTTTGACCTCTTATAACTTGGTAAAAAGGGGTTAGCACGTGAGTTGAGCTAACCCTACCAACCCTAGTTGTTGATAAGTGATGCCTACATTAATTATACTCTAAATAGGGCCTCAAATTTATATGTAGTTATCCCTCCTAGGCATGTGTATGTAATTTTAACTGTGTAACTATATTCCCTTTCTCTTATAGTAACCCTTGCTATAAAAAAATCAAGAATATGTTGATCTTTTGAGTGATTCAAATGTTAATTTCACTATTTTAGTGTAATATAATAACTCTTAATGTAAAATTATTGATAATTATAGCTTTATTGATCAAATTTCTAGGTCATGTAATAATACTATAACTTTTGTATATATAGGGATCCTTTGATTTTAAATTATGACCTAGTAGCACGTAAAAGCTGACAATAGAATGAAAAATTGGACTAATAAATAGTCAAAAAATTGAAAGATAAGGAAAATGATGAAGGGATAAGTATGTACAATTATGTCATGGTTGTACACTTACATTTATGCAAGAGACCAACATGGATGCAGGTGTCTACGGGCCAAAAACACAAAACTAATAGAATAACAAGTATGGATCCTTAGAGAATTATGGATAAAAAGGTGACACAATAAAATATAGGCCCAAGGGGAGGTAAAATAAAATAAAATATAATGGAACTGAAGAGGTCCATGTAAATCCACACCACTATATGTATAATTCTATATTAAGAGGCATACACATTTAAAGTCCATAACAACACACTATGAACTATGATTGTACCAAATATGGGTACATACACTTGGAAATACTAATAATGGGATATCATTTTGATGATATAGACCTATAATAATATTAATTATATGACTGATTTAGAAATAGAAAAGAATAAGGCATAATAGCTTAGTTATGCATTTGATTTTCAATAACGTAGTGTAAGCTTGAGAGAGCTTACTAGATGAATAATGAGTAGGATTTAATTTATATTTATACTGCACCTTTTGAAATGTTTATCATGGAAGGGTTAAAGGAAATAAATAGGCCAACATATAAAAATTGAAATATTTTATAACCTAAGTGTTTTTAAGGTACTAATACGTGTGTTGGATTAGGGACACTAGAATTGATAATAGTATCCTAGTCTGAATGCAAGTGTCTAGGAAAATAGAAATTTGTTGAAGTTATGTAATTGATAGTGAAGGATATATATCAGGGTTTAAGCATATTATGGGATATATGTGATACGGGTATTCACATTATCATGGATAAATATAATATTAGCATTTAGGCATGGTAAGATGGTGAATGTGAGCCTTTCAACTAAAAGATAGGTCAAGAACTGAAGGGTAGATCCATGACTAATATTTTACAAGTGTATAATAATAGTTTAACATATAAATCCAAATTTGAGTATCTACATAAATACTTGAAAAAGTGAAAGCTTTGAATGTGGTTTCAAAGGGATAAATTACAATACTTTCCTCGTGTTAGGACCCTTTCATTATCATTGCTCACATAAATGGCAAGAAATTTAAAAATATCAAGGTTATGGACTACCAAGATATAATTTTTTTTTTCTATTTGATTTCTTAGCTCTCTTGGAAATAAGTATCAACACTTGGATCAAACTAGTACATCTACAAAATATATAGAATTAATCAAGTTAAAATTTTATTTTAATTCAAAAGATTGCCATCTTACTTCTCATGTTATTTCAAATCTAAGTGAATAAAATTTTGTGTTTGGAGGAACATAGTTAAAATAAATATGAACAATGATTGATAAAAATAAAGGTTGTATATCATTTTATCATGAAGGTAAGATTACATCATATTCCAAAAAAGGAACATATTTAAATTGAAATCATAAATAATAAGATATATCTTTAGATACTATACAAACAAATACAAATAATGGTATATCAAATAAGGTAAAGGACACAATATATATTTTAAATTAAAAATCAAAAAGGCTAGCACCATAGTATGGGGAAAAACATTATTCATATCCAGATACAAAAGAACATACAAGTGGCATTCCACAACTTAAAAACATAGACAATGATACTACGTATTGGTATGTGTAATAGTATTTTTTCCTTTCAATTTAATTATCTACTAAAAAATTAAATACATGTAGGGTTTATGAGGAATACCTAGAGATAAGAAGATGGTTGTGCACTATTTGAATACAATGAATGTGGGAACTCCTTTTTGTATTAGAAGAATAACCTGCACATAACAAGACAACTTGGAAAAATTTGATTAGTATATATATATATATATATATATATATATATATATATATATATATATATATATATATATATATATATATATATATATATATATATATATATATATATATATATATATATATATATATATATATATATATATACACATGAGTTTCCTAGTTAGGAACCAGTCTTGGGAAGTTATGAGCTTCCTCAAGAGGATGTCAGCTCACTATTCTCATAATTAAGTGAATAGTAAAAGATGAATTTATAAAATAGAAAGATAGTATATAGATGTGATGACAAAATGCTTAGGAAATAATCTTAATCTAAATTATCAATATAAACAAAGTATTCATTCCAATAAGCTCAAACATAATTCACATTTTATTATATAGCATCTAATTGGTCAAAAATGGATTCAACTAAAGGATAATAGACAATGTCACAAAGTGCTAACTCAAAAGCTATGTCACTTTGGTCAGTGAAGAGAGGTTGAGAGATGATGTGTAGATCAAAGACATGAATTATTTTGTGTGAAACTCAAGGTGAAGTCATATATATATAAATTCCATATTTTAAAAGGTAAAATATCAAATCAAAAAGAATTTAAGATAGTTGTATGACTAAATGGCTCAAATTCTAAAATAGAATGCAGGGATCGATGTCAATCTTATAGAATCAGTACCAATTAAGATGAATCAACGTTAATTATATTAAAACTTCATAAGGTTGTAAATAGAAATCTAAGGATAACTAAAGAATTCTAAAAGAAAACTAAGGATATCTAAAACATTTTGATAGTGGAATGAGAAGGAAATAGAAAAAATTAAATAATAATTAAAATAATCAAGATAAAGAACTTACCTTGAAATGGATGCAGGTAGAGTATGTCCTTCTATAGGTGCAAGTAATATCCTTGGTTTGTGATGACCATTTTGGACTGGGTATAGCCTGCTTTTATCAACATGGAGCTAGATTTACCCTTTAATTATCTTGAAAAAATCTTAACATCACTTTGGGATTGAAATTTTATGGGGGGAAACCAAAGGGTCACTTGTGTATATATAAATCGATGCTGATCTAAGAAAATTGGTATTGATCATGGTAAAATCATTACTAATTCACCTTTTTTTGGCAAAAGTTTGCTTTGATCCATTTTAGATTGTTCTAATTATGGGTAATTTGGGATTAAAAATGTGGGTTTGTTATTAATGGCTTTACTATGAGGGTAAAATGTTGGAGGGTTAAGATTTGATATATTCTATGGGTTATAAATTAGATTTTATTGGTTAAAAAGGTAAAATTGTAGTTTATAGAAATAAATTATCAAGTATCTAATGGTAAATAGTTCAAACTTTAGGATAGGTATATTTATGATGAAATAATAATTTAAATGCCTAAGACACCAAATAATTCATATATGACATATGAAGTTATAGTTTCTACATTTCCCCTTTTTTTGGAGTGATATGTAAGAATGTGCTATGATACAAAAACTAAGAAAGGTCTAATGCCCCAATTTTATGTGAGTAGGTATTCCCCCTAAAAATGGGAGATAACATAGGATGATGAATGGGTGATGGGTTTGAAATATGGATTGATGTATGGGATGAATAAATAACAAATAGGAACCAAGAGTGTGGATGCATAAAATGAAGTATACTTTTGCACTAATAGGGTGTGAGATAATATAGGCAAAGATGCCCCAAGACAAATCATGTAATAAATTACCATAACTATAAACAAGTGGGATTAAATATAGGCCAATAAGAGAACAAATGATAGGGTTTGGTGTATTAAATCATATAGTGTGATTTACAATATGTAAACTACTTATAGACAATCATTATCAAGATAAAATACTCTCAAGACCCACAAAGAGGAGATACCTAAAAAAATGCATGCCTTAAGAAAGCGATGGGACCAACAGGGGGTCTATGTCTACTAGATTTAAATGTAATAGGATAAATAATGGGAGAGGTGTGGTAAAGTAATAAGATTAGGATTTGAAGCAAGATTGGATGTGTGAAAAATGACAAGTGTAAAAGAGAAAAAGTTGAGATAGATTGACACTGATCAAAGAAATTGATGATGATCCATATAAATCAATGCTAATTTAAAAAAGATTGATGCCGATCTAAATATAACTATATAATCAAATTTAACATGGAAATAATTCATTTTTTATTGATGTGTGATTAGTGGAAAGGTAAAAATTGATAACAATTTTGACATGTGGTGCAATGGATGTGAGCGACAGTGGTTAGAGGTAGTGATGACAATCCCATAATGAGGTAGGCTTTGTCTTTACTAAAGTTTTTTTTATTTTTATGCTTTTTGGTTATGGTAGTTTGTAAGGTTTTTAGGGTATTATGATGACTAGGGATTGGTGTCAATCCCAATAAATCATCACCAATTCATTGGAAGTGGTGCTGATTAGGAATAAAATGATGCCAATTTGTAGGAAATGGTGAACAACTAAGTAAAGATTCTAAAGTTTAACTAAGTTAAATTTTTATAAAGTTTAAGGCTTATATAGGATTATAATAATAATCATAAATATTTATAGAATACTATGGATCCCACTAAAGGAGGTTGCTATTATACATATGGATGAGTAGGGTCACACAATAATACTGACATAATTGTATGATGGAGATGTTGTGGATATCACTTTTATAGTAAGAGGATTTGTTTTTGAGCCATTGAATTATGAAGATAAATATGGGAAAATAGTGATGATGATGATGATGCTATCCATTTCTTGTTATTCTCTCCCTAACTCAGGTGGACGTAAGTTATTATGGAGCCTCATAGGTGTCATTGTAGATATGTGGGAATAACAAACATTTGCCTAGGCCTCAACTTTTCTAGCGCATGTGCACACACACACACACACACACACACACACACACACACACACACACACACACACACACACACACACACACACACACACACACACACACACACACACACAGAGTTATGGGGATGGTGGACCTAGAGGAGATTTGGTTTGGATGTGACCTTAATTTTATAGCTTTATGCATATGAGCATATTAGAGTGATAAAAACCATTGGTACCCCATGGATATGATGGTATGATACTAATTATAGTGTATCCTTCCTTTGATGGAAGGAATATTTAGTATGGTCTTACATATATGGGATAAAATGAGACTTAGCATATTACCAGTGAGTCCTCAGGGAGCTATAGGATGGCGATATAATTTGGAGGCCTTATGTTAGATTTATTGCATAGCTTGAGGTAGAGGTAGAGTTATTAGATATTCAAAGGGAGAGATGGCTAATAGGGAGGAGGATGGAGTATGTTAGTTCTTTCATTTTAGGAGAGTGAGGAGATAGTTTGGGCTGATTTAGGATATACCATGGGACCCATGAGTGTATATATGAGATGATACAAAGACTGGACTACTAGAGGTAGATTTTACATATATTTTGATAAGGCTTGAGGAAGAGGTGGTAGATGTAGAGATAGATGATGTAGGGTGTACCTCAACATATTTAGTGTGGTGGTTAGGGTAGATAGATGCTAGATGGGAGAGGGTGGTATGACCTTGATAGGAGGGAACAAATAAGGAGATGTAGGATGTAGAAGAGGATGTATTGTTAATTTTCCCTATTAAGGCCAAATACCAACCCTTATAATCTAAAACTTCTTAGGGTACCATTATAAGCCTATTCAAGTGGTCTAAACTATGTATTTTTAGCCTAAAAGGGACAAATTTTGACCATTTGATGTTAAAATTGGTCTCAAAAGGTAATAAATTCATTTATATTTCCTTAAAATAGATTCATATTTGTGTAATTTCCTAAGTTCCAAAGTTTCATACTTTAAAGGGGTTATTTAATACAGATTTTAAGCCAAAAAGGGCCCATTTTAACCTCTCACATGCCAAATTTGGCCTCCAAAAGCATGTTAAATGTCTAAATATTTTTTTTGACATGAAAAATACTCATGGTCATCTTTACATGCACTAATTTTGGTGGTGTAGGACTTAGGTTGTGAATAAAAAGGGGGATACAGATTTTTTCAAGCATTTGCAAGGAAAGGTACATAATTATACAACCATCCATATGGTGGAGGCCATGAACAAGAGTAGTATGGAATATCAAGGTTTATAGAAGAAATTTAAGGTATAAAGATGTAAGATAGGCTCAAAACTGGTCCCCTGTAATTAACTTGCTTATTTCACATAGAGATAAACCTTTAGGTTTGTAGCTAGTATGGTTAGGAGAGAGAAGATTCAAGTCTATAATTTTTATTAGAGAAATTAGACTTAAAGAGATTATTATTTGAGAAATTAGTTCTCAAATTGGTTACATCTCCCTCATGAATCATCCATTTGAAGTTAGGGCATACATTTGTAGTCTTGCATCTAGGAAGGCAGTTAGTTTTCTACAATTTCTCCTCATTAGGGCATCTTTTTAAGAAAATTCAAGTTTATAAGAATTATCAGGGACATTTAATTCATTTACATGGAATCCATGAATAATTTTACACGTGTGAGGGATAAATTGATCTTATTAAGACAAGAGAGTGAAATTCTATAGTTTAACATGTTTTTAAGGAGACTGTACAGTGTAGGAGAAAGAGAAGGGTTTCAAGATTTCTTGGTTTCCTCCATAGCATGGATCTCCTTCATGTTATCATGTTTCCAAATAATTTTTCTCAAGATATTCTTCAAATATTCAAATAAAATTGTCATTCAATGTCTCTCAATCATCTCAAAATCTCTGTTTAGCAAAAACTAAGGTTTCTTAGCATATTTTGAGGTTTTAACATAATCCTAGGTTCCATTTATATTGTGTATACCTCCTCCAAAAGCATTCAAAATAATATGAATTATTGAACATGTGACTAATCCTATATAGGATTCTTAATTTTTGTCTTGACATGTCCCTAGTACCCATTTTTTCACCTCCTTCTTATGCATCTCCATCTTCACCATCATACACAACCATTATCACTGTGTTTATGTTTCTTTCCATCCTCCATTCATATTTCCATTCACATCACCATCTCTCACCACCCTTCCATCCTCTTCCATCCCATGAAATAAATATCAAGAAGGTTGTAAAGGCTAGAAACCATCATAATTATAAAGGACTATAAGGACCTTGAAATCATGCTAAATTAAGGTGGGATGTACACCTATAGTCATCAAGAATCACAATCAAGAGTTTCTCATGAAGTACAACTCAAAGAAGAATGGCATGTAAGGTATTTATTTCATACCCACCCCATAAAGTTTAAAAATATTCAATTAAAAATTCAAACAATATTGTTTTGGTGACCTTCCTTAAGGCCAATTTTAGACCATGTTTGTACAAACCTAAGTACAAACACATTTCAACTTCCAAGCAAGAGGGAATGATGGTAAAGGGTAATAATAATTTTTTTTAATATCCTAGATCATTAAATGGAACAATAAAGACTTTAATAAGGTCAAAATGCATGGAGGAGTACTTTAGGATAAATGGCAATCAATTCAAAGGTCAAATAATCATACCTACAACCATTTTAAGCATAGGGTTCTTCGTCAAGTTGGTAGGAAGGATAAGAAGATAGTGGTATTCATGATGGATTATTATTGCTAAAATGAATGTTTATTATGAGAATGATGATGAGGAGGTCAAAAGATCATGTAATATGGTACTTAAAATACTTATCCTCTAGTTATTTACCTCTTTAAACCCTCAGCTACAACCATACAAAGAAGGCATGCATATCTCTAAGTATGATGAGTTTTCAAGCACAGTGGTCAATGTTAAGAAATTCATGTTCATGAAAGTTTATTAAAGTATTAATGGTGACATGAAATCATAAATTATGAAGAGGTAACTTTAAAAAATTATACACAGTCAAATTTAACCCTAAGATGTACACCTATAGCCAACTCAAGAAGCCACCTACAACCAAGAAGGTCACAATGTTATTTTTGAGGGATACTTTAATGATGAAACCAATTAAAGGATGTTTTTAAAGTTGTTTAAATATATTCATATAGAGATAAATTATTTTCACCTTTTATTTTATCAAAAATTTCCAAGGCATTATTAGTGAATTCCTTACCCATATAAGGGCACCTATAGGCAATAGGTTTCAGTCAAGAATTGAAAGGAGAGGTCTGTCTTTATAATGATGTCATGATGGTGCCATATATGTGAATAATATAAAAATACAAAAGGAATGAATATAAATTTTTTATCAATAACAAAAATCAATAAGATATAAACTCATTTAAACATCCATTTTTCTTTAAAACACTCACCTACAACCATTATAGGGCTAATTGCATCCTTTAAGCTAGCATACAAATTGAAAGCCAATGGTCTCTTGAGAAATTTAGTGTTAAAGAAGGTGTTATAAGATGATGGATTATATGAAGTCAAAAAATCATTATGGGATTTAAAAGAACTCAAACACAATCAATAGTCAACTGAAAATGTCATCTACAACCACTTATGTACACATGCTTTTTTCAAGCTAGTATGAAATTTTAGGGTACAATACTATAAAGGAGTTTCATGTTCAAGAGAATATATCAAGGGAAAAATTATGTTATTAAATAATTATCAAGATTAAGGTATTTATCAAGGACAAATCAAAGTCAACTACCAATAGTCATCCTACAATAGTGAATAACATAGTCATATGAGGTCTCTTGAGGAAATACAAAGTGACATAAGTGACATAAAAGATTGAGAGGTAACCAATGAAGGGTAAAATGGAATTAAAGAAGGTTTTTAATGACATAATTATACCTTATAAATATTTATTAGGACCTAAACACAAAGGTAAATCATAGAGACACAGTCCTTTAACACTAAAACACAATCAAATATGCACACAGTCAGCATTAAGAAGATTTTTGAGAGAATTTTAAGGGTTTTAGGCATCTACAGGTGTAATAAAGAAGTGAAAATTGGAAAAAATAATAACTAGACTTGAAAAACCATCCCATGCCATCCTTAAGGTCCTAAATAAAGTGGAAGTACTCACTAATTTTACATAGTCCCCTCTTAGTCAGTTGACAGTTCAAGACAAAGTGAGGAGATTTCTTGAGGGTTTTAAGGTTGTAAGAAGGTCTAAGCCACATAAGAAGGTTTTAAAAACATAATAAGCTAGTAATAAACCTTAAAAAATCTTTTGATAATGTTGAACCTCCAATTTTAAAGCAAGCCTTGCCCTTGAGAGCTAAAACAAGCAAGCAGATCTGTATGCTCCTAGAGGACTTTGCTTATTTTATGACTTGTTAAAGATGTATACAACTTGAAGAAGAGTTTATAAGACATTTTAAAGGTTATAAAATTTTTATAAGCTCACTATATATGAGAGAATGGGTAGGCTCAGTGATCTAGGGTCATACAGGCCATGTATGGTAGAAACCCCACAAGCAGTCCTAAGAAACACAAAAGCAAAATGGAGAGTAAAATTGGATGGGGAACAATTATTTTTAAACCCTCATACTCCTTAATAAGTGCCTCAAGCATCAAAACTTAGTTTTAGGCCTATAGCACCAAAAGGGATCTTCAAACCCTCTAGGCAAGATGACACGTTTAAAATGACATGAATAGATGTTTTAGGCCCCATTATGATGATTTAAAGTAGGGAGAAGAAATGAAAAAGTTAGTTTCAGTCCAAAAAGGAAATTTGAACTATATAGGCTAAGACACTTATTCGAGTCACCTGATTAAGTACTCATATTTTTCACCAGATAAAGAGTTGGACCAAATTATCTTAGAATTATTTAAGGACCCATATTCACTTAGAATTAATTAATAAGTAAGGTTGGTTAAGGGACTTTAATTTATGAACAATTTCTGAAAACATAAGCATGTCCAAAATGCTTGTAAACCCTACAGGCAAATTTCTTTGCATAGGTATATTTTCATACATTTTACATGGTAACCCAATATTCAATAGTAAGTTGAGGGGGTATATAAAATATATATTCATGGAAATAAGTTTTGGCTTGGAGGTCTATACTTTATAAACCATCGTTAAGAAGGTTCAACTCCAAAACCTCCAAAACCCTCATAATGATCAATTTTGAGAAAATTCAATTTTATTGCAATAAAAACCTCATAGATAAACCTAAAACCTTTTCAAACATGAAGTAAACTCAAAGAGAGTCCTATAAATGGTACTTTTTATATGAAATTATATGGATCAGGACATAAAATAGGTTTTTGAGAGAAAAAAGTAAAAAATATGAGGTACAAGGCTATTTACATGAAATCCAATCCATGGAAATCAAATATTAAGAATTTTATTCATAAAAAAATAATCAAATAATCAAAAATATGCCTAGAATTACCCTTATTAGCTCATCTAAAATAATGACTCTGGAGGAAATTTAGGCAGCTTGACCTAGTCAACTAGTTTGACTAAGTTGTAGATGTTCTTCATTAGGAAGACATAATTCATGATATGAGCGGTTGATAAAAGTTTGATACTAACCATATTTTCAAGTTTTCAATGTTTTCATGTAGGTTCTAAGATCCATCAACTACAAAAGTTAGGATACTAGGCCTAATTAGCCTAGTAGGCCTATTTGGTTGAAATAATTGAAGTGAAAATGGCATTAAAAGTCTATCAAAAGGGTTAATATTGAGTTTTCATGCCACATATATGATATTCAAGTGGATTTTCCATGCAAAACTTAGTCTACAAGTTCTAATTCATGAAAATAAGGGCTTAGGTGGGATTTGACTAGTCTTAAGTACCAATGACCTTGATTTAACCGATCCAAAGTGGCATGTTCCATGGTCTTCATGGAAGGAGAGGTCTTTAAAACACTTTAAACTCAATTCAAGTGGAGTTATCATCAAGATGTGGCATAGAATGTTCACATGAAGGAGTTTTAATAAGTTAAATGGGCCCACCATCCCTTTCTAATGCTAAAAAGGAGCTCATGTAAGACAAAGACACAAAAAGACAAGTGTTAAAGACTATTATTAGAAAATTTTAATGGAAATTGGATTGAGTTGAAGATTAGATAACTCCTCCTTCTCTCTTCTACACCAATCTCTTGGATAATTCTTTTAGATCTTCTATATATTTAGGCTTTCAAGGTAATTTTTAGGATCCCTCTCTTGGGCATGATTAAATTCTACCAAGATTGAGCTTTGTAACCTTTTGAGATGAATAAAATGACTATTTTTATATTTCCTTATTCTAGTAAAGTGTGTTATATTGGTTTGATTTAAACATGTGGTAGTCCTTTCTCCCTTGGTAGGTCCTAATCTCACCTACTTACTAGTATGCCATCTTATGTAGGTCATATACAGTGTTTGATGTTGATTGATTTAAGCTAATAGTGGATATATATTGACTAGTTAGTGCTTTGAATTAGGCTTATTCCATCATTTCCCTCATTCTTTAGTCACTTGATGAAACCTCTATGTGATATACTAAAGCATATGAATCATTTAGAGCTATAGACTTAGTTATTTACTTATCTTATCAATATTTTAAGAGATCAAATAGAGTGGATGAACCAAAAATATAGGTGTATCACTATCAATATCTCATATTTCCATTTTAGTTATCCTTCTAACCCTTTTCATCCCAAAATGTATTATAGGTTTTAGTAAACAGAGCATAAGTGATACATCAAAGGAGATAACCTCATCAAAACTAGAAGTTTGGTCTGAGAGTAGGTGTGTCACACATAAGATAATTCCAATGTTAGTTTAGGTGTGAAGGAGATCATGAGAAATAAAATGTCATCAAGGTGTTATCTAGGTTTCTAATAAGAGGGGGGAGGAGATGAGGAGGAGAAGGGAAAGGAGGGAGGAGAGGAAGAGGAGATAGATATTAAAAGTATTATTACTGAGAGGGATACACTGAGAGCCTAGTGAATATCCTTATAGGTTTAGGTGACCATATTATAGGGGGACCTCACTACCATACAAATAGAGCGAGATGGTCTGCAAACTAGACCAGATGATTTATAGGTAGAGTTTGATGCCTTACATTTTAGTCATGATCTGGTAGTTTAGGCTCAAGATCATGATCTAAGAGGGATAGTTTAAAGTGAGAGGATGGAGGTTCTATGGGGAAAACAAGTGAAGGGGGAACTAGGTCAAGTATAGGATAGGTAGGTACTATGAGTGTAGATAAATATCAAGAGTCAATAACAAATATGCACTATTATAAGCAGATTATATTAGATCTACGTCCAAATATTCTTTGGTATGCTACACATGTGTCCACATAGGGCATGTCCTCTCAATAGACACATATAAGTTCATACAATATAGGGAGTGTAGCATGAGGGAGAGATCAGAGGGGAGATAGAGGAGGAGATGGGGGCAAGGGTGGAGGTGAGGGTGGAGGCATTGGGAACATCTAGCTGAGCTATCTCTAATTTATTGATTAGTATATTTGTTATATTGAGACTTAGATGATGTATATGTGAGCATATATATATATATATATATATATATATATACATATATATATATATATGCTCACATATACATACATACATACACACACACACACACGCACACATGATTTTTGATTGAGTTGTGGTGCTATATTTTATGATTATTTATTATATATATAGCTATAACACCACAACTCATAATAAAAAATCATGTATAAAGACACACACACACACACACATGATTTTTTATTATGAGTTGTGGTGTTATATTTTATGATTATTGATTTTTTTAGAATATGGATTGAAATGTTATGGATTTTCATTAAAATGTTTATGGATCTAGATTATGTGATTATGGATTTAACTTAAGATTTTATGGATTTATGTGATGTGATGGATTATATTGGATCATGCATTTTCAAATTTTGTGATTATGAATTTAGATTATGATATCATGGATTTATGTGATGTGATCATAGATTATATTAGATAAGATTGTGGACTATGGATTTATTTTTTGTGATTATGGGTTTAGATTAGGATGCTTATGGATTATTAGATTGTTAATTTAAATGATGCAAAAAAATTTGGATTAAATTATGATACACTTATATTATGATCAAGATATATGTGGTGATCCTATTTTATATTGTGAGAGTGATAAATGAAATTAATTAGCTCAATTTTGATTTATTTAAGAAGGATATAGAGAAACAAAGATTTTATTACTTGTCATTAGCTTGGACCACAACCTAAAAAACCTCTTATAGTAATTGCATGTGCATCCTTAACTGACTGTTAATAAATATCCTAGTGGTCTTAGGTTAACTAAGTTCAGGATCTATAGGGTTGAGATGGAATTTTCTAGGGATTTGATTTTTTTTGTAATTTTTTAAAGAATTTTGATAAAAAGTGGATTTTTTAAGAATAATATGTTTTCACCTTGCATTCCAATGCTAAGGCTGATCCTAGGATCCTTTTGTGCCAATCCATGTAGACTGATCGATGTGGGAAGTCTACTAATTTAAAGAAAGCTGATCAATATAGGAAGCTTTCTTGGGATATTTCATTTGATTATTATTTTATAGGGCTTATTTATAGAAAATTGATAAATGCAAGAAGTTTTATAATATATTTTATGCATGATATCCATCCTTTGAGGGAGTGGTCTATATTTTGAGAGATGCTTTCCAAAGCAGCTATCCTTTGAGGGAGCAGTCTGTACTTTTTCCAGTTTTATATTTTATAGCTACCCTTTGAGGGATTAATATATTATTTTTTCCCTTTTTAGAGATGTTTTTTGCTTGATTTTTGATCATAGTTTATTATTTTCTTATGGACTGGCTTAAGGTAACCTAGAATAATTTCCAAAGATTTTTTTATACAAGATGATATTCTTATTCCCAAAATGAACTACTGAGGTGATAGGGAGGGGTCTCAGGAAATAATGTTTTGGGGATCCTTACCATTATAGTTAGAGCTTGTCCACTTAGAGAATTATATGAATAGATACATGGTATTTATATTTAATATTATAATAGACATGCTTCTAGATAACCATATGACTCTATATATCATTATTTAGTTTTTTTGGGAATTGAAGGGATATGATTTTAGCTAATTGTCAAACCAAAAAAAACTAGGTTGACCAAGGTGATTAATACTTATTAACAATGTAAAAGATGCAAATGCAATGCATTAAGAGGTTATTATTCTAGTTTTCCATCAATAAAGTCTAAGTGATATGCCCCAAATCCATATTCATGGGTGATAATATATGGTCTAAGCCAATTTGGAGTAAATTGTCCTCATTTGTCTCTTTTACATATTAGTGACATGTTGATTTTATTTCAAGACAAGGTCACCAACATTAAATTTATGTTATTTTAAATATTAATTATAGATGAATTTTATTAATTCCTAACATACATGGATATGGTTAAGGGAATTTGATCAGCACTCATCTAAGAGCTCAAGTTGGGTTAATTATTCCTGATAGAAGTCATCCTCAGAAATGATATCTTTAAGAGAGATGAAAAAGGAAAGAATTTGAACCTCAAGAAGAAGTATAAATTCAGCACCATAAACTAGAGAGAAAGGGGTAGCACCCATAGGGGTTCAAATACTAGTTTGACAAGCCAATAAGGCAAAAGGAATATTAAGATGCCAGTTCTTTCTAGCCTCATTAATGACTTTAGTTAAGATTTTGATAGGAGTTTTATTGGATGCCTCGACCTATTCATTAGCTTGAGGATAGTAAGGCGATGAAAATTTTGGCTTAATGTTGAAAGAGTCATAAAGTTTTTGAACCTTTTTATTTTTAAAATATTTTCAATTCTTTGTAATGATCTTATGAGAAACACCAAAATGACAAGTAATATGATGACTAATAAACTCCACAATTTTTTCCACTTTGGTTAATATAAGAGGAATAACCTCTACCCATTGAGTGAAATATTAAGTGGTGGTGATGATAAATCCATGGCATTAGGAATATTTTAGATTGATTTGACTTATAAGATCAAGCCCCCATTGGGAAAATAGCTAAAATTCATGTGCTACATGTAATTCATGACTAGGTACATGTGATAGATTGGCATGTTGTTGACATTTTATGCATTTTTTAACATACTCTTAATAATACTAATTTAAAGTGGGCCAATAATAACCTAATTGTAAGATTATTTTAGTAATGGTGCAACCACTAGAATTTCCACCACATGACCCATCATGAACTTCCTTGATAGTGAGGGCAACTTCATGATTTTAGAGACAACGAAGAAGGATGCCATCTAAACTAGATTTATAGAGAACACCCCCTAGTATGAAAAAATGAGAGATGCATTGTTGGAAAGTTCACTTGCCATTTTTTGATAAATTTGGGGGAATAATCCCCCTCAATAAATAATCAACTATCTATGCATACCAAAGATCCAATTGGTTTTCCTCTATATTGTGGATGGAAGGAAGATCATTTTTGGTAAAATAAGGTTGATGATTTTGTGAATGAGAATAAATAAATTATATTCTTCAGATGAAGATGTGATAAATGAGGCCAAGAAGGCCATGCTATCTACAAACTTTTTAGTTGATCGATGAGTGGCTTGGATAACATAATGATCAAAAGCAACTAGTAATTGATCAACCAAGGTCTTATATTTTTGAAGGCTGTCATTTTTACATTGATATATGACCTTTATATAATTGAACACCAGTTGTGAATCACCATAGATATTAAGTGATTTAATAACTAAGGCTAAAGTGGTTTGGAGACCTATGATCAAAGCCTCATACTCTATCATATTATTGGTGTAATCAGAATCAATTTTAAAAGATAAAGGTATAGGTGTCTCCCTTAGAGGGATTGGGATAATTCTAGCTCCCCCACCATGCTCACACTTGGATCCATCAAATAATAAAGTAATTTGATATTGAGGATCTAATTGAGATGTGGAGGCTATAGACTCATTTGGGAATTCATAATTGATTGGTTAATTATCACCAAGAGGTGCTTAAACAAGTTGATCAACAATGGCTTTACCTTTAACTAATTTTTGGTAGATAAAATTAAGATCAAATTTTTCCAAAATCATGAACCATTTGGCCATTCATTGATTTTGATAAGGATTTGAATGAATAAATTTTAGGGTATCCATGTTTGTTATCACATAGGTTTTATGATTGAGCATATAATGGTGAAGTTTGGAAGATACAAGACTAAAGCCATGCATAATTTTTTTGCATGTGTATAACACATCTCATATTCAATGAGAGTATGACTTATATAATAAACCACCTACTATTTATGTTTCTCATCATGATGGGTAAGCATGGATCTTAGGCCATGGTTTATGGTTGAAATATACAAGAAGAAAGGTTTCCCCTCTTTAGGAGGAATGATAAATGGTGGTGAGAGAAGATAGTTTTTGAGGGAATAAAATGCCCCTTGATATCCATAATCCTAAATGAAGTGGGTATCTTTCCTTAGGAGGTGATGAAATGGTTGACATTGATCAAATAACTAGGAGATAAAATGATGAATGGACTACAATTTTCCTTGTAAGATACAAAGTTGCTTAAGATTGGGTGGGAGTGGCATCTCTATAATGGTTTTGATATTAGTGGGGTCAATCTCTATCCCATGAATAGAGATGATGAAACCTAAAAGCTTACCTATCAAAACCCCAAAAATGCATTTCTTGGAATTGAGATGGACGCAAAATTGGATTAATTAAGTAAAGATTATTTTAAGCACAAAAAGATGGTCTTTTCATAGTTTTGACTAATCAAAGATGTCATCCACATAATATTCAATAATTTTTATGGATTATGTCATGGAAAATATAGGTCATGGCCTTTTGAAAGGTGGATTTAACGTTATTTAAGCTGAAAGACATAAACTAATAGTAGAAGGTCCCCCAAGGAGTTATAAATGAATTATTATGATTATATTATAGTGTGATGAGGATTTGATTGTACCCAATGAAACCATCCATAAGTGACAACATTTCATGACTAGATGTTAAGTCCACTAATTGGTCAATATTAGGGAGAGGAAAACCATCTTTAGGATAAGTAGGTTAAGGTCATGAAAATTAGTACAGAGGCATAATCCTCTTATGGGTTTTGTGATAGGGATGATATTAAACACCCATTGAGGTTAGTTAATAAGATGGATAAAATTTATGGACAAGAGATGTTGAAATTCTTCTTTGACCAGGAGTGTAATGTGAGGATGCATTTTTCAAAGTTTTTGTTTTATAGGTTTAGCATTAGGAAATGTGATAATGTTATGGATGATAATAGCAAGGTTGATACTAGGCATATCACTATAGGACCAAGTGATTCACTAAGATTGCTAGAAATATATTGAAATCATGGTACTCCTAAGGATCTAAAGATTTGTTGACCTTAATAGTTCATAGAGGCTCATGAGATCCTATATTAATGTTGATGGTATCTTAATTTAATAGACTAGAGGTTTCAAATGGAAGATAATTATAAATATGGGAGTTCTCCATTCCTAAATGAGTTAAGGTCAACTCATCATCCTGACACTAAAGAATAGGGATGGTGGGAAAATCATACCCTATCATGTTTGGGTAGGAGAGAGGAATGGTTTTTGTTTCCCCATTTATGTGATATATGAGAGGTTCAATAGTGATGACATTGATTAAATTTTTTTTGGAGGAATGGATACAACCTCGTATATCTCAGAAGGGGTGTTGGATTGTGAGGATGACATTTCCTCTTTGAGAATAGGTAGAAGAGTGGTTTTTTGGATAGTTTTGGGATTTTTGTTACAACCTAGGCCATAATTTTCATGGGGTTTCCTAAAATTCCCTAACATAACATCATGTGGCCCTTATTCATAACATCCTATGCCAAATCCTTTTCAAGCACATCATTATGGGTATGTTTGTGTAAAGTAGGGTTTATCTAGGAATGAGAAGTTTGAGGTGAACAATTTGGCATGGGCTCAACTATCAAGACCCGAAGAAGGTTGATCAATCCCCCATATATTAAATGAGTGCATAGGAAAGATAGACTAAAGGGAATGAGTTCTTAGAAATTAGAATGATATGAATGTTGTTTGTTAGGACAACAATATTCTTGTGGAGTGGGGAGAGTGTTGAGCATTAGTAACTGATATTGTCCCATTGATAGTTATTGAAACATAAAAGGAAGGGAATCCTTACTCATAATTCTTGATGTATGGATTATCATACTAGATTGAGGTTCCTTGTATGATGATGGGATCACACTTTGTAATGGAATTAATATGTAATTGGGTTAAAAGGTAAGGTTAAAAGTTTTAAATGGATGGGCATCAGTTGGGACACTATGGACCTAACCCTCATATTTGAATTTAAGACATCAATATAAGGTGGAGGGGATGTAATACATAATGCATATAAAATGATGTCCTAATAGGATATTGTATTAAAAATCACCTTTTATTATTTAAAATAACTTAGGGAGGGTAAGTACACCTACTTGGATGGGAAGGACAATTGTTCCTAATGTAGGGGCCATAGTATCATTGAATGTTCGTAAGACGGTTGGAGATTAAGCTATAATGGTTTTAGGTAATTGTAGTTGCTTAAAAGAATGAAAAGATATAATATTTATTCTTGTTACATTATCAATCATTACTCATTTGATATGGGTTTGATTAATTTCAATAGTGATAAATAGTGGTAGTTCTTGGTCATTAGGCTACAATGGTGATATTTTAAAATTGTGGAATGTTATGGATGATGAATTTTGAAGTGATGAAATAAGAGATGATAGAGGTTGGGGTTCATATAATTGTATTTAGGTAGATTTTAAGGCTTATACCATAGCCTCACAATGCTTTAGAGAGTTTTGGACAAGTTTATATAAAGACATCTTGACCGAGAGTTGATGAAGCTACTTTAGAAAAAATATTTGTATCAACTCTGAAGCATTATTATTTTGAAATTTTCCTAAAATATAAATTTTAGGTTTTTAGATGGTCATTATAGGACTATTTATGATAGAATTAGGAGCTTTTTCAATAGTCACTTTATATTTATTGGGATTTTGGGTCTTATGACCCTAGGTTTGGGATCATGTAGTTATGTGTATCATGTTTATTTGAAATAATAGTGGAATTATCATGTTTTTAGACTCATCCAAAAAATGAGGGTTTAATAGGGGTTGATATTGAGTTATATTGGATATTTTATCTTTATTTGAAACTTGTTCTGATCCTCTTGGTAATATAATAGTTCTTGAGGTGGATGTGACCCTATTAGTTTAACTATGGGGATAGTCATGACTAAATTATTCCATTAAAAGATCATCCTCTTCTAATAAGTTTTAGATCATAGATTTTAACATGTTACAATTTTCATTATCATGTCCTACTATTTGATGATATGTACATTTCTTATTATCCAAATACCATGCCATTTTTTGAATATGGGGGTTAACTAGTTTTATGGGTGGTAGTGTGACAAGGGAAGTTTGAAGAAGTTGATCAAGAATCTTATAGTAAGACCCCCTTAATGGATCTTGGTTGGGTTTTTTGACCTTACAAGGAATTGGTATGGAGGTTGAATTTGCTTTTTAAGTCTTGATCCTTTGCACTGGTTATTTGAATATTCCCCACAAAAGGTACTTTATGTTTGGGATAAGACTTTACACCTAGGCCTCATGAGTATTAAGGATTTAAAGGATTATGAATTAGAATTATTATAATGGGAAGATACCTTTGTAATGGTATATTCTCTTTAGAAGAGGATTTTATAATGGTGGTTTTTAGTCTTACTGAAGGATGAGGTCCCAATATGGATTCTCTAATTTGAATTGGTGGCATAGGCATCTTCCCTTTTTGAATCTAATCAGGGGTAGTAGGGATATCCTTTTTATGGAGTTCAATCCTTATGGGAGGGTGTTGCAAGGATTTTCCTCATGATTCCCTAAGATTTTTATTTCCAATTCTTGAAGCATTACCCCTAATTTCTCTCTTTACAAGATTTGGGTCTTCTTGAGCTATGAGGGAAGTTGGTCTTAGGTTTGGTTGAGGTAGTGTAACAGTCTTCTAGAAGGGGAGTAAGATAAAGGGGATGGGTATGCTACATGAAGGTGTTTTAGTGATAAGGAGTGGTATGCGTATCTTTTGGGATGTTTAAACAAGCATCTTCCTTGATAAATTTATCATTCTTTGTTTTTAGTTGATTATTTTGAATGGGTTTAGGTAATGTTTTCATGAGAGGATCACAAATAATGAGATCTAGAAATCATGAGTGAGTCATGGGGATAGATCTACTTGATTCAGCTGGTTCAAAGTCATCTCTTGTAAGGAGATTGGGATTTTAGTTATGGAAGGTGATTCAGAATCACTACTAACCTCTTTAGGTAGAAGTTGATCATGGATCCTACTTATCACATGGGTCCCATGGTTTGAGGTGCATTATAAATTAGCTTGTATGGAATTAGATGTAGCGGCATGGTTATGGAATGTCTTCCTAAAGATTTCTATAGATTTATTAGGGGGAGAATTGGGGTTATCTAACTATAAAACTCATTGATCAATAAGGTTTTAAACTAGACCTTTGAATTAGAGACAACCTATTAATGTCATGACCTAGTACATGATGGTAATTATATAAGTCCTTTTATTTGAACCAACTAGGCTTAGGGAGAAAGTCATCAAGAAGTCTAACCAGAGGAAGTTTGATGATAGATTATTTTAAGAGTTTGTCTAAAACATAAGCATATGATTCCTCTAAGGGTATGTACTACCATAGAGGAAATCATGTTAATGATTTTTATGATTATGCTTGGGAGGTAGAGGGTTTGGATTAGCTTTTTGTCTATAGGGGTGTTGATTTTAAGACCACAACATTACAATTGCCTTTGGTTTTGGTATTGTTAGTTCTTTTAGAGGGATTAGGTTTGAAGTTTTTATTACATAATTTTACCTTCCCTTCTTCTAAATCTTAGATTTATAGTTTATGGGCCATGAAAAAGGTCTTTTCAAAAGTCTTGAAAGATTTAACCAATAATGTTGATGAGATATGTTTAGCACATGATCTTGGAAATAATTTAATTAGTTCTAGTTGAGGAAGGGAAAAAGTAAGCTAGTTTATAAAACTCCACCATCTAACCACAAAATCAATGACATATTCATCATCAAATTGTCTAATGGCATAGAGGTTGATTATGGTCACTTTTATTTCAATGTTAATAGAAAAGTGCTTTAAAAATATTTGGTCTAGGTTCCCAAAAGAGAATAAGGAATGTTGAGGGATAAAACTGTATGAGTCTAAAGTTGATCTAGCTTGTAATATGGGAAATATTCTTAGGAAAAGAGTGTCATCATGGCCTATAAGATAACAAGCATGCCTAAATTCTTGATTATGTTGTTGAGGATCTTCCTTATTTTAAAATTCATAAATTTTGGAAGTTCCCATTATGAGGAGTATGGTCTAATAGGGACAATTGGATTAATGGGTTCATTGTATATTTGCTCATAAGTGAGCATATTTTTCTACCCAAAGGTAGAGGCTTCTAGATTTACCATCCCATTCATAAGGATGTTTATAAGGTTAGGTTAGGTATTATATTGAGGAATACCCCCAAGAGATTCTATTCTGGATGTTGGTAGGTATGAAATGAAGTAAAAAAGGGTTCTGACAAGGGGTAACCACCTGAATTGGTCATAATTGGTTGGGATGCCACTACATACTATGGAGCTTATAAGGTTATAAAATTGGACCCTAGGGATTGTGATGGAGCTATGTATTAGGTAGTCAATGGGATATATTATTGAGGAGGTTGACTTAAGGGAGATTGTTGCAAAGGTTGAGTTTGGGGATTTAAAGTTATGCTAGTTTGGATGGGTGGGAAAGTTGTAGGGATTGAAATCACTAAGTTTGAGGTGCTGTGGTAAGGTGGAGTAAACATAGCTTGAGGCATGGTAAATTTTTGAGCTTGGGTACTAGTTAGAGATGGACCACTAGATGTTACTAGAGTGGATTGTTTAAAGTTTGTGTAGCATTATTACTAGAACTTATTGGGGGAGGATTGTTGAGAGAGGAAACCGTGACTATAATAAATAGTTTAGGTACCTATAGGGGCATGCAAAAAATATTCCTAAAATACCATGTACAAGAGGAAGGTGGAATACAGATGGATTGAGTGATAAGGTAATGGTTAAGATAAATTAGATTACTATCTAATATATTAGTGAATTTAGGATCACCCTGAGTATAGAACTAGGGAATACCCTCCCTAGTAGACTTAGGAGAGGTAGGAGGACTCAAGGTGTTCTCCATGGATGAGGATGAGGTTGGGGATTTAGTTTGCTTTAGCGATTACTATCATGTTAAAACCATGTAGCACTAAAGAGAAATAAAAAAATGAAATAAAAAAGCACATAATAGTCTTTTTGATTGTCTCATTTTAGTGAAAATAAGAAAACACACTAAAAAATGTACTTAAAAGATTTTAATTTTTAAATAAATTGACTTTAGAGTGTGATAAGTAAAAAGGTCAATGAGGGTACTAAGAAATGGTAATCTAAATATGGTTTCAAGTTTTTGTTTAAGTATAAGAACCTCTATATAAATGAAAGTACATTGAGGCATTATTTCATGTTGGAAGAATGTACATGGCTTGGTATTGGGGCCTACCCCCTCACTTCACACACCAAAATGATAAGGCTGTTGGGTGCTTAGCCTTTATACTTCTGACTAGAATTTTTATACTTGGTTAGTACACTGAGTCAGTTTTCCCATTGGTGATTAAATCCAAGTGGGTCCACCTTAGGTAGGAAAATGTTTCAAGTTATTATTTTAAGATTATGTGGTTTTGGATATGTGTGAGAAGGTGTGATTATTATGATATTTATCAACCTAGATTGGTTTATGTGAATTATCTAAGTAAGCAAAGGATGAATACAATTATTTTTAAACCTTAAAAGGAAAAAGATTTTTTTTTTTTGGATTTTCTCTTTTTTGAATAAAAATAAACAATCAATAAAAGATGCAACTAAAGAACAATTTCCCAATGAAATATATTAAGAACAATGAGACCTTAGGGGTCCCACTGGGTGTGCTAGAATGTAATAGTAGTTTTTTCATTTTAATTTAATTATCTACTAAAAACTTCAATAGATTCAAATTTTATTAGGAATACCTAGAGATAAGAATATGGTTATGCACCATTTGAATCCAATGAATGTGGGAAATCTTAGAATAATAACCTACACACAATGAGACAACTTGGAACTAGATAAGTGAGATACCTAGTTAGGAACTAGTCCTGGGAAGTTATGAACTTCCTCAAGAGGATATCAACTCACTATTTTCACAATTAAGTGGATAATTAAAATTGAAACTAAAAAATAAAAAGATATGATAACATAATGCTTAGGTACTAATCTTCATTTAAATTATCAACATAAGCAAAGTATTCATTCCAATAAGTTCTAG
Source organism: Torreya grandis (assembly GCA_037957365.1). Taxonomy (NCBI): domain Eukaryota; kingdom Viridiplantae; phylum Streptophyta; class Pinopsida; order Cupressales; family Taxaceae; genus Torreya; species Torreya grandis. The sequence continues at coordinate 2,113,300 of JARHVA010000724.1, read as the reverse complement.
TAAAATTCAAATCTTCTTGTATAACATATAGTTAATCAAAAGTGGCTTCAAATAAAGGAGAATAGATAATGGCACAATGTGATAACTCAAAATTTATGTGACTCTGGTTGATGAAGAGAGGTTGAGAGATGATGGGCAGACCAAAGATACTAATTATTTTGTGTGAAACTCTGGGAAAGGTCATCTATAGATAAATTCCATATTTAGAAAGGCAAAAGATTAAATAAGAATGAATATAAGAGAGTTTTATGACTAAATGACTTGGATTCTAAAATAAAATGTAGGTATCGATGCCAATCCTATAGGATTGGTTTCGATTAATATGAATTGACGTCGATTCTATTAAAACTATGTAAGGTCATAAATAGAAAGCTAAAGGATAACTAAGGAATTCTAAAAGAAAACTGAGGATATCTAAAATATTATGATAGTGGAATGAGAAGGAAATAGATAAAATTAAATAATAAATGAAATAATCAAGATAAAGGACTTACCTTGAAATGGATGTAGGTAGAGTATGCCTTTCCATAGGTGTAAGCAATCTCTTTGGTTTATGATGACTATTTTGGACAAGGTATATCCTACTTTTGTCAATGTGAAGCTAGAGTTCAACTTTAATTCTCCTGAAGAAATCTTAATAGTGTTCTGAGATTGAAATTTCATGGGGGGGCAAACCAAAGGGTCACCTATGTATATATAGATCAATGTTGATCTGGGAAAATTGACATTGATCATAGTAGAATCATTACCGATTCACCCTTTTTGACAAAAGTTTATTTTGATCCATTTTAGCTTGTTTGAATTGTAGGGTAATTTGGGCTTAAAAATGTGGGTTTGTTAGCAAGGAATTTACTATGAGGGTAAGTTGTTGGAAGGATAATATTTGATATGTTCTATGGGTTGTAAATTAGATTTTGTTGGTTAAAAAGGTAAAATGGTAATTTGTAAAAACAAATTACTGAGTATCTAATGGTAAATAGTTTAGACTTTAGGATAGGCATATTTAGAATGAAATAATAATTTAAAGGCCTAGGACACCAAATAATTCATATATGACATATGAAATTATAGTGTCTATAGTATGATCCCAATGAAACTAATTATGTAGAAAATTACTATGGTCATGCAAAAGATGATTAGAATAACATAACTAATATGCAGGATGAATATAGTAATTAATTGAGGGTTATGACACACATGATATAAGGCTTACATAGAGGCATCCCCTTGATGAGATAACCCCCCATATTAACATTATCCCTTATCCATAACTTATTTGATTATATTTATATACATGTAAAAAATAAAATAATAATAAAATGTAAAAACATTCAAATAAAACAAAAATACAAAAAAAAAATTAGTATACACATATTACTAGATTTTACATATATGTTGTTTAATTTATGATAGTAAATAACATCTCATTTCATTTATATGCACATATATGTTTCACAAGTACTCGAGTGTGATACATGCATACATTAGATACATGAACATACATATGTTGGAACTTTTCCTATACCACATGACATACTACATTGGGGGAATTTACTTCATTTGATCACAATTGATATAGGTTAAATTGTTTTATGATCACTTTAAATTATCATGTTGAGATTATATACTAATGCTTACATGTCTATACTCATGCTTACATCTTACATAGTGTGCTAGATATGTTATGCTATAGGACATTTTACTAACATGTAAGCAGGGACTAGTATGATATGTTTATGTGATGGCTAATATTTCACTTATTCATATTTTCACATGGATTACTTAAGTGCACTTATTTTCTACTATCTTTTTTTGACCCTGAAATTTTTTAACATATTTCTTATTTGTTGACCATAGTGCCTTAATTGTTGTTTCTTTGGTGTGTTGACATTTGAACATATCATTCCCTTGAGTTTGTGATATTTAAACATACTCGATTTATATATCTTTAGTCCCTTTTTGTATGAATTGAGTACTCTTGTGTGTGTGCATATTTTTTTGTTTATATTTTAGACATTATCATGAGCCATATAATGCATCTTAGGGCTTGTAATGATGGGATACTATGAGCTTCATTGTTACATATACTTAGACATAATACTACTATATGTTCCATTACTCCATTATTGATACATATATGACATGGTTAGCTTATCTCTTTGAGATAAGGTGACTACCATGTTGCATTCCCATTACATCAAAAGGGGGGTATATTAGTGAGGGGATGTCATAGAGACATGAGTCCATACACACAGTTGGAAAATTTGGTAGAATTTGATACAATTTTTATGATTCAAATTTACACTTGGGAAAAAAATCTTATGCATTTAACATTAATTTTCATAGATTTGGGACATAATTGTTTAGATTTTTGACAAGTATTATATATAATTGATAGATAAAAGTTTTAATTTTGACATATATTTTATATTGAGACACATAATAGGTGCATATTCCATGAAATGTACCAAATAATAAATACATATTTAGATTATACAACATTTACAATAGATTTCATGAAGAGGTATGGACATGGTTTTGTTTTATCAAAATTTGGGAAATATATCAATATGTGGATTACCCTAAGTGACAAGATACTATGAAAAATTAGGAATAATAATAATAAAAATATTAATCATTCATTGATTTGAATTTACCAATTCTATAAACTTACTAAATAAGGAAAGTGTTATAGAAAAATACAACATACCTAGAAAATAATGTTGTGAGATGAATCAAAAGCTAAAATTGGTATGTTTAGTAGGTTTTTGACTGTTAATTAGGATATAGATGTATATATATCTCTATACAACAACATCTTATGATAGATAGGAGAGTAGGGAACTCTTGTCCTCTATGAGGTTGGGCTTGTCCAACATACAATGAAGATCTAGGGTTTTTGGGTTTTGTTCACCTTCATATATATGATATGTGTCTTGTGTGGGAGTTTATGATCAGCTATGGAGACCATTTTATGATTATTTTCCATTAAAAACCCTAGTTACTTAACATGTGAATACCAATGTAAATCAATGAAATAAAAATGGATTAGTGATTGAAGCTGGGTGTGACCTTAATACCCCATGCACTGAGTGCTACTTACATACCAATATTATAAAGAGGGATAAAAATTCATTTCATTATCCCATATTATGGTGGTTCATAAGTAAATGGTACAATGTTTTAGATTCTAATGCAATACTGGTGTGATTAAGTGCCTTAAACATGACTTGTGACCTTGGAGATGTATTTAGAATTTAGTTCTTAGATACTGGGATTACATGTAATTAAAATTGGGATAATTAGGGAATTTTATCTCATTATGAAATTATAATTATGGTGGTTTTAAATTTAGTATTCTATTGTGTGAAAAATGGTTTGGAACATGTTTATATAGTGGTATATTTGAAATTCTTTTGGATGGGTCTTATTAGGGACATTGGTCAACCTTTTTAAAACTTTGAATTTTGTAAATTAGTCATTATTTGGTGAGAGAAAAAGATAAGGATTTATAAAATAGAGTGAGGCAATCATGTCTAATGGGGTGTTGCTATCTAATGAGGGTAAATAATGGTTCTGGGTGTCTAACATGGCTTGAATGATGATTAATGTTGATAAAATAACATATAAGGCATTTTGGGGTAATTAATTAACTTAGAGGACTAAAAATACTAAAATTTTATTTATGTATTACTATAATATTATACACTTGGAAAATATCCATCATGGCTGTAAATTTTAGTTATAGATCTTCTGACTACCAAAATGATCATGTTCACTATCTATTTGTGCCTAAATTTCTTATATCTTAGTTTGAAAACTATTATTCTGATGACCATGCCTTATATATTATGAAAAAATATCTAAACCTAATTATTATCTTTCACTTCTAGTTTTGGACTTGTACCTATTTTTTTCTTCCTGAACACTTGCATCCCAGATAGACACCAACATCGATGCAAGTGTCCAACTTTCCTACAAAGTGTCTAGTGCCCAAAAGTCATCCAATTTACAAATGAAACATATTTTCAAGTTTAACCTTAGTGATTTAGTGAGATATATTTTAATAAGGGATTGGTGTATTTATAATATCAACCCTCATTCATCCCTCACTTGAAAATCACTAAGAAATCACATACAAATCACATAAAATATACTAAAGAACATTCAATCAAGTATTTAAGTGAGAAAAACTTCCCTATTTTCCTATTTATATATCATTCATAGGAGTAATATTTCCACATGTATAAATAATTCAAAGAGTATCCCATGCACCATATTTTCCAAGTTACAAGATAGGTCATTATATGCCATTGATTATGACACATTATATCTTGATATACACACAAGCTAATATGTAGGGGAAAAATGCATAACTCTGAGGCCATATATATATTAGTAGCTATATAAGAAATTCCCATTGATAGAGGGGTCCTCAGGGTAGCTCTATACTATGATCCCACCAACCCATTTTTCCCACAATCACTCCAAGGGTGAGGAAGTTATGGTTTGATCATTTGACAAAGAGAGATAACCTATTTACGTGATATGCATATATCATAAAAAAGGTTATAGAAGACCTATAAGGGATTAGTTGGTTACATCTAGATCTAGTCAATATTATGTATAGGACACTTGCATAAAATTTAGACACTTACATCAAATTTATACACTTGCATCAATGGATCTGTCTAGATCTAAATCAAAAATTTGAGGCCATAGAAAAACTATTCTAGTATAACCTTCTAGTCTACTTCCAGCCTATTCTAGATTAGATCTACATGGGCACAATAAAACCAAATAATTATCAATTGTTCCCTTTTATTGAAATATTTATCAATAGATATACTTTATTATTTCTATCAATCTTAGTTGTATAAATTTAGAATATTATTTATTTATTATTATTAATTATCTTACTCATTAGATTAGTTTACCATACACGTGTAAAAATCTAATATAATACCCCTTAACCCTAGATAACCCCCTTTATCTAAATTTAGGGTTAAAAATTTGTTGAACCAAACCTCTATGTCTTTCCATATACTCCTAATGTGCTTTAGGGTTTTTTAATTTTTTTGATCTCTAATTTATTACAGCTTATTTCAAAAATCATAATTTATTTTCCTAAAATCATGTTTAATATGGATAAAAAATAAATTCTTCCTCATCCAAACCCTAAGGAGGGTGATAGCTACCACCCCTCTAAGTAGGGCCATGATTAGTAAAGTGTTATAGATATAGTGGCAATATAGATGTAAATCATTCAAAGATACATTTTGTCAATCATAAAAATATAACACTTTACTTATCATTCAAAGATACATTTACATCCAATCATAATAATAAAAAAGTCTTGGGATATAGTGGCAATACAGATGTAAATCATTCAAAGATAATTTTTGTCAATCATAAAGAGTAATAACCTATAAATGAGAACAAGCTAAAAAATAAAACACAAATAGAAAAGGTAACATTACAAAAAGAGTAATGGGCACATCGAATATTTAAAACATGATTTATAAAAAAATACATAAAGAAAAAGAGATACTTGACAAATTTAATGTTCTAAGTATGGATATAAAGGAGGCAACTATAAGCCTTTCTTCCAATTAGGTCAAATTCATTGCTTATATAGACGGCAAATAATATTCATATGAATAGTTCAACAAACTATGTTCTAATCCACTCGCTAACTTACCAAATAATCTATTCATACCTATAGGACATGGTACCTATCAATTGAATCCTTCATCATAAAATGAGAAACTAAATGAAAATAAATGCAAACCAAATATACAAGGTAAAAATTTACCAAAAGATCATGATACACTATTATTTTGTTATGCACATGTATGATACATCTCATTCAATAAAGGTTATACATCTTTTACTCCTTGTAGATTTTCATACTCATCTTGAGATCTTTGGATACCTTCCACATATTCAAATATCCAAAAAAAATAAATATGTCCTACTACTACTACTTTAAAAAAACCTAAGATCACTCAAAAATGGGCTCCAAAAATCAATACATCTTATGTTCCTACTCCACTACCTCATACTCATATGAGGGATACACATGGTGTTACCAATTATCTAGTTTTAGATATGAAACACATATATGATCATTGGTAGCATCGCTAATTTAGTTCATTATATTCAAAATTTAGATCAATTTCAGAAGAACATACTTAATATGGGATAATTGGCTAGACGTTACCTTAATCAAATATTCAAAAAAATTCAAATATACCAAAAAATAAAAAAAATTCAAATATTCCAAAAATACAAAAACCATTCAAATAATTCAAAAATAAAATAACTCAACATGTTCTTAATTGTATTATTTCTTATATATATGTTTAATTTCTCCATGTTAGTAGAGAACATATCATTCCTTTTGATATACACATGTTTCATGCTTCATTTGAGTGTGTTATTAGTATACCAAGGTACATGATACATGAACATACATATGTTGGGATTACCCTCGATTCACATCCTAAGTATGTTGGGGGAATATACTTCTTTGATTATGATACACCTAAATTACATTATTCTATTATCATTTTCCATTATCATGTTTGATCTTATATACTTACACATGCCTCATTCCATGCTTATACTTTTCATAGTTTACTTGATATGCTATGTACTTAACTTGATTTCAAACACATATGTTTAGAAAATGATATGCTATGTTTATGTTGATTTATTATTTTACTTTCTTGATATTGTCTTGAATTGTATTTCCTATTGAAACATTTGAATATGCTCAATTTATTATGGCCTCTATTCCATGCTTGCCTATTTGAACATTCAAATATGACATTATTTGTTGTATGTGGACATTTGAATATGTCATTTTTTGTTGTATATAGACATTTGAATATTTATTTATATGTTTAGTGAATATTTGACTAAGTCATTTCCCTTCAATTGTGTAACATTTGAACATGCCCCTTGTATGAGATCATCTTCAACCATTTCTTGTTGCTTTGATTTTGAGTGCTCTTGTGTGTTTGATGAACCTGTCCTTGACCAATATGATACATATCTAGTTCATCCATGACACCATATCCTGCTATGTATCAAAAATTCCATTACCAAGCATAAAGTGGAGAAGGTAATTTTAGACAATGATATCCAACATGAACTCCATGTGGCTAAACTCACAATATCTCTTAGAAGTAGTGGAAATCCAAATATGAATAATAGTCATACTAAACTAACATCTTATAAGTTCAACACTACCTCATTTATTAAATATTTCCTTCTTTAAAATGAGGAAATCAAAGGATCCATTAATTTTTAGTTGTATAATGAGTTATTTGCATCTTTTTTTCAAATCAATAAATATCATATTTTTGGGTTATTTTATTTATTTCCAACTTTAGTGCTGAAGTTTCTCCTAAGAAGCTAGCACGTTGGTCCTATCACATGAGATTTAAGTCTTTCATGCTCACCTAAAGTGCATAATGAAAGACTAATTCTTGAAGGCTTTGTATCACAATTCATCCTTCATAATACAACTCTTAAAGGATTATTCAATACCATAAATATACTAATGTTACTATTATTAGTAAAATCACCATTCTTATCTAATAGTAGTGACAAAAAAAAGATACCAATATCTCAAAGATAAACCATATCCATCCTCTAAAACTTAGAATATTTCATCATTCATAACACAATTTGGCAAGAATGGATCTTTCATTAGTTACTTAATGCATTACAAGATAGATTTATATTATCTTTTCTCCAAAAGACCATCATCGTAAATGATTACAAAAGGGGTATTTATACTTGTTTAGCCCTAACCAAGTGTCATAATTATAAATGTCATGAATAGATGACACATAGACTTTTAATAAATTGATAGTTGTGGCTCTTAAAATGAGTTATTCCTTGAGACTTATGTCCCTACACCCCTATATCCTCACTCTATGCTATATTTTGGCTACCATGTGTTCCATTCCTTGTGAGTTGGTATAAAACCTTTGATTAATAGGGTCTAAGTGTCCCATTTGAATTATTCTTATAATTACTCCCACATCCCTCACACTCTAATTCCTATGTGTTCCAATTCCCACATGCTCCCCTAGTCATTTTTTATTGAGAACCTATTATAAATGTGGTTCTCTAGACCAATATCAAAGAGATTGCCTAGAGTACCCAACATGTGCATTTTTCAAAAAGGACCATCGACTGGAAGAATGCCTTGATCTATATGTGGCTATCACAAAGGAGTGAAATGAAAAGGATGATGGTATGATTTTAATTATTAAACCATAATGGCATGCATGACCAACCATCCCCATTGTTCAACAAGTAAACATTATAACCCATAGTGGTGGATAGACCTAGTTAGCTAATCTAGTGGAGAAGGTATAATGAGAAGAATTGTGAGCTAGAAAGTACCCTAATGTTTAGCAATAAAAAGATGTCCTTCAAGATATATTGGCACTTATATGAGAGCTTCAAGGTGAGATTCAATACCTCAAGGATGTGACATAGTGTACTACAGTACAAAGGGAAGCCAAACCTCAATTAGTGGTATGGGACAATTTCTAGGAACTATGTAAGTGTATGCTAGATGAGGACATTATTCCCTAGATAAGCACTTGGCTTAAAAGTTAGGCCCACTTACCAAAAAAATCCCAACCTCACAATTGGCAAAGTGAAGATCATTATTTAAATCATGCTTAGTGTTAAGAAACTCCTAATTCCTCTACTCCCCTAGAAGATGGAGAGATATTGGTTAATGCTACCATCAATGGATGGGTAATTCAGGACATTCTAGTAGATACTGACATGGAAGTTAATGTTATCACTAAGGACACCTAGAGAAAAATGTCTATTCCAGCCTTGCAACTTTCACCTCATGTCTTATTCATGGAAAATAAGACTCATGCACACCCTATTAGGGTCCTTAAGAATGACACAATCAACATATTGGAGTTTCCTTTAAAGCAGATTTTAAGGTTCTAGAGTTGGTTGAAGATGATGACTACCTAGCCCTACTTGGAAGGCCTTAGTTTTATGAGAACCATATAGACTTGAGCTTTAAAAACTAATACATTAGTTTTGAGAACATAGATCAACACATAGGAATAAATTTAGACCAAGAATAAGGACCCCCTATATCAAGCTCATAAATGTTGTTGAAGACATCAACCACCTCTATAATGTCACAATACAAAATGATGAGCAACATGATTCAACCTCAGATGGTATTCTATGTTGGATAGATACCTAGTTAATTTATGATACTACAAGAAATGTATGTAATTGTTGGGCCCATGGTGATTATGACCTTACTAAGAGACTATGTAGAAGCATCAACAATTGAGAGAAACTCCAGTGCCAACTCCATAAATGTCACAAGTTTATTCACCTCATGGGTAAGACTTGATGAATCCCCATGGTTCCAAGGACAGATAGAGGTACGTGACTTTATCTATTACCTTGAATAAGTATACAACAACAAGGATAATTAGATGATGTTATTGGATCACCTATTTGATGGCACCATAATAAGGTGGTGGAATACCCATAAAGAGTTCCTTCTAAATTAGGATCAAGTATAATTTGCTCTCCATCATAAATTTCACCATGATAATAATATCAAAGTCAGACTTAGTTATAGTTGTGTGCAAGCATCCAAACTACACATTGAGGTTTGTTGAGCTGAGAAAATATCCTTACCAGAATACCTTTGGATGCATGTGTTCTATGGGACTTTATGTACTTGGGCATGGGCTTAGTACATTCATGAAGAAATGCATATGGGTATAATATTCTATTCATTGATAAAAAAACATGAATTTGGTGCTATCCTATTATTCACCAAGGATGAACTTGTACCTCACTCTTTAGGCCATGAGGGAAGTGGTTATTGGGGACCCACATCCTATTAAAGACTGCTTGTGACATATTCATCAAGAACCTGAAGAACCCTTAAATCTATTCACTGAGCCTTCCACCCATTCAGTTTCTACCCCATTACCTAACCTTAATGCAAAACAACATGAAGAATTTTTTTGAGGAAATTAGAAACTTGTCCTCCAAGTAGATGAAGGATATACTTTTTTCAACCTCTAGACCAACCATATAAATGTACCTATAAGTACTAGTTCATGAAATATTTAGGACACACATTCTCTAATGGATAAACCTTATCATAGGCCCATTAAAACTATTTAACATAACATTGGTATGGATCAAGAGCCAAAGATGGCTATAATTGGAAATTATTGGATTGGTGTAATAGACCCCTTTCTAATGTCTTTCATAGAGGAAATCTTAGAAGGTGTTGTTGGTTGCGAAGTGTACTCTTTTATCGATGAGTTCTTAGGGTACCACCAAATCCAAATAGCTAAGGAAGACCAATATAAGATGACTTTGACTATAAAATAGGGAATTTAAACCTATACTTTTATGCATTTCAAGTTGAAAAATTCCCCAATAGTGTTTTCACAGATAATAGTCAAGGCTTTTAAAGATTTCATTCTCAATTTCCTCTAAGTCTACTTAGATGGTTAGACAATATATGGGTTAGTCAAGGACCATTGTGATAATTTGAGACTCATGCTTGAATACTGTTAGGTGTTACAAATTTACTTAATTTTGAAGAAGTACCTATTCATGACACCTTTTTACATACTTCTTGGGCATATCATTTGTAAGGAAGGACTCTTTATGGACCTCACAAAGTTATTTGTGATTTTATGTCTATCAGTGCCCAAGATTTAGTATGAGGTGTGTGCTTTCTTGGGACACATGAGGTATTATAGATAGTTCATTTGAGGATATGCCAAGATTTCTATACCCCTAAAAGAACTTTTAAATCAAAATGAACAATTTATATAGACTAATTATTACAAAGTAGCTTTTGAAACACTTAAACAAAGGTTAGTTACTACTCCTATCCTATAATTCTATGATTGGACAAAACCTTTCCATGTCCATGTTGATACATCTAGCATGGTAATCAATGTGATACTTTCACAACTAGGTGAAGGACACTTGGATCACCCTATTTACTTTGCTAGTAGGAAGTTGACACTGACTAAAAGGAATTATACCACCATAGAGTATGAAGGTCTATCTATGGTCTACACTCTACAAAAGTTTAGGAAGTATCTTCTAGCCACCCCATTTACATTTTATACATATCATGAGGCATTGAAGTATTTTGTTAAGAAACTAGTACTACATGAAAGAATTTTCTACTAATTGTCCTATTCCAAGAATATTAATTTTCTATAGTAGTGAAGCCTGAGAAGACTAACTATGGACCTGACCACTTATCCCAAATTGAGACCAGAGAACCCCCACATGCCATATAACTGATCTTCTTGATGTACATATCTTTTAAGTTGATTAGGTACCTAAAGAACTAGAGGATATTATAGCATTTCTTAATACTAGTTGCATGCACACGTATCTCACTTCGTAAGAAAAAAATAAACTTGCATTCCATACTACACCCTGTCATCTCATAGCCAAAGATATTTATAAAATGGATCATGATGAGGTGTTATGCCACTATGTAATGCAAAATAAGCACCCTAAGGTGCTATGAGAAGTCCATGAAGGTATTTCTAGAGGACACTATGCTATAGAGGCTACCGTGTGTAAGGTGATACTCACTAAACTCTGGTGGCCAGCTTTATTCAAAGATGCAAAGGTGTATGTTAGGAAATGTGATGTCTTCCAACACATAAGAAAATCTAAGAGGAGAGATTATATGCCCTTACAACCCATTCATTCTTAGGAACCATAAAAAAGGTGGGCTATTGATTTTGTGGGGACCATCATTCTAGTAGGATGATGAATGAGCTCTCAATACATCATTATAGCAATCAACTACCTCACATGCTGGGCAGAAGTAGTGCCAATAACATGGTTCATCTAGGAGAACATTATAACATGGTTCAGATGTCCCTTAAGCTTCACCAATGATCATGGAACCCACTTTTTGAATGAGATGATTCACATTTTATTAATCAAATTCATGATCGTGCAACATAAGATGACACCATACCACCCATAAGCCAATGGAACTATGTAAGCATTCAATAAGATCCTTAGTACTACTTTAATAAAAATATGCAATGTTAGCCAAACTGATTGGGATGATAGAGTATATGTATTACTCTGGGCCTATCAAACTATACATAAGCACCTCAATAAAAGCACACCATTCAACTTAGTGTATTGTTGTTCCCAAAACTAGTCACTCATTTTTGTGGACAACCTATTAACCATCTTAGTCCTGCATGCCAAAAATGGTCTCCTTCTTTCTCAAAAATGTTCTAAGCAGTCAAGTTATTTAATTGCACAAGCCTTTTCAGCAAAGGAAATCACTCATTTTCAAAGGGTTTACAATTGATAAAATAAACAAGGTTCAAAAGGTGGGTTTTTGCAAGAAAAAATTTCAAAACACTTGAAGGCATTTAATAAAAAATTGATAAGGATGGTTCAACATCTGGGTTTAATGATATGTGGTTCAATAGTGGGGTTCAATGATATGAAATGAACTATATAGACTGACCATAGTTGCATTGAACTTTGAACCATTAAACTCCACTAAAAAGTTTCAAGCAGAAGGTTCAAATGGAAGGTTCAAACAGTTGGTTCAATGATATATTGAATTCATAAGAGTAAGTGAACATGACTCTTTGCAAAACATAAAGTATTGAGCTACTAAACCATTAAACCTTTGAATCATTGAACCATTGAACTGGTGAACTCTAAAAGATGGTATGAGGTTCAAAAGGTTCAAGTGATTGGTGACATCCCTGCAGACATCAAATTTAGGACAATGGAATAACTGTTAGTTTTAAAATGACATAGACCTGAGGACAAACTCAACAACCCATTGAGAAAGGAGCTAGAGAAGCCAACAAAAGGTGAGAAGATAGCCTTGAGATCTTGAATCACTAGGAAGAGACAAAATATAGCAATGAAAGAGGGATAAAAAATAGAGAATCCATAAGCATCGACAGAAGAGTTATTCTAGTGGGTGGAATAGTCCACCAATTCGCTATCAAAGAGTGTAAGCATTCAATGGCACAACCTATTTTTATTCATTTAAGTAAAGACGAGTGGAAAATCATGTAAGTATCATAAATGGGAGCAGACTTGCCTTTTAGAGGACCATGCAACCCATGCTTTTGAAGAGAAATTTGATATGATTTAAATGCCAAAGTTAAGGCTTGTAATCAGCTCCAGCATGGCCCCTTCATAGGACTTCCTCTTTTGAATGCATTCAACGTAGCATGGGTCATTTGTGGAAATAAGCGCCAAAGTCTTTCTTTTGGATGCTATATATTGTAATCTCTCATTTTTTAGAAAAGGGAGAGGATATCTGAGTTATTGGAAGCAAAACTCTACCCAAATTGAAAGACATTTTTGAGACTTTGAGCTCAGATTGTTAATAAAATTTTATTAGGTGAATGAGAAAGCAAGTGACCTTTCAAACTTTGCATTGAAATAACTTGTGTTATGTAGGAAATTGTTCTTATGTCCTTTTCCTAAATATAATCTTATCCATTTGATCAAATAAGTAGAGCAAGTGAAAATAATCTAGGAGATGTTTCGAAGCTGATTATGGAGACTTAATGCTACCATAATAGTCTTTAGTTTGTGTTTTAGTGTCTTAGAATGAAGGATATTGGAAAGGCTTTGAACTACCTTTATCTTTTGTAATCATATGCTCAATTGTAGTTTTCAGTGAAGACTTTGGGCTGCACCTCATTCTACTGTGATATAAGTCACAAATCAATAAGAGAAGTAATTATAGACTTTATGCTTTCATGGGTTTCTTGTGGATTCAGTTATTACCCAAGATTTTTCCTTTTGTTTTGTGAACATCATTTCTAAAAAAAGAGAAATGGATGATATGATCTCACCCCTGAGTTAGTATTTAGTATAGGTTAAGTTTGTGATAGTTTATAGGGAGCCTCCCCTTGCTGAGAGGAGAGATTTATCTCATTACATTGTGGTTGATATAACCATTTTGTCTTCAGTTAGTTGATGACAAAATATTCACCCAACAATTTTTGGCAACTCCACTGGGGAAGAATGCACAATTTGAAGCTTCACACTTTAAATTGAAGCATTTCTAGTTCTTTTCCATTATACATTCTGGCAGATCCATGATATATGTGAAGCCAAAGATCTCAAGTTATTTTTGATCCTATATTCAAGTTTGTGCAACAAAATAATTTTGATCTTTCTCCTCCACAATCTTGGCTTCAGTGAACCAGGAGTTTTCCTCCTACCAATGTCAAATCTCCAATACCAGGTGAAGCTTCTCCTTACTCTACTAGTAGAGCTTTGTCTATACATACTCCACAAAGTTTTTTAATCCCTCCTTTCAATCATCATATCATGGCAGCCCAAGGCCCTTAGGGTAACACTTTTGGCCCCCTAAATCTAACCCCACCTTTACATGAACTACCTCGTAGTTCAAGAAAGAATTTTCCCAAGTTTTATGGTGATGGAAAAGTTCATCCTGATGAGCATATTGTAGCTTTTTACATAGCTTGTGGTGTGATAGGCATTGAATATGGAGATATAGTAGTAAGAATATTTGTAGAAACATTGCAAGGCACTGTCATAGATTAGTTTTATCATCTTCAAGCTCAGACTATAACTAACTAGAACACTCTCAAAGCCAAGTTTGAGGCTAGATTCAAACCCGTAGAAGATGCACATGCCTTTTTGGCTCAGCTTACATAAATGAATAAGGAGCCTCATGAGCCTATGTGAGAATTCATCACTAAATTCAATAAGCTAAGGAATAAGATTCCTATAATTGCTTAGCCAACACCAAAAAATCTTTAGTGCTTCTTTATCAATTCTCAACTTCCTGAAGTGAGTTTTCTGTTGAGGTGGGCTGGCCATATAGATCTTTCTATGGCTCAAATTTTGGCTACCAAGGTCGAAGATGATCTTATCCTTACATGTAAGATAAGAATAGATCCTAATAGAAATAAATTTTCTTCATCTGTTAAAAATTATTCCATAAGCACCACTGATCCTATGGTGTAAAAGTTAGTGAATGAATTGCTAGCTCTAAAAAGGCAAATGTCCCAAGGTATGTATGTTCCTCCTTATCTTGATATACCAAAGAGGAAATTTTCCAACCATTCATATCAAGGCAATGCTACCAAAAATCAAGGGCAACCTAATCATCTTTCTCCCTCACAGGGGAAGCTTGCCATTGAAGCAGCACCGATTAACTCAATAGTCAATTATTATGAAGCTGAACATGATTTCTCTTTCCAACCTAAGTTGGACCAAGAAGAGGATGTTAATCTCTTTACATAAGGAGAAGAATAATTTGCTGGTGATTCCAATATTAGTTTTTTGAATTACCAAGATGAAGCTAGAAAAAAGGGAGAAGTATTTGATGGAGCATATGCTATTTTTACTAGGTCCCAAAACTAGTCAACTCAACAAGATGATAGGGGAAAAGTAGTAAAATAACCTCAGCTGGTGATATCAATTTCTAAATGGAGAACTTCACTACCTTTCCAATCAAAGGACCTGATGACAAATAAGAAAGTAAGTACCTCAAACAATCCTGTATCTTCTACTTATATTCTTCAGACCAGTGCCACATAAAATAAAAATTAGAATGATGGAATTCCTTTCTCTGTTTTTATTTCATTCTATTTATTCAACATAATTGCTCATGCTAGGAAGAGCACGATCCAAATGTCTGAGTTTGAGTACTTACAAGCCAACCTTGAGCAGTTAGATAGGTTGGCTAAATGCATAAAAAATAAAACTATCCCTACATGACAATAATTTTCAAAAGTGACTCATGATCCCCCAAGAAAAAATCCACCCAAAATAATCTTGTCTCTACTCCTCTTGTTGCCCCTGGGAAAATAAAACCTTTCTATGTTTTTCTATTGATAAATGGTCATAAATTAAGCAATTATATAATAGAATCTAGAGCCTCTGATAATGTTATGCCCACCAAGGTAGAAGATTCCCTTAGTCTTACCTTAACTAAGACTTTTGGGAGATGTTTCTCCATGGAAAAAAAGCAAGTGCCACTTTGGGTCAAATCAAAGATGCCCAATTTGCATTTGTGACTTTCCCAGATAAGAGGATTAAGATGATAGTCTTAGTGGCTGATGTTCTAGCTTCTTATGGAATTTTACTCAGACGTAATTTTTGTAAAGATGTAGGTGGAGAGTTGAACATGGATCTATCTAAAGCTAGAATACCTATTAAGGGCATCATGCAAAATTTGCTTCCTGAGAAAGAGTCAAAATATATTGTTACTCAAACATCAGACCCTGAAGCTCAAATTTTATTTGAGTCCTCAAGAATGGGTAATTATTTTCTATCCATTGAAGATGTTTTTATTTCATTAGACAAAAGATCATTGGGTGATAATTCAGACAAAAAATTAGAAGAATTTGTAGAGGAAAGTTTAGGTAAAAAGGGGTCTTCTCTCACTAATGAAGAGAAATATTTAAGAAGATCAAATTCTAATGATGTTTGGATTTTAGAATTTGATGGTAGTTGTTCTTCTACCGGTTCTAGAGCTAGAATTGTTTTGATATCCCCACAAGGAGAAATCTTCCCTTACTCATACAAGTTGTAATTCAACAATACCAACAACACCGCTGAATATGAATCATTGTTGCTCATGCTAATGGTGTTAAAATTATCCATGCCTAGGGAGATGTTAAATTGGTGGTTTGTCAAGTGAGAAGTCTGTACGAAACCAAAAATGAAAGACTCTAGCATTATCGCAATCTTGTATGGGAATGCATTGAAAGTTTTGATGCTTTCAATATTTCTACAGTGCCAAGAGAGTTTAATGATCATACAAATTCATTGGCTATCTCTGTAACCCTCATAGTTCCTCATAAAGATTTCAAAGGGAATGAGTACACTATTGAGCTGGTCTTTCAACCAACTGTACCTGATAATACCGACCATTGGCAAGTGTTTAATGGCGATAATCAAATTTTCATGTTTCTAGAAAAGATGGACAATTTTGAGGAGCCTTATTTTGAAGGTAGTGACTCTCCACCATGGAAATCAATTCCTAAAAGAGATTCACAAACTGATGAAGAGTTTCTTCAACTCAATGGGAATAAAATCCCAAAAGGTATTTGATAAGTATGATAGGTAGATCAAGCAGCAATAAATGGATTCAAGTTCCTTTAAGGAGTTCGATCAAGTAAATTTGAGTATGGAAGAAAATCCCAAAATGGTCAACATTGGGAAATGTTGTACTATTGATGAAAAGCTCAAATTCATTACTCTTCTTTGCCATTAAATTAATGTTTTGACATATTCTTATGATGACTTGAAATCATTTAGGCCTAAAGAAATTTGACATGAAATTCCCCTTAAGACTAGGTCAGTACCTCACAAATAGAAATAGAGGCAATGCAATCCCAAAATATCAGGGACTATCCTTTTAGAGATTCAAAAGATGTTTAATGCTAGAATAATTTTTCCAATTCACCATTCCACCTAGATCACGAAGATAGTTCTTGTAAGAAAAAATAATGGAGAAATTCATATTTGTGTGGATTTCAAGAATCTCAATTAGTTTTCTCTAAAGGACAACTATCCTCTATCCATCATGGATCAAGTATTAAAAATAGTAACTAGCTCAAGAATGTCATCAATGTTAGATGGTTTTTTTGATATAATTAAGTAGAAGTTAATGAAGTAGATCAACATAAAACCGATTTCACTACACCTTGGGGCACATTTGCATATCACAGAATGCCTTTTGGTTTGATCAATGCTAGCACCACATTCCAGAGATCAATGGACCTTGCCTTCGGATATGAATTAGGGAAGTTCATCATGGTGTATCTTAATGACTTGACTATTTTCTCCAAACATCATCTTGATCATGTGCATCATTTACAATAAGTGTTGGAATGCTGTCAGCAAAATGGCATTCCTTTCAATCCAAAGAAGTCAATTTTTGGGGTTACAAAAGGTAAAATTATTGGGCACATTCTATCCCAAGAAGGCACAAAAATTGACTCAAAAAGAGTCAAATCTATCCAAAATCTTACTCTACCTACTAGTAGGATTGCTGTTCATTTTTTCTTTGGAAAGGTGAATTTTCTATGAAGGTTCATTCCTGAATTCACAAAGAAAACTCACCACATTATTGACATGATGAAGGGTAAAGATACTTTTCATTGGAATATAGAAGTCAAAGTAGCATTTGAAGATATCAATAAGGCTATTGCTCATGTCCTAATCCCAGTTTATCCAGATTATGCCAAAGACTTCATAGTATACAACTATGCTTCTGAATATATACTTTTAGCCATTCTAGTTCAGCAAAATGAAGAAGGTGTGGAATATCTCATATCATTTATGAGTTTCCCTCTCAAATCTCATGAATTGAAATATTCAAATATGGATAAGCATGCTTATGCCATGGTTAAGGCGGTAAAACATTTCCAATTCTATATCCTAAATTCACACACTATTGTTATAGTGCCTGATATAATAGTAAAGTCTATTTTAACTCAAAAAGAGTTTGGTACTAAAAGGGGAAATTGGATTTATAAGATTCAAGAGTTTGATCTTGATATCAAATCTACTAATCTAGTTTGGGGAACAAGTCTCTATCAATTGATTGCTGATAACATACCAAAAGAAATAGGACATGAAGAAGTAGAAGTTAAAGACATGCCAACAATTATTTTGTCACTACTACTGATGAGTGGTATTCCAATATCACTCATTTTATTTCCTATGGTGAGTGTCTTACTCACCTATTTTATAAATAAAAAATAAATGTTAAGTTGAAAGCTGTTATGTCTTATGGGACAATGGTTTGTATAAAATGAGCCTTGATGGGGTATTTATTCATTACATGGATAAGGTGCAATAGATTAAAATTTTGGAGTCTTTCCATAATTTGGCTTGTGAAGGACATTTTTTTTCACCCATGACTTCTCATAATATTTTATGAGCTAGATACTATTGGTTTGCACTATTTCAAGATGCGTATAATTAGGTATGTAGGTGTGAGTTGTGTCAACAATTAGTTGGGAAACCCAAGTTGTACACATCACCTCTCAAGCTAGTGGTGATTGAAGAACATTTTTAATAATTGGGTATTGATTTCATTAGCACTATGAAACCATCCTCAAGTGCTAGACACAACTATGTTCTCACCACAATAGACTATTTTACCAAGTGGGTGGAAGCCATTCCAGTCAAGCATGCTACTTCAGAGGCGGTATATAATTTCCTTAAGGAAAATATTGTTTCCTAATTTGGGGTTTCAAACAAGATTATAGCAGATAATGACACTTATTTCTCTTCTCATGAGATTGTTGAATTTTGATACAATCATAGGATTATTCTTTCCCACTCCTCATACTATTATCCGCAAGGAAATGCTCATGTAGAAATTAGTAACAAGAATCTGGTTACTATTATCAGGAAACTGGTAGATGACAATCAGAGAACTTGGCATAAAGCATTATTTGATGCTTCATGGGTAGACAAGATTATGCCTAAAAGGGCAATAAGTATGTCACCATTTCAACTTTTGTATGGTCTGAATGTGGAAATACCCATTACCTTAGAACTACCAGCACTGAAGTTGGCAAAGGCAGTAGAAGATTCAACTTTTGAAAATTTTATTGATAAAAGAATCATGTACCTAACTGACTTAGAAGAGCAATGAACTATGGTAGTGGACCATATTGTTGAACATCAAAATCAGGTAAAGAAACTCTTTGATAAGAAAGTAAGGATTCACGACTTTCAAATTGGAGATCAAGTCTTGTTATGGGACAAGAGGAGAGAACCAAAAGGAATGCATGGAAAATTTGATTCCTTGTGGAGAGGTCCATTCTCCATTCATTAATTTAATGGTGAAAATAGTTTGTTACTAGAATATCAAGATGGAATGTCATTCTCACTACCTCACAGTGGGCAGCATCTAAAGCACTACAATCTTTGAAGTATTAGATAAGTTCATTTGTACATTTGTATAGTCTTTGTTTGTTTTGTGTTGTTCATTTAGTTTTTGGCATCTTTATCTTTTTGGGAAGCTTGACTCTATGGCCCAATGGCATGGATGAAGGCACTTAGAGTCTGAATTCTACTCCCTTTGATCATTTCAAAATACAATCGATGGAAGTTCCCCATTTGGAGCCAACTGTTGTTCCCAAAACTAGCCACTCATTTTTGTGGACAAGCTGTTGACCATTTTGGTCTTGTACACCAAAAAAGGTCTCCTTCTTTCTCAAAAATGTTCTAAGTAGTCAAGTTATTCAATTGTACAAGCCTTTTTAGCAAATTAAATCACTCATTTTCAAAGGGTTTATAGTCAATAAAATGAACAAGGTTTAAAAGGTGGGTTTTTGCAAGAAATTTTTTCAAAACACTTGAAGGAATTTCTTAAAAAATTGATAAGGATGGTTCAACATTTGGGTTCAATGATATGTGGTTCAATGGTGGGGTTCAATGATATGAAATTAACTATATAGACTGACCATAGTTGCATTGAACTTTGAACCATTGAACTCTGCTAAAAAGGTTCAAGCGAAAGGTTCAAATAGTTGGTTTAATGATATATTGAATTTATAAGAAGACTGAGTGAACACGACTCTTTGCAAAAAATAAATTATTGAGCCACCGAACCATTGAACCTTTGAACCATTGAACCATTGAACTGGTGAACTTTAAAAGATGATTCAAGGTTCAAAAGGTTTAAGTGACTGATGACGTCCCTATGGATGTTAAATTTAGGACAATGAAATAACCATTGGTTTTCAAATGACACAGACTTGAGGAAAAACTCAGCAACCCACTGAGAAAGGAGCCAGAGAAGCTAGCAAAAGGTGAGAAAGCCTTGAGAGCTTGGATCACCAAGAAGAGATAAAATATAGCAAGGAAAGAGGGAACAAAATAGAGAATCTAGAAGCATCGGCAAAAGAGTTATTCTAGTGGGTGGAATAGTCCACCAAGTGGCTATCAAAGAGCATAAGAATTCAATGGTGTGGCCCATTTTTCTTTGTTTGAGTAAAGATGAGTGGACAGTCGTGTAAGTATCATAAAGAGGAATGACCTTGCCTTTTAGAGGACTAGGCAACCCATGATTTTGAAGAGACATTTGATATGATTTAAATTCCAAAGTCAAGGTTGGTAATCAGCTCTAACATGGACCCTTCACAAGACTTCCTCTTTCGAATGCATTCAACGCATCATGGGCCATTTATGGAAAGAATCACCAAAGTATTTCTTTTAGATGCTATATATTGTAATCTCTCATTTTTGAGAAAAGGGAGAGGATCTCTGAGTTATTGGAAGCAAAACTCTACCCAAATTGAAAGACATTTTTGAGACTTTGAGCTCATATTGTTAATCAAATTTTATCAGGTGAATGAGAAAGCAAGTGACCTTTCAAACTTTGTGTTGAAATAACTTATGTTATGTAGGAAATTGTTCTTATGTCCTTTTCTTAAATATAATCTTATCCATTTGATCAAATAAGTAGAGTGAGTGAAAATAATCTAGGAGATGTTCTGAAGCTGATTATGGAGACTTTGTGCTACCATAATAGTCTTTAGTTTGTGTTTTAGTGTCTTAGAACGAAGGATATTGGAAAGGCTTTGAACTACCTTTATCTTTTGTAATCATATGCTCTGTTGTAGTTTTCAGTGAATACTTTGGGTTGCACCTCATTCTAGTGTGATATAAGTCACAAATCAATAAGAGAAGCAATGAAAGACTTTGTGCTTTCATGGGTTTTTTGTGGATTCAGTTATTACCCAGGAGTTTTCCTTTTGTTTTGTGAACATCATTTCTAAAAAAAAAAATTGATGATATGATCTCACCTCTGAGTTAGTATTTAGTATAATTTAAGTTTGTGATAGTTTATAGGGAGCCTCCCCTTACTGAGAGGAGAGATTTATCTCATTACACTATGGTTGATATAACCATTTTGTCTTCAGTTAGTTGATGACAAAATATTCACCCAACATGTATGAAAAAGAAGTGGTTATGCCAATGGATTTCTTGGTTTCATCTCTTCATATAACACATATGGGAAAAAATGATGAGGATGCCTCTTTGAAAGCCTCACTAGATTATTTAATGAAACTATTTGAAACTTAGTTTCTTTCCCATTAGAGTCAAGATATTGGAAAATGCAAACAAAAATCATGGCATGATCACCATCTAAAAAATAAAGTCTTTTCTCCAGGCATTAAAGGTTCTATTATGTGACTCCAAGTTCATGTGCCACCTTAAGAATCTCCACATACATTAGGATGGTCCAATAATAATACAGAGCATTTGACCTAGTAGGGCTTATCAGTTAAAATGAATAGATGGTCAATTTCTCCCAAGACACTATAATGGAAGTCAACTTTAGCTATATTTTGATTTAATTTAATTTAATTGAAATTTTGTTTTAAATAAATCTTAAGGCCATTAGGTTAGGATTTAATGCTTTCAATTAAAAGTGTTTCTTTTGTAGCGTACATGTCTTCTTTCATGCAATCTTGAGTTTTTGTACATAATGTGTTTTCATGGAGGACCATGTAGCCTTTTAGTGTGGGGTTAGGAATCATACATGTTAATATAATAATTATAAGTATTGAAGTTAAATAGGGCATGCAAAAAATTTGGGAACATAAGTACTAAATATTTAAAAGTCATCCAAGGTACATAAGTGATCAAAGGTATGTGAGTCATTTAATGCACTTCAAAAGCACTTCGAGAGGTTCCTGCCATATGAGTAACAATTATCTTCTATTACACCAAAAGGTGGGAAAAAATTGTCTCCCACTTCTAATAAAGGGATGAGAAAGGATAGGCCATTAATGTAATGAATATAAGTTATGGAAATAAGTGTGTGAATAGGATGATGGGACAAAACCGTTTAGGCATTAAATGCTTAAGACAAGGTTTGAAATATGAAGGGCTATTAAAAGATTTGCATTAATAACTAGAAGTGATAGGGAGAGGGAAGGAATTAATGAAGATAAACCTCTCAAAGAGCCTATAGATAATATTTATAAATTCATTTTACACTTTACTTTGTGTTAATCTTTGAAGTGCTAAGAGCGAGCGATGAACTAGAAAATCAGAGACCATAAAAAAATCAAAAATTTTAAATCTTGAGCAGTCTAGAGTGTTTATGAAGTGGTAAAAATCATGAAGGTTGTTACCCAAGTGAGGAGAGATTTTCAAGTCCATATTGATGGAAAGGAGTGTAAATATTTGGAGTTAGAGGTTGTAGGTCCACCATTAATGAAGTGTGAAGCTCAAAAAGCCAAAGTAAGTTAGTCTACCATTAAGTATTCTTTTGGGAACATGGGATGGCCATGCATTAACCTTAGAGTGCCACAAAGGGTAATGAGGCCTTAAAAAAAGTCCAAAAGACTCAATAAGCTACTAGCCATACCAGAGGAGGAAGAGGTGAGCAGAGACTAGTTCCTTATAAGAGAAGAGGATTTAAAGAACCAAACACAAAGAATAGAACAAGAACATTGTGCAAAAGGAGAGGTGAGAGAGCACATAAAATAAGAAAGGGAAAAGATGGTGAATAAAGGGAATAAAGTGCATACATCATCAGCATAGAATGACCCAACATCTCCCCCTCCATATTTCTTAATAGAGGATATGCAGTACCTAGAGTTAGTATTGCACACAAAGAATTGGGTCTCCAAGGTATTGACTATGACCATCTTCGATTATAACTAATACTAATTGGGGAATGAAGTAGAGCTATATAATGACTACTAGGTCAAGACCAAAAACACAAAATATCAAGTGGTCTATGACTTATCCATTAAAAACCAATTGGACCAAGTGGGCCTTTAACAACTTTTTGAGCTACCATACTTTAGCAAACGTACAGAGATAGTATAGTTCCTCCTCTCACACATTCATGAAGAATACATCTACTTCATTGGGTGCAATCTGAAAATCACCTTAGAGAGGATCAACAAGGTCATAGGACTACAATGCTAAGGAGTAAATATGTTGGATGATTTAGCTGATATATAAAATATTTAGCAAACTGCCATGGTGCTTATAGACTAAAAACAAGGGCATGTGATACATATCAAGAACTTGTAGGAGCCTACCCTCAAAGTTTTAAATTAGATAATTTTCACCAAGATCAAATGGATTGATCATTAGAAGGAGGTGGATATGGCCCACCAATTCTCTCAAGGACTAAAGTACAATTGAGCACTATAATTTATCCATAAAATAATCAAGGATGCAAAGAAGGCCCACAAGATGCCCAAGTATAGGTTTCCTTAAGGAGAAATCTTTTTATTGTTGGTCTTTGATGAGATCAAAGTGATAGATTATATCTCAAGCTCATTGAAGTGCATATACCCTCCCACTCATAGGCCCCTCACTGAGTACTTCAAAGGATTCACTTGTCCCCAGTACATTACCCCCTCATACAAGATTAAGATGAGGTATTGGTTTTATGCGATGAACATGGAGTTTAAGAATGAATGGTGCATCCCAAAGGATTTGCCTCCTTTAGATGCAGATCAAGCATAATTTATTGTAAAGTAATATTACTCCCTAACATGCATTTTCATGAATCCATCAGGGGAACTTTCATTATGGCTCAAACTACCATATGCCTTCTCTATGCGATACTTCATTAATTTTTTTAATTAGATATATGATGCATAGCCAATCATTTTACAAGTATATCAGATTGACATAGAACACCACACCATCTATAAAATGTATGTATATCTAGGTAAGAAGGCCTATGTAGAGAGGTTAAAAATTAATTTAATCAACATCAAGGTTAAGGATATCTTGGTCATAGAGCAAGTACATAAATTTTTCTATATGTTATTCCCCCACCTATACCCTCAATATGGAGACCCCAAAGAGAGGCTCCCCTAGGCACCATAGCAATGGAGGAAGTGGCTAGAGCTAAGTGCGAATTCAAGTGGGTAGAAAGCCCAACAAAAATGATAAAGGATGGTGGAGGTGTAACCTTATAGACCCACTAATTATTACCCTTCCACTCCCTATCCACCTCCACCTCACCCTTCACCTTCACCACCTCGTCCATCTCCATCCCCTCCTCACATTTCATCTCCTTCTACCTTGCCATCCCATACTCATTCCACTCTTCCTCACTCACCCACCATGGACCCTTTATCTCATTAGACCACTCCCCCACCTTCTCAACCTTCTCAACCACCTTCAACTCCACCATCTCTAAGGACTAACATAGGGTATACCCCATAAAATCCTCTAAGGCAAGTGCCCCAATAGGAGTCTCCATAGGTATATATCTATTATTTAGGATCAGACTCTAAAAAGACTCCATCCCTAGTATAGAGGGCCCCATACAGTGATCTCCAACTTAATGTTAATGGAGTGGGAGATCATGATATGGAAACATGAAGCTAGAAATACATTGAGCTTGAATGGGATGCAGACAAGAAGAAGGGACTAGCTGAAGAAGAATAAGAATAGAGAGACTCATCCACTATGTGTGAATATTAATAGTTCAACATAGAAGACAAGGACCTCTATCTTTGGTCACACTTACACCCCAAAGACATAAATATAGACACAAGGAAGTAGGTATCCTTCCTTCTAGAAATGTATAGTGAGGAGCCCCAGTTTGACATCCCACTAGATTATATCTTTTCTGGCCCAGATGTTCTAGGACTACCAGAACTAATGAAAATTGATCCACAAAGGCTCATTCCACTAATGGCAAGTGCTAAATTTTTGAAATTTGCCATGAAAATGATGTGATAAAACCTTTTATTAGATTTTGATGCACACACAATAGAAATAAAACATGTTAGGGTAGTGGAGATGTACAATAAAGTAATTGTAGAAAAGGAAGCACTCACCAAGGAGGTGGCCTCCTTGAAATAATAGATCTAAGAGGCCATAGAGTCAAAAGTAAGGGTTTTGACCATTTTTAAAATAATTTAGAAGGAAGATACAACACTTAAAAATGGCATACCACTGGATGGGGATGCCATCATAAAATTAAAGA
Organism: Torreya grandis; assembly: GCA_037957365.1. Taxonomy (NCBI): domain Eukaryota; kingdom Viridiplantae; phylum Streptophyta; class Pinopsida; order Cupressales; family Taxaceae; genus Torreya; species Torreya grandis. The sequence continues at coordinate 2,087,250 of JARHVA010000724.1, read as the reverse complement.
CCCTGGTTGAACTACTGCTTAAGAAATGTAAGGAGCAACCCACATCAAGAGATGAGGGAAAAAAATATAATAATTCACCATGGTAGTGGATGTCTAAAATCACACCTTGGAGAGATTAGAGTAAGTTATCTCCATTTTAGATGGAATTTTTTCATGCTTAGATCTCCCAAATAAAGTATTCAAAACCTGGCTCCATGATGAGGAGGTCTTAAGGTAATAATCAATAGAGGTTGCCCTTCTAATAAAAGAAAAAACTAAGTGCATTAAAGAATTTAAAGATGTAGAGACAATGGAATATGATATTAATAATCATCATCAATAGCTAAATGCAAATTTTTACACCCTATGAGGATGGGTTGATAATGAGGTCTCTATATTATAAGACATCAAGAAGGAAGCTATCATAGCTCTAGATGAATAGGTGAAAAATACCAAGACTCCAAATCAACTTGAGGAGTTGAAAGAATCAAAAGAGGCAACTTAAGGAATAACTACCAAATTCCTCAATGCATTATCCCATTAGGATGGATTGAATAAGGAAATCAAGTAGAAGGGGCTCAAATTTTTGGAGGATGCTAGCACAACTTAGTCTGAGATGGGCTAAGGGCATAGTATGGGGTGATGTTGGCCCCTAAATTTTGACTAAGTATTGTTACATTTTGGTACATAGTGTGGAAGGATCATTGTCTATATTTATGAAAGTATTGGCATGATGTAAAAATACCATGGTGTAGGAAGACCATGGAATATAGCTAATAAGTATTGAAGTTTCATGTCATGAAACTTATCGAGCATGGGAGGACAATGGCATAGGAGACTCAGTGTGAGAAGATCCAGTCAAAAGAGAATAAATCATGAGGGACCCAAGAATAGAGGACTTAAAATAAAAGTAGAAGGGAGTGCATGGGAAGTGGAGTGTATAAGAAGTAGAGCATGAGGGATATGGGAATAGTTAGAAAAAAAATTCAAATGAGACACTTTAACCCTATTAATCAGAGGTTTTATATTAGCCCACAAAGAATAAAACACATAGCCACTAGAATATAACATTGAGTAAGGATCTAGGGGTACAATGAACTGATTCTATAGGAAGAACTCATTTTAAGAACCATGACTCTCAATTTATTGGGAGTCCATGTGCCATCTATTCATGACATTTATAATTATGAAACTTGGTTAGATAGGGATAAACAAGTATAAATACCCCTATTGTAATCATTTGCAATAATGATCTTTTGGAGAATAGGTAATATAACTCTATATTGTAATTCATTAATAAACTAATGAGACATCCATTCTTGCCAAATTATGTTATGAATGATGAAATATTCTAAGTGTTAGAGGATGGATATGGTTTATCTCTAAGATATTGGTATCTTTTTCTTTTGTCACTACTGCTAGATAAGAATGATGATCCTAGTAATAGTGGTAGTTATATCTAGGATAAAAAGGATAATAATAGTATATTTATGGTATTGAATAATCCTTTAAGAGCTATATTATGAAGGATGAACAAACACACATCATTTTGCTACAAAGCCTTCGATAACTAGTCTTTCATAGTGCAATTCAAGTGAGTGCATGAGACTTAACTCTCATATGATAAGGCCAATGTGCTAGGTTTTTGGGAGAAACTTTAGCATCAAAGTTAGAATTAACTAAAAGAACAAACATTTTAGTTTAATTTTTGGGACCCAAATAAATTGGAACACAATCATGGGAAAATGTTTAAGCACATTGCTTTAGAGAATATTGAAGAATGGGTTACCAATGTTGAAGACAACTTTGTGGTTCCGTATCTTGAACCAAGAATCTTTACACAATAGTGGGTAGAGTAGAATATCTATAGTTCTATATATGAAAATTTATTTTTAATTGTCTCAATTATATTTCATACTTGGATCTTATCATATTCTCAAGGATGATCCATAAATCTTGGAAGAAGGCAACCCTAGACTCTTGAATGGTAGAGGAGTTTAGCATGACTTGGAGTTCCCTAGATGTGAGTAGTTAAATTTTGGTGGAGAGGCTTTCAAAACTACTACATTTTGGGGTATGTTGTGACCACCTATTCATGTCTTGAATAAGTGAAATTCTAATTTCTAAAAGAGCTGAGGGGATGCTTATCTCTCATTATTTACATTTGAAATTAAGAAATTAATTGTTTACCTTGGGTTGGAAACTCTACCCATGGAGGGATAAATTATCCTATGCATGAACCACACATTTAGAAGGGGAGACTAGGGGTTGATTGAAAATTTTAGGTTCAACATGATAACAATCTAGTGAGCATTACAAAATTGGAAGTATGATGAAGCCCAAGAAAGGATCATGGGAGTTAACAACATGAGAAGAGACTAGGAGACCTCTAGGAGTGTTGTAAGGAGTTGTAGGGAAGTTGACATGCACAAAGAACCTCAAGACAAGTCCTTTACCACTTCTATCCTATGAAGGAGAAATGAGTTGGACTACAAGAGTCAAGGAACCAAGCCTAAATCAACTAGGCTCCCCCACCATAGTGCATGTTCATGCCCTTGAGTTGGGTAGAGTACATAAACAAAATTGGGATACAAATACTTTAGAGTCATAAAATGACCTTATAAGGGAAATTGAAAACAGGCCATTAGATGTTCATTTAAATTTCACAATATCTTTTCTTTAACAAAATTTTATGGCAAAAATTGGAATGCTTAGTGGATATGGCCCTCAAGGCTAGAGTACAAGCCTAAAATTGGGTAACCGGCCCTCTAACACACCTCTTTCCATGGGCACTACTACTAGAGGTGATAGAGGAGGATTAAGAGGAGGCACTAGAGGAAACAAACCCCCTCCTAAAGGAATAGGAGCTAGATATTCCCATAAACCACCCACTTAACCACCACAACCCACTATGGTCTAATATGAGATGACATTGCATTTACTTGAATACTGAGGGGTAGATAATGCGAATGAGCATGTACATAAGTGTGAACTATTTTAGAGAGCACGAGGTATCACATCCTCTAAATGGAAGGCTATATAGTTTATAATTACACTTCTAGAGTATGCACACAAATGGTATCAAAAGTTTGACCCTCAAAAAGTGGTGGTTGACTATGATTAGCTCAAAACAACCTTCCTATAAGAATTTGACATTCTTGAGTTTGAAAAACAAAGTATAGTGGCACTAAAGGACATAAATAAAGGACTTATAGAGAGCATACATGAGTATGATGCATGATTCAAAACCTTGATTTCTAATTTATCATTTGAGATAAACCCTATTTAGAATACATAATGGTTTATGGGAGGACTATTACTACCTTTATGATGGACTCTGTCACAAATAACCTTTACCAACATGTGAAAGGCTTTAGAAATTGCCCTCCATGATAAAGTAGTTAGAAGCATGGATACTAGGATTAGTCCCTTTATGGAGGCACATATAGCATCCATGGAATCATAACTTGAAAAATTAATGGCAAGTAATGTGTATGAGACATGTAGTGGTGTCTGGTGTGCCGATTATAAAACTAAAGGGCATACAAGGAAGAATTGCCCATGCAAGAACATTTATGCGATACTAAATCAAACATGTGAGATCTGTTAAGAAGAACATGATGTCCATTATTGTCCTCTTTTACAATGAGATATTAACACTAAGGTGTTTGAGTATTTTAAGGTTTGTGATGCCTACACCAATGACACCAATGACTATGAATTGAGTAGTGATATTTATGAAGCTCAAGCATGAAACACATGCCAAACCTTAGTCACTAATACCCAAGATAATGGTGGCTACCATAGGCAAGGAAGAGGACATGGATGAGGTAGTAGTTAGTTTCTAATGAAAACATATTATAAATATGGTTCTCTAGACCACTATCAAAAATATTACCCAAAGTACTTGACATGTGCATTTTACAAAAAGGACCATCTGTTGGAAGAGTGTCCTAATATATATATATATATATATATATATATATATATATATATATATATTGTTATCACCAAGGAAAGGAATGAAAAAGGCACTGGTATGATATAAATTGATAAACCAGAATGGTGTACATACCCAACCATCCCCATTGTTCAATAAGTAAACATTATAACTCACAATGCTAGATAGACCTAGTTAACTAATTTAGTGGAGAAGGTACAATGAGAAGAACTACTATCCATAAAGTAACCTAATGTTTATAAGTAAAAGGAAATCCTTTAGGATATAATGGTACCTGTATGAGAACTCTAAGGTGAGATTCAATACCTTAAGGACAAGGATGTGAAATAACACATCATAGTACAAAGGGAATCCGAACCTCAACTAGTGGTGTGGGATAATTTATAAGAACTATGCAAGCATATAATGGATGAGGACATTATTACCTAGCTAAGAACTTGGCTTAAAAGTTAATCACACTTACCAAATGAATTCCACCCTCATAGTCGACAAAATGAATACCACTATTTAAATCATGCTTGACATCAGGAAACTCCTAGTTCCTCCATTCCCCTAAAAGATAGAGAGATATTGCTTAATATTTCCATCAATGGATGGGTATATGGGACATTATAGTAGACATTGGCATGGAAGTTAATGTTCTCACCAAGGATGCTTGGCAAAAAATGTCTAGTCCATCCCTACAGCGTTTGCCTCACATCTTATTCATGGAAAATAGACTCATGTGTACCCTATTGGGGTCCTTAAGAATGCCACAGTCAACATACTTGGAGTTCCCTTTAAATCATATTTTGAGTTTCTAGAGTTGGCTAACGTTGATGACTACCCAACCCTACTGGGAAGGTATTGGTGCTACGAGAACCATGCATACTTGAGCTTTAAAATTTGATACATTAGTTTTGAGAAAAATGATCAACACATAGTAATACTTTTAGACCAATCATAAGGACCTACCTATATCAAGCCCATAAATGTTATTGAATACATCAACCACCTTAATAATGTCATAACTCAAAATTATGAGCAACATGATCAAACCCTAGATGGTATTCTATGTTGGACAGATACCCAATCAATTTTTGATACTATAAGCAATGCATGCAATTACTGGGCCCATGGTGATTATGACATCATTGGGAGACTATGTAGCACCATCAACATCTAAAATAACCTCCTACACCAACTCCATAAATATCATAAATTTATTCACTTCATAGGTTTATCAATGCAAGGGCCACTAATAGGACCACCACTGGAAAGACTTGATGAAGCCCCATAGTTCCAAGGACAAATAGAGGTACGTGACTTTGTCTAGTGACTTGAAGAATTCAATAAAAATAAGGATGATCAGATGAGGTCATTAGATCACTTATTTTATGGCACTACAGCAAGATGGTGGCATACCCATAAAGAGTGCTTCTTGAATTGGGATCAAATATGATTTACTCTCCATCATATATTTCACCATGACAATAAGATCAAAGGCACACTTAGTTATAGTGGTGTGCAAGCACCTAAACTACAAATTGAGGCTTGTGAGAGCATATGGTAAGCTAAGGAAACATCCTTACTAAAATACCTTTGGGTGCATGCATTCTATGGGAATTTACACACTTGTGCATGGGCTTGGTACATTCATGAAGAAAGGAACATGGGTACAAGATTATGATAGTTACTAAAGGAAAACATGAAGTTGGCACCATATTATTATTCACCAAGGATGGATTTCACCTCACTCTTCATGACATGTGGGAAGTAGTGATTGAGGACCCATGTCCCATTAAAGACTACCTATGGAATATTCATTAGGAACCTAAAGAACCCTTAAATTTATTCATCAGGTCTTCTATCCATTTATTTTCTACACCACCACTAGATCCTGATGCAAAATATTGTGAAGAAATTCATTGGGGAACATAGAAATTTGTCTTCCAAGTATATAAAGTATCTAATTCACTTAACCCCCAGACTAACCATCTAGATGTTCCTACAAGTACTAGTTCATGAACTATTTAGGATACGAGTTCTTCAATAGAAGACCCTTATCACAGGCCCATTCAAAGTATTCAACGTAACATTGGCATGGATCAAGAGCCAAAGATGGCTAAAATTGGAAATTATTATAATGACATGTAAATTTCAAATATTTTTGAGTTGTTGAAAAGTATTAAGATGTATTTCCAAGGAATTATAGAATAATAAAAAGAGTCCACCCATCTCTAGGAAAGATGCACATAAAGCTATTCGATGGTGCTCACCTTGTGAAAAAATGACCATACAGGATGAACCCTAATGTTTGAGCATGAGTGAAAGATGAGATTGATAACATGCTCCATGTTAGAGTAATTACTCCCATCATTGAATTTAAATGGGTCAATCCCATGGTAATCAATATAAAAAAGGATGGGTGAATCCGTATCTATGTGGATTACCATGTCTTAAATGCATCCTATGTGATAGATCCCTTCCCAACACCTTTCACGAAGGAAATCCCAGAAGGTGTTGTTGGATGTGAAGTATACTCCTTTATGAATGGGTTCTCAGGGTACCAACAAGTCTAGATATCTAAAGAAGACCAATCTAAGATGACTTTCATTATATAATGGGGATCTTTTGCCTATACCTTCATGCCTTTCAAGTTGAAGAATGCCCTAGTAGTGTTTTCACATAGAACAATCAAGGATTTTAAATATTTCATTCACAAATTCTTGCAAGTCTACTTAGATGATTGGATGATATATGGGTTAGTCAAGGACCATTATGTTAATATGAGACTCATGCTTGAGTGCTATTGGGTGTTGTAAATTTATTTAAATTTGAAGTGTTTGTTCATGACACCTTTTGGCATACTTCTTGGGCATATTATTTATAAGGAAGGACTCCTGGTGGACCCAACCAAGGTATCTATGATTCTTTGTCTACCAAAATCCAAGACTCAACATGAGGTGCACACCTTCTTAGGGTATATGAGCTATTACAAAAATTTCATTTAGGGTTATGCCAAGATTTTCGCACCCCTATAAGAACTTTTAAAGCACAATGAACATTTTATATGGACTAATTATTGTAAGGTGGATTTTGAAACACTAAAAAAAAGTTGGTTATTTCTCTTATCTTATAATTCCTTGATTGGAAAAAACCTCTTCATGTCCACGTTAATTAATTTGGCATGATACTTACACAAATAGGTGACGGACACTTAGATCACCTGATTTACTTTGCTGGTAAGAAGCTGACATTGGTTGAAAGGGATTATAGCACCATAGAGTGTGAAGATCTATCTATGGTCTATGCTCTACAAAATTTTAGGGAGTATATTCTAGCCACCCCATTTACATTTTATATAGATCATGAGGCCTTGAAGTATCTTTTCAACAAACTAGTACTACATAGAAGAATTTGCCATTGGATTGTCTTGTTCCAAGAATTCCAATTTCCCATAGTAGTGAATCTTGGGAAGACTAACTATGGACCTGACCACTTATCCCAAATTGAGATTAGATAACCCCCACATGCCATATAAGATGATCTTCTTGATGTACAATTATTCAAAGTTTCTTGGGTACTTGAAGACTAGAGGATATTGCAACATTTCTCAATATCGGTTGTACACGTGACTCTCTCACTTTGTAAAAAAAAAAGCAACTTATGGTCCATGTTATACCCTATTATCTCATAGTAGGAGATATTTATAAAATGGATCATGATGAGTGCTACACCAATATGTAATGCAACATGAGCACCCTAAGGTGCTATGAGAAGTCCACAAAGGTATTATCAGAGGACAATATGCTAGAAAGTCTACCACATACAAGGTGCTACTCACCGGACTCTAGTGGCCAACTTTATTCAAAGCTGCAAAGGTGTATGTAAGGTAATGTGATGTCTACCAATGCATAGGAAAACTTAATATGACATATAAAATTCCCTTATGACCCATTCCTTCTCAAGAACTATTCAAAAAGTGGGTTATTGATTTTGTGGGCCTCATCACTCCAATAGGATGATGAACAGGCTCTTGGCAAATCATTATAGCAACTAACTACCTCACACACTGGGTTGAGGTAATACCAATAAAAGAATATATTTTATTCAATACTATGTGATTCATATAGGAGAACATTATAACATGGTTTAGATGCCCCCTAAGCTTCACTAGTGATTGTGAAACCCACTTTTTGATTGAGGTGATTCATATCTTATTGGTCAAGTTCATGGTCATGCATAATAAGATGATATCATAGCACCTATAGGCCAATGGAATTGTGGAATATTTCCATAAGATCCTTAGTACCACTTTAACAAAAATCTATAATGTTGACCAGATTGATTGGGATGATAGAGTATCCATATTACTTTGGGCCATCGAACTACATACAAGCACCTCAATAAAAACACACCATTCAACTTAGTGTATGGAAAGGAAGTGGTTATGCTAGTGGAGTTAATGGTTCCATCTCTTTGTATAACACATATGGGAAAACTAGATTATGACACCTCTTTGAAACCCCAACTAGATGATTTGATGAAACTAGATTAAACTCAGTTTCTCACCCATTAGAGTCAGGGTGTTGAGAAATGAAAACAAAAAGCATGACATGATCACCATCTAAAGAATAAAATATTTTTTCCAACCATGAAATTTATATTATATGACTCCAAGTTTGTGCACCACCTTGCAAAGCTTTGCATCCATTGGGATGGTCCATTCATAATACATAACATTCAACCTACTGGGGCTTGTTAGTTAAAATGAATGGATGGTCAATTTTTCCCAAGAAACTATAATGGAAGTCAGATTTAGCCATATTTTGATTCATTTTAACTAAAATTTTTTATTCAATAAGGCTCAGGCCATTAGGTTAGGATTTAATGCTTTCAAATAAAAATCATTGCCTTTGTAGTGCACATCTCTTCTTTCATGTAATCTTGAGTTTTTGTACATAATGTGTTTTTATGGAGGATCACAAACCCTTTTAGTGTGGGGTAAGGAATAATACATGTTAATATAATAATTATGAGTACATAAGTTAAATAGGTCATGTAAGACATGTGGGCACATAAGTACTAAAGACATGAAAGTCATCCAAGGCATATAATTGATCAAAGGTGTGTGTCACTTAATGCACTTCGAGAGGTTCCCACCATATAAGTAACAACTATATTCCAATACACTATAAGGTGGGTCATAGTTGTCTCCCACTTCTAATAAATACATGAGAATGTATGGGACATTAATGCAATGAATATAAGTTATGGTAAGAAGCGTGTGAATAAGATGATGAGACAAAAATGTTAAGGCATTAAATTCTTAATATAAGGTTCAAAATATGAAGGGCCATTAAAAGATTTAAATTAATGAAGGTAAACCCCCCAAAGAGCCTATAAATAATATTGATAAAGTCATTTTACACTTTACTTTGTGTTAATCTTTGAAGTGCTAAGAGTGAGTGATGAACCCGAGAACCAGAGATGATGAAAAAATCAATTTTCTTAAATCTTGAGTAGAGAAGAGTGTTTAAAAAGTTGGTAAAATCATGATGGTTATTACCCAAGAAATAAGAGAGGTTGTTAAGTTTGTATTGGTGGAAAGGAGTGGAAATATTTAGAGTTGCAAGTTATAGGTCTACCATTGATGAAATGCGAATCTCAAAAAATTGAAGTAAGTTGGTCTACCATCATGTATTATTTTGGGAATGTGGGATTGCCATGAATTAAAATTTGAGTGCCATGTAGGGTAATATTTCCTAAGAAAAAGGCTAAAATACTTGAGAAACTACCAACCATACTAGAGGAGGAAGAGGTGAGAAAAGACATGTTCCCTATTAAAGAAGAGGTTTCAAAGAACCAAGAATAGAGAATAGAATAAGAAAAACACATGGAAGGAGAGGTGAGAGAGAACACTAAAGAATAAAGGGAAAAGATGGTAAAGAAATGGAATCAGGCACATACATCATTAGTGTAGAATGCCTAAACATCTCCCCCTTTATTTTTATTAATAAAGAAGATGCAATACCTAGAGTCAATCTTACACATGAAGAATTAGGTATCTAAGGTATCGACTGCAACCATATTATATTATAACCAATACAAATTAGTAAAAAGTAGAGCTATATAATTACTACCAAGTCAAGACCACCAACACAATAAATCAAGTGGTCTATGACTTGTTCATTAAAAACTAGCTAGACCTAGCAAACTGTTTCCAGTTTTTTGAGCTACCATACTTTGGAAAACCTACAGAGGTAGTATAGTTCCTCCTCTCATTAATTCATGAGGAATACATCTAATTCACTAGGTTTAACATTAAAATAAACTTAGGGAAGGTTAACAAGTTCATAGGACTACAATGCTCGGGGCTAAATTACTAGATGACACAACTAATATAGAAGAGATTTATTAGACGACCATGACACTTATGTACCAAAAGAAAGGGCATGTGATGCATATCAACAAATTTTAGGATCCTTCCCTCAAATTTTTACCATGGATCATTTCCACCAAGACCAAAGGGACTAATTTTTGGAAGGAGGTGGACATGGACCACCTATACATTGCCCACCAAGTCTCTCAAGGACTAAAGTATAACTAAGCACTGTAATTTATCCAAAAAATAATTGAGGATATAGAGAAGGCCCAAAAGATGCCAAAGTATAGGTTTCCTTGGGGATAAATCCTTTTATTATTAGTTTTAGATGAGATTAGGGTGTCATATTATAGCTTAGGCTCATTGAAGTGGTTGTAACCTCCCACTCATAGGTCCCCCACTAAGCACTTCAAAGCATTCACTTGTCTCCAAAACATTACCCACTTATACAAGATGAAGATGAGTTATTGATTTGATGGGATGAACATGACATTTAATAATGAATGGTGCATCCCAAAGAATTTACCCCTCTTGGCTACAGATCAAGCATAATTTGCTATAAAGCAACATTACTCCCTAGTGTGCATTCACATGAATCCATCAAGACAAATTTTAGCATGACTCAAAATACCAAATTACTTCTTTGTGTGATACTTCATTGATTCTATTAATTAGATATATGATGTGTAACTAATCATTTTACAGGTAGATTGGATCAATGTGGAGTGACACACCCTCCAAAAAATGTATGTATATATGGGTAGGAAGGCCTATATAGAGAGGTCAAAAATTGACTTAACTAAAATCAAAGTTAAGGATATCTTGGTCTGGGAGCAATTCCATAAATTATTTTATATGTTACACCCCCGCTAGTACCCTCAAGATGGAGACCCCAAATATAGGTTCCCCTAGGCAACACAACTATAGAGGAAGTGGCCAAATCTGAGTGCCAGTTTAAGTGGGTAGCATGCCCAAAAAAAATGATAAAAGATGGTGGAGGCACAACCCTCAAAACCTAATAATTATTTCCATTTTTTACCACATACAAATCCACCTCACCCTTCACTTTCACCACCTTATCCATCTCCATCCCCTCACATTTCATCTCCTTCTACCTCCCCATCCTCTACTCATTCCACTTCTCCCCACTCACCCAACCCAGACCCTTTATCTCCTTAGCACACTCGCCCACCTTCTCCACATCCATGAATACCTTCACCTCCACCATATTTTAGGACTACCATAGGGTTTACCCCATAAAATCCTCTAAGGCAAGTTCCCCAATAAGAGTCCCCATAGTTACAAATTCATAATTTAGGATCAAACTCTAAAAAGACTTCATCCCCAGTATAGGGTGCCCATATGATGATCCATAACTTGATGTTTATGGAGTGGGACCTCATGAGATGGCCACAAAAATATAGTAAGAGGCTAAGCTTGAGTAGGACCTAGACAAGGGGAAGGGGATAGTTGAAGAAGAATAGGAATAGAGATCCATCAACTACATGCAAACCTCACTAGTTCAGCATAGAGGACAAGGACCTCTATCTTTGGTCACAATTCCACCCAAAGGACACAAATATAGACATAAGGAAGTAGGTGTCCTTCTTTCTATAAATGTATAGTGAGGATCCCCAATTTGACATCCCACTAGGTTGTATCTTTTTTGGCTTGGATGCTCCAAGACTACCAAACCTAATGAGAATTGATATATAAAGGCTCACTCCACTAATGGAAAGTACCAAATTTTTGAAAATAGCCATGGAAATGACATGCCAAAACATTTTTTTGGATTTTGATTTATGCACAATAGAGAGAAAACATTCCAAGGTAGTAGAGATGTACAATAAAGTTATTGCAAAGAAGCAAGTGTTTGCTAAGGAAGTGGCCTCTTTGAAACAATAGATCCAAGAGGATATGGAGGAAAAATTAAGGGTTTTGACCCTTTTTATAACAATTTTTAAGGAAGATCCAACAATTATAGATGGTGTACCACTGGATAGGGATGCCATCAAATATTAGAGACCCTGGTCTTATTATTTTTCAGCAAATGTAAAGAGCAACTTGCATTGAGAGATGAGGGGAAAGAAATGGAACAACTCACCATGATAGTGGATGTCTAATATCACACATTGGAGAGATTTAGGGAAATTATACTCATTTTGGATGGTATTTTTTCACACCTAGCATGCCCAAATAAAGGCTTGGAAGCCTGGCTCCACAATGAGGAGGTCTTGAGGTAATAAGTAATAAATGATGCCCTTCTAAGAAAAGACCATGCTAAGTGTGATAAATAATTTAAATACATAGATAAAATGGAATATGATATTAATAATCATCATCAATAAATAAATGTGAATTTTTACACCCTTTGGGGACAATTTGATAAGGAGGTCTCTGCACTAGAAGACATCTAGTGTGAAGCTAACATAACTCTAGATGAACAAGTGAAAAAGACTAAGACTCCAACTCAACTTTAGGAGTTGAAAGAATAAAAATAGGCCATTGAAGGAATAACTACCAAATCCCTTATGTAGACACTTGAAAATTACACATGACAACTTTTGATGTCAAACTACCTCTTGACCCTATCAAACTCCTAACTTAACACATTTAACTAAACCATTTAATTCACCACCTTTTTAAATTTCTTTAACCCATTTTATTTTTCCCCCTCAAACATTGATGGTCAGTTTGACCATTAATGGTTGGCCTAACCATCAATGGTTAGCTCTCTAAGCCTACTTTAAAGTTTTAAAGCATTGACAACTTTGTACAAGATAAGTATCTCTCTAAATGACAACTTTCTTTTAAAACTAGCTTTAAAACGTCAAGAATTGGCAAGTTTATCCCCCTATCAAATTAGTAACTTCCTCCATCCCAATTATCAACTTCATCCTATAAAAGGAGAAGAGGAGGAAGTGAAATAGATCTAGAACTCTAGTAATCCACAATCCATAATCTTGCATCCAAGCTCTCTTGCATATAGGTATCCAGTATCCTTTTAGCAAGAAAGTAACATCACTAGAGACCCAAATCTATATCAAAATATCTTTCAAAATCTGAAGTACTATCACTTTAGCCAAATTACTTTAGCCTTCTACCATCAAGTTTCATGTATCTTTCATTTTTTTTCATTGATTTATGTTATTTCTAACCTCCCTACCCTGTCAGACCCATTAGTATCTTATTTCTCACCCCTCAACCCCATAATAGACCTCTATTTTCCCAAATACCCAATCTATACTTTCTTTTTTGATCATTTCTATAATTACATAGGTAACTGTTGATGGTCACTTCAACCATCGATGGTTACCCAACTATCAACAATTAGACTAAACTGTCGATAGTTCACCTGACCGTTGATGGTCATTGTGGCATAAAAATATAGCAAGATATTTTCAGCCCCATAACCCCAATAAAACCCAAATTTCTCTATTTCTACTTGATTATAGTACCTTTTCAGATTTTTTGGACTAGACCCTAACCATTTTAGCATAAGTATTGACTGGCTTTGCTACTTTTGGTCATTTTTATATTAACTAACATTCTACTTTATTTATATTGCATTTTATTTATATTATGCAAGTAGATCTTTACTTTATCATTTCTAATTTAATTGTTATAACAATGGATTGATAGCCTCTTAGCAAGTATAATGCTTCTGGGATTTATAGCTCACGCTAGGTAGTCTGCTTATCTATTTGCTAAGAGCCTCATTCTCTAATATTTTTCTTATCTACATGTTATTCCTTCCTAGCCAAAGAGGAGTTCCCCTCATCATCATCTAGATTCATGTGTGCACTTTACCATTATTCTTCTACACACCCCATTATTTAGTTTCATTGCTTACTTCTAAATTAAGAAATGAAAAAAAATTAACTGAAACATTTTGGCATGACCAGTGGCCCAATATACTTTTTATTTCCTTTATTGTTTGCTCATCAAATTAAATCTAAAAATTTATTTTTGGACTTAAAATTAAGATTTTGAATACATTGATTACCTTCTTATCTTAGTTCATCTAGTAACTTAAGAGGCAAAGTAATTAATCATAGATTTCACACTTGTTATCACACACTTAAGCTAAACTAAAAAATAATTAACACATCAAAACATCCTTGAGACAAGGCTTGACTAAGATTTCTTCACCTAGTGGTAACCTTACCCCTTACCAACTATCCTACTTAGATTTCACCACCAAGGGAAGAACCAACTCAGCTCTCTAGTTGAGTATAAAATCTAAAATTTGGTATATTTTGGCTAAGCACACAATACCCCTATCACTCTAGTGTGTGAAGTGAGGGGGTAGGCCCTAATACCAAACCATATACTGAAGTTCAATATATATTTCTCTCTTGAGTGCCTAAACTCAACCTAAAACCAACCTTAGATTTCTTCTTGGTACCTAATCTACAAGCCAAATTCCCTCTTCACACTTTCTAAGGCATAATCCAAAAGTGATCTAAAAAGAATCCTAGGATTTAATGCACATTTAGTGTATGCATTATTTTCCTTGAATTCTTTTCTTTTGATTGCTCTTTATTTGAGGTGTGAGTTTCCTCATATTATTTCCTATTTTCTCACATGGTCTTTACCAGACAATAGTTGAGGAATCAAAACAACCAACCAACACCTTCTTCTTCTTCCTCCATAGAATATAATTCTAATGATGAGGGTTTACCTCATTTTTCTGCCCTCCTACTAGAATCTCAATTATTTTTAAGGGTGATGTGGACTTTTCTACCTTTCTTGATAATAATTCGGTGGCCCTTCAACACTATCTTAACACCTTACCTCCGTACCTCTATTACTTCAGTTCATAATACAAATATTTCTTATGGTATTCCTCCCCATATTATGGTGGGTATTACCTCAACCTAACCATTAACCACCCAAACATCCCCTTTCTCCACTACCACTACCACTACCCAAACCCAATCCATCATTTTGACCTCTAACCAAACACTTCCTACCACACCCCACACTTCCCATAGGTTCAAATTTACATTTAGTTACCTATACTCCACCTACCATGGGGTTATCTTCTACCCCTATTTCTACCCTTCCCTTTATTATAACCAATCCACTAACTTATACCCCACTTTAGAACTTGGTGCTTTCTATACCTCAAACACTTTCACCCATTAACACTAGAGTCACCACTCAACCTCAACCTACCCAACCTTATCCCACATTCATCCCTCAACAAGTAACCATGACAACCTATCAATATGTCCTTAACCCACAAGCATATATAACACCTTCCACCTAACCATTTGTGTCAATCAACCCTTATATGGCACCATATCAACCTATTATGACCACTTATCAATATGTGGCTTCTTTAGCACCTCCACCATCTATCCTTACATAGCTACCAACTAACCTCAACAAAATATGCCCCTTAATTATGTAGCTTCCCAACCTCAACTAGATTTGATCAAGATGTTAATGGATAAAATGGCCAGCATAGAGTCATCTATCTTTGGGTCTCAAAACCTTTTATCTTATGATTAAATTTGTAATGAACCAATTCATCTATTTGTTCCCATCCATTCTTATCTTCCTCAATGGGAACTACCTAAGTTTTCCAAATTCTAAGGCAAGGAAGACCCCCAATAATACTTGAGATCATTTTGTCATTATTGTTATTTGATCACATATGATGATTCTCTCCTTCTTAGAACCTTTCCCATGTCTTTATGAGGACCAACCCTTGATTGGTAAAGTTCTCTTCCCATGTACTCCATCTTTTCTTTCTCCCAACTAGGCCAAATAGTTTTAAATCATTTCTCAATAAATATATCTAAAAAGGTTTCTATTATTGACCTCCACTCTATTAAGCAATTTTATGATGAGTCAATTACTAATTTCTTGGGATGGAGAGATCTCATCAACCAAATTTATTTCTCCTTATGCCAACCTGAATTGATTGAAATCTTCTCTTAGGGTTGTGCCAAACATATAACCCTTACTCTCCAAGTTCAAAATTTTAGGACTTTTGATGAGTCATTCACCATGGCATGTGAACTTGAAAACCAAGCCATTAATGAAGTGAAATTGAAACTATAAAACAAGAAATCTATCTTTAAATCTAATGACCTTCCCTTCACCAAAACCAATAACCAATCCAACCATCCCAATACCAAGACAAAACCATCTAAAAACTTAGTCATCCTAAAAATTTCTCCACTACCAATTATAAACCAACCCCATCAAACCAATTCTTCCAACCCTTCCTACAAATAAAAACAAAACCAAAACATATATCCTCTAAAATAATACACTCCCATACGAAAATCTTATTAATCAATTTATGGATAAATTTATCAAAACCAACGTCATTCAACTTTGACCTATCAAACCACCCCAATAATTTTATTCTTCTCACCCCGTGCCTAGGTGGTACAATGAAAATGACCATTGTGCCTTTCACCAAGTTTTTGGACATGACATTAATATGTGAAACACCTTTAAAAGTCTTATCTAAAGTTAATTGATAGTGGAGAACTTTAATTTGATAATCCTAATTCACCTCTTAAGAAGTCCTTGACATCTTACACAACCCTTTTCCTAATCATGCTCCTTTTACCCATCACCATGACAACCAACCCAAATCATCTCACTCTCATGATGCACATACAATCAATTTTATTAATAATGGGTCCATTTTTGAGAAGACCATTACCTTAGTCACATAAATAGAAGTAGTGAACTTACCTCCTATTCCTTTGGATACCCAAATGCAATAATAAATTTCCCTTCTCTTTTCACTTGATGATACCTTAACTCCATCTATCTCTCCTTTGATATAAATACCAAAGGAGACAACCTTGGTTTTAATCATATCTTATTCTTTTACTCCACCCATTGAAGTGGTATAACTACCCTCCATTCCTTTAGACACCCAAACAAAGGAAGAAAATCTATCAATTCCTTTACTTGAGGACACCATACCTACCTCCCCCATCATAAAACCATCCACACCCTCTTTGGAAACTATCACAAACCAAGAGAAGGTTACCTCATCTACCCAACCACCAGTTTTGGAACCATCTATCAAAGCTAAGGATAGAGAAACCATTCCCTCTTCTCCACCTAAGGGCTTAAGATTTGAAACCAATGACCAAGTAACTAAACCCATATACAAGCCCCTTTCTAGTCTAGTCCAAAGTTTAGAGTTCACTTCCCAACCCAACTTTGGTAGAGCCACCTTTTGGAATCATCTTGGACTCCCTTACCAAAAGAAATATGAATCCTCAACTTCACTTGAATCCACCCTTAAACCTATTATTACTTCACCAAATACCTCTTATAAAATGATAAGTGAACCATCCCAACCACCTACACCTAAAATTTCTAAATCACCTTATGCCTCTCTCACCAAACCTATCAAAAATCTATGAATCCTTCCCACACCTAGTTGAACTCACCCACCTTTGAAGTTGGACTTAAACCCATCTAGTCCACCAAAGAAAAATCCAACTAAACCAACTAAGAAGGTAGATTTACCCAAACCTCTACCTTGAACTAGACCCATACCACCTCCTTCCCACTTACCTTCCATCTTAGGACCCCATACTTCTACCATCCCAATTACCTATTCTTCTTCTAAGGAACCATGCCCCTTTTATCCACCTACACCCATCAAACCCTCTAGTTCTCCATTTTTAACTAACCTATCTACCTCTACTTTTCCACCTGTAGCTAAACCTTCATCATCAAAGTCTTCCACATCTAAGTCTCTGACCCCCAAACCATCCATATCCAAGAAAACCCAACCAAAATACCTTACCAAGATCACTCCTCCCCATATAACTTCCATAATAAATCCTAATTTGAAGAAGGTCCCAACTCCTTCGACCAAAAACCCATCACCTCCAACACCTTTGATTGAATCCTATTCAACCATTTTACAAAGGTTGTAAACCTCTTATATTAGCTTACTGCCAATCAAACCTTTTGACCCTTCAAATCCTAAACCAACATGGTTTAATGATAATTTGATTTGCCTTTACCATAGGACTCATAGACATGATACAGAGAACTAAAAAGATTTCCAAACACTTGTACATAACCTTTTGGATGAAGATGATCTATTAAAGGAACCTCTTTTGAGCCCATTACCTACCCAACTACCTAACTAACCTATCTAACAATCACCTACTCCCATACTCCCACCTTAGAGTAAAGAGGAGGACCAAAGTAAACATTAAACCCCCTTATCCACACTATTCATATGGTTACCCGATCTTAAACCCAACATAAGGATAATGTAAAAGACAAAGTAACCATCCCATGGACATACACTTCAATCCCTCAATCCACTAACCAAACCCAAACATCTCCACCCTCACCTTTACAACCACCAAAACCTAAAGTATCCATTTTGGGAGCTTATACCTCCCACCCTTCTACATCCATACAATAGTTAGTGTTGAAATAACTTCACCAAACATTGGTTAAAATTAACCTCTATGAACTAATCAACACCTCACCCCACCATCACCAAGTACTGATCAAGGCTCTACAATCTATAGAGTTTCAACTAGATGATCCTCAACCTCTTGTACCCTTTGTTGGAGCCCTCTAACTTTCTACCCTCATCACCTTTTACCATTCTAAAATACTTCCTTTTCATATTGAATATCCTAATCCTCCCCTCTTTGTGACAACATACATCAATCAAACCTGTATTAAGTGGGTTATGATTGATGGAGGAGATAGAATCAACATTATCTCCTCCCATACATATGAAAAACTTTAGCTATCCAAAAACATCATGTCAAAAAGTATGGTAGTGATTCAATCCTTTAATGATGTCATGACCACTACCCTAGGGACTATTGTCTTTCATATCCACTTGGGGCCTCATACCATTCTCAAACTATTTTACATTATAAAGGGCAAGTTATAATATAATGTGTTACTCAGATGTCCTTGGATCTATGCTATGAGTTGTATCCCTTCCACCTTACATCTATGTGTCAAATTTGAGCATGAAGGATAAGTTATTACCATTAAAGCTAATCTTAGTCCCTTTGCCTTTTATAATATGACATATCGGCCTAATGATGTCCTCCTACCTCCTTCATTTACCTTAAAACTAGCTTATAACAAAACCACCCCATGAAATAAAATGGTCAAAAAACCTTCCCATAATAGTGATGAAGATTTACCTAGCTCATCTATCCCTTCTTCCCAAATTTTGATTGAGGACCCCCTCTAATCCACATTCCAACATCTCTCTCTTGGGGAATATCATATTTTATCTCTCGATGCTTTCCCCACTCTACAAGAATATGGGAACCTCAAATATGACCCTTCCTATGATCCAAACATCAAAACAATCATCCCTTTTGGGATCCCCAATAATCAAACAAATTTCATATATATAGGGGACTTGATCAACCACTTATCATGCCCACCACTACCCCATTTATCTGACCATTCACTACCAATTTTTCCTACCTAGATAAACCAACCTTTTCCAAATCTTGCATTTATAAGTGAACTTGGAAGGGGTTTTAAATTGGCCTCTATGAATAGGTACCTCATGAATTACCCATAATAAAAAATCAAAAATCTCATGAGTTCTTTGGCCTTGGGTTTATACCAACAAAAGAACCCACATCACCAAAACCCATTACCACCATCGATGAAGAACTTCCATCCTCACCAACCCCATCTCCCTCTAAATACAAGGAGTACAATATCATCTCATTTAATTTTTTTTATCAATATTGTTAATTTAGGCCTCTTAACCTATCAAAAGAATGGCTAAAATAAAACCCTTCCTCTCATCAATCCTAAAATGATTGAATACGATTATCCTACCATCAACACCATCCAACATCAGGATGATGATTCCATTCTCACCTACCTTTATGTAGGGGATTATTTAATTCATAAATCTCTCATTCCTAGGAACAAAACTATGCTAAATGAATCCACTATTGATGTCAACTTGGGTACTCAAGATAACCCCCATATCATCAAAATTAGCCAATCTTTAAACTCCACAGAGCAACAAGATTACCCTTCTTTCCTTCGAGACTGTAACATAGAATTTGCTTGGTCCTATCAATATATTACTAGAATTGACCCTTCTATTGCCCTCCACAACATTATTACCCATCTTGAGGTTAAGGTGACTCACAAAAATCTTTATAAGATGTATCCTCACATAGCCCTTCTTGTCAAAGAAGAGCTTCAACATCTCTTATCTATTAGCTTCATTCATCCCATCAACTATCCATAATGGGTTTCCAACATTGTTCCTATCACCAAGCCCATAAGGGACCTTCACCTTTGCATTGAATTTTTTGACCTCAACATTGTATGCCCAAAGGATGACTTTCCTTTACCAAACATTAACCAACTTGTTGATGTTATAGCTAGTCATGAAATTTTATCTCTCATGGATGGTTTCTTGGGATATAATCAAATTTTGATTTCCCCTAAAGATCAACATAAAACTTATTTTATTACCCCATGGGGAACCTTCTACTACAAGGTCATACCCTTTGGACTAAATAACACTAGAGTAATCTATCAGTGGGCCATGACCTATATCTTTCATGATCTCCTATATAAAATTGTAGAGGATTATATGGACAATCTCCTTGGGAAATCAAAACAAAACAAGGATTACCTAGCTATTCTTGCCATCATATTCTATTGACTAATCCATTATCATGTCAGGCTAAACCCTAAGAAATGTATTTTGGAATCTTATCAAGAAAACTTCTTGGTTTCATCATCTCTCTCCATGGAATTGAAATAGAACCTACCAAATTATGATCAATCTTGGAGATGCCACCTCCTACCAACCTTACGTAACTCCAAATGTTGTAGGGCAAAATTTAATCCATCCATCACTTCATCTCCTAGTTATCAGATAAATATCAACCCTTCCACCACCTCCTAGATAAAGACACATATTTTAAGTAGACCAAGGAATGTCAACAAGCCTTCGATTTAATCAAGGAATATCTTCTCTCTTCACCTATCCTCATCCCTCCTAAGGAAGACCAACACTTTTACCTATATATATATCCACCATAGACCATTCCCTAATGGAAATGGTCACTCATCATGATGAGCAGAACAAAGAGCAATCCATCTATTACATTAGTCATACCCTTATCAAATATGAAACTTGGTATACCCATCTTGAAAAACTTTTCCTCACCTTAGTATTTCTAACCTCTAAACTTTATCACTATATTCTTAATCATAAAACATATGACAACACTAACACTGACCCACTCAAGTATATGCACTTTAAGCCATACCAAAACTAATGTATGGCTAAGTGGCTCATGCTCCTATCTAATTTTGATCTTGAGTTCCTTCTTAAAAATTCCATTAAAGGGGAAGTCATCACTGATCAATTGGCTAAATCTCCTCTACTAAATAATCAACCTTTTCCTCTTGCCTTTATAGATGAGTCTATCACAATTCTCTCTCAAGAGGAGCCTCGTACCAAATGAACATGTTCCTCGATGGATCTAAATGCCAACATGGTGTGGATTCCAAAGTTATTCTCATTCCCATTAATGGTGAACCTCTTCCACTTTATTTTAAACTTGAATTTGAATGCAACAATAACATAGCTGAATATGAAGCCCTAGTCATAGGTATCCAAACTACCCTAGCCTTAGGAGTCAAAATAATCAGTGTCTTTGGTGACTCCCAACTAGTCATCAACTAGGTTAGTGGATATTATCAATCTAAAAATGATGTCATCCTAAAATATAAACAATTGATAGATGCACTCTTAACATCATTCAATCATCATCTTATTTAATTAGCTCCTTGATGTAATAAAAAATTCATAGATATGATGGCCTCCCTAGCTTCCCAAATTCTATCTCAACCTAATGAATCTAAACTATTTTTCACCATCCATCATTTTATCACACCCTCATATATCAGTTCTAATCTTCCTACCATTTTTAGTGTGGAAACATCTTCTTTTGACATTTGGTATGACCAAACTTTCAACTACCTTAACCTTGGGATTATTCCTCCTAACATTTTGAAGAAATACCAAAGATCTTTAATTTAGGGTACCTCTCATTACACCATACTAGGGGGAATACTTTACAAACATGGATTCATTGACATCTTTCTTTGTTTTTGGCATAGCCATGAAGCTTCCCATGCTATCAAGGAAATACATGATGAAATATGTGGGGGAAACTTTAGTGGCCTAGCTCTTGCTAAGTGTATCTTTTTCCTTGGCTACTATTGGCCCACCCTCAATAAATACTATTTTGACTATGTAAAGATTTGTGTTAAATGTCAATAACATACTAACTTACATAATGCACCTCCCCATAGCCTTCAAGTATCTATAGATTATTGGGCCTTCTCACAATGGGGTCTTGAAATTATTAGGGAAATCAATCCCCATTCTTCATAATAGCATCAATATATCATTATTGCTATCAAATATTTCACCAAGTGGGTGAAGGCCATCCCTCTTATCTCAACCAAAGCTAAAAATATTATCGACTTCATCAATCACCATATCATCTACCACTTTGGTGTTTCCCCTAAGATCATCATTGATAATAGAAAATCATTTGAAAACAAGAAATTCTAAAGTCTTTGCAATGATTTTGGCATCAAATTAAGATTTTCCTCACCATATCATCCACAAGTCAATGGACATGTAGAAGCCTCTAAAAAAACCCTCATCAAAATTCTCACCAAAATAATTAGTGCTTCAAGTCAGGATTGGCACTTACACGTCCCTTTCACTTTATGGGCCTATCACACTAGCATTCAAACTTTTGTAGGTGTTACCCCCTTCTCTCTCATATTTGGAGCTAAGGTAGTCTTGCCTCTCAAATTCTAAATTCCCTCTCTTTGTATATCATTGTAAAAAATCCTTTTTGAGAGTGACTATCATCAAGAACATCTCACACATCTTAAACTCCTTGACAAACATCACCTCACCACACTTAGTCATCTTTGTGTCTATCAAGAATGAATCAAGCATGCTTATAAAAAGCACCTAAAAGAGTGAGCATTCAATATCAAAGAACTCATCCTTAAGGAAAACTGACATGTAACTAACATGGAGTAAAGTAAAAGTGGAAAATTTGCTTTCAATTGGCTTGGACCCTACATCATAACCCATAAGTATGGATCAAGAGCTTATCATTTGTCTTCTCTCAAAGGTAAACTAGAACTTGAGCCTCTTAATTCTTTCCATTTGCATTCTTTTTATTGTTAAAACAAGGATCACACTCCCCCTTTATGTCTAATTTAAGATCATCCCTTGGTTTATGAGATTTTCATTTCTCTTCACCTACCTATCCCTATTTCTCTTAGAAACAATTGATTACAACATAGAACCATGTGATTATCTATCATAGTTATAGCCTAATCCTAAGTATGGATACCACAGATCTATCCATGGCATGGTTTCCATGGATACTTTTTGTCTTTAATTAGATAGAATCCCATGATTAGTTATCTCTTAAACCACTTTATCTCATATATCATTAACCTTTTGTACTAACTTTATGCATCCATGAAGGTAAACCTTTAAGCCTCAATAGAAAAGTTCATGTCCAACCTAATATTCAAGATCATTTGGGATATAAAAATATCAGTTGGGTCCATATCTCTAGCATTATAGACTACTCCCTTGAAGGATAGCTACCCAAAAACT
Source organism: Torreya grandis (assembly GCA_037957365.1). NCBI lineage: Eukaryota > Viridiplantae > Streptophyta > Pinopsida > Cupressales > Taxaceae > Torreya > Torreya grandis. The sequence goes on along the minus strand of JARHVA010000724.1, from coordinate 2,063,250 downwards.
AAAAGTTACTTAAAAAATAGACTGCTCCCTTGAAAGACAACTATAAAAATCTAATTTTAGACAACTCCCTTGAAGGATGACTAAGTTAAGTGACCATTTGAAGCTTCCCACATTGATTAGCTTCACCAACTTATCAAAATAATAAAATCAATAAATAACCCTATGTCCAAAGCAAAGTGAATAAGTCATAATCAGCTCTTATAAAGTGCCATTTGTAAACTTCTCACATTGATTAGGCTATGCATCAAGCAAGTAAGTTGTAATCAGTTATTATATATGGTATTAGTATACTTCTTGCATTAATTAGTTTACATATTCTATTAAGGAATATAATTGTCTATTATGGTTCTTTAGTCACCTATAAAAGGGGTAAGCTAACCCACATCAGGTTTTCATTTCACCCATCTACTTATCCTATACCTTCCCTTCGTACCCTCTTTGAAATCAAGGGACTATGAGCTTACTTGACACAAAGTGATCAAGATACCCTCTTTCTTAATCAAAGCATGCTCATTCAAAGAATTCGATAGGTTTAGGTTCACTAAGTCAATCCAACTATGGTTTCTTATTTTTAGGGCCTTGCCAACTAAAAACATCATGCCTTTTTTTTCTTACACTCTATTCATTAGCTCATGTGGACATATGTCTCATGATTCTTAGCTCTTTCTCACATTTAAATATTTATCTACACCTACTTTATGTGATTCCATTATATTCCCATATCAAATCAAAACATCATTCTCATAAATTCCATCATAACATTATAAACCATGAACCATATCCTAACAATAAACAAAACATCAAGAATCATAAACCATAAATAATATCATATAATTATGAAATCGTATGATCATATTACCATCATCAAATGTCATCAACATCATCCTTACAAAAATTCACAACATCATCACATTATCTCATTATCTTATCTATAAGCAATATTTATCAATAAACATGCTTACACCCTCATCCTATTTATAAATTCTAATTTTTTCTCTTACACCCTATTACATTATCATAATCATCTCATAAAAAACATCATCAAAACCCATCTATCATATATTCATGATCATGAACAAACACATCCTCAACTCTATATGAAACAAGCATTACCTAAACTAATGAGTCAACATAAACATATGTGTCATCCATAATCCATAAACATAACCACATCATGATCATAATCTACATCTATATCATCATCATAATCCTAATACATCAATACATAATCAAATAAACATCATGTCATAAGTATAATCAAATGTCAACATGTCATCAATATAATCAAATGTCATCAATATAATCAACATAATCAACATATAATCATCATATACATTAATAAAAAAATAAATGACATAATGTATCCATGTATCTCTCACTCATATACATCTCACATCTTTAGCACACAAGATGATATCAAAATCAAAATCATATATATCATAAAATCTCCTCTATCAATCCCTTAGGGCATCAAAACCACTACCACCTACACCACTACTATTGGCTCCATCTACACTTGTACCTATACTAGCACTTTCACTACCATTTGGAGATGGTCCCCCTGATATCCCTACCTGCCCTATTTGAGTAATTTTTTTTGTTTCTTCAATGTGATTTAATTAACTACTAAAAAAAATAATAAACAAGGTTTAAGATTACTTAGAGATATGGATGGTTGGTTGCACACCATTGATCAAGATTGATTATGAGAACTCATCTTTGGCTGGGGAGGAATGACCTAAAAATTGATTAATAGATAGATGGGTGGGTTGCCTAGTATAAACTAGTCCCAAGAAATGGTATGCTTTTTGAGATGGATGTCAGGCCACATTCAAACATTCAAGTTTATTATTAAACATGAATTTACAAAATAGATATAGACAGAAGTAGACAATGCCAAAGATGATTAATTAATAAGAAGATTTATACTATCAAAATATGCATCATAGAATTCATTAACAATGTCTATATCTTCTTTAATTATAGCCAATAGCTCATCAATATAGGTGAAGTCATGTACAAAAATCACAAGACAAAGTCCTAGCTCAAAAGGTATATCACTCTGATCTACAAAGAGAGGTTGAGGGACTATGGGAAGATTAAATATACTAACTGAATCATGCACTAAATTAGGTAAGGTCATCTACATGAATAGATAAAAGTTTTAAAAAATAGATTATAAATTTTATAGAATGTTTTAAAGATTTAACAAGGATTGAAGTCAATTTTATAGGATCGATGTTGATTCAAATGAATTAATGTTGATTTTGTGAAATACTATTAAATAGTAAAAATGAACTATATTAACACTTTGTATTTTTGATAAAATGATGAAAATAGAATTGAAAAGAGACAAAAACATAGGTTTATAGATAGAAAACAATTTTGATAGAGATTCAAGAGTTAAATGAGATGTTTAAAACTAATTTAATTAAACTGATAGGGATTGATGCTGATCCAACATGATCGACATTGATTTAGTACAAAAAAACTAAATATTGATTAGACTATAACAACAACCTAGAAAATTAATAAAATAGATAAAACTAAATGTCAAATAATGACAATCAAACACAAAAGATGACAGACATGAGAAATTAAACAAAAATAAATTTAAACACTACCCTTTTAGATTGAAAATGAACTTGACAGGATGAGGGAAGAATCTTCACAAAATCCTCTTAATGATTCCTTAAGAGGAGATTTTACAAGATAACAAAGATTTCACAATGTCTGTACACAAATTACAATGATATTTTGGTAGACTTTCAAAGTCAAAAGCACCATCACCATCCTCTTGAGCAATGTAGGTCTATTGGGTATAAATAGATTAATGTCGATCCTAACCGATCAACATCAATCATAGAGGATTGATGTTGATTTACCTAGAATGGGTGAAGTTGAATGAAATGTTGTTCCAATAGGTTAGCATGGGGTAAAATAGGGTTAAAATGACCTCTAAGGTTATTCAATTTGTTTTAACCATGGAATAAGTTTGTTAGAAGGGAGTGAACATTTAACTTTTATTTGATTTTTTAGATTTTATGGTTTTAAGGGTAAAATAAAAGGGTTAATTATTATTTAACCATAGTAATTAACTTATTAACCTAGGTGGTAAAGGAAAAAAAGATGGTAAAATGTAATTATAAAAATAACTATGCATGGGGGGCGCATTATGACATAATGATACATAATATTAATACAAGGTGTATAAATTTAACATCTACATTTACCACTTTTTGTGGAGTGGTATATAATGGTGTGTTATGAGATAAAAAATATAAATTGCTTAATGCCCCAAGTTATTTTTTTGTAAGGAGGTATCCCCCCTCAAACTAAGGATGGGAAGTGAAATAGAATAGATGACAAGTTTGAATAAGATGGAATGGAAAAATAAAATGGATGAGATGGTATGGATAAAATGGAAAATAGCTAAAGGACACATAAAAAAAGATGATGAACAACAACAAAGGAAGTCCATGTTTGCACTAAAGGGAGCAAAAAGTAATGCAAGTAGAAATGCTTGAGACACTAGATAAAAAAGTGAGATGTCACATCTAAAATAAGGAATCTTATAATAGGCCAATCAAGAGAACAAGATATAGGAATAATGAACTAAAACATCTAATGTGCGTATGGTATAGACATACCTATAGACAAATGTACTCAAGATAAGATACACCCTTGGGATCTTACATGGGGTAAGGTTCCAAAAAGAAAGGTTATGCCAAAAGAGATTAGGGAATTGACAAGGGGAAAAAATTCTTCAATCTAAAGGGTAATAGGAGAGACAAAATGGGATAGCTATGACAAAAGCAAGAAAATATGGGTTCAAAATCAAACTAAAATTAGGAAAAACAATCCAAAATGAAAATATTAATCAATCTAGTGGGAATCAACATTGATAAAAAATAATTGATGATGATTTAAGAGAATCAACATCGATCAGAAGTAATTGACATCGATTAAAGAGAATCAACATCGATTAAATAAAATGATGTCAATCTCAAAAATGGATATAAATAGCCCATCAACAAATAATGAATCTCATTTAATTATCAAATACACAAGATTTTTTTAAGTGAAATTTGATTATTTGTTGATGTGTAGACAGACAAACGAGGTGATGGAGGCTAGCAAGAGTGGATGATGATGACTAGTGCACAGTGAGGTAGGTGACACATTGTTTTATGTGTTCTACATTTTTAATGTTTTTAATGTTTTTGGAATTTTTAGCTTAAGAGAGTGGTTAGAATAGATGAGAGCTTCTATAGTCGAGGGGTCAACTTGAGATACTATAGGTCTAAGCTCCATTCCCATAGATACAATATGACTACAGAGGTATAGGGATGTACTTTCCAAACTATGATACTATGAGAGGATTGTATAGGATCAACTACTAGAGGTTCCTTACTTTGCATCTCATGTGGCTAGTCATAGCGAATCATGAAGGACCCCAAGTGCCACTATTAGTATAAGGATAATTGAAAGAGGGAGAGGAGGAGATGATGGGGGAGATGATAGCATTCATCTCAATAAGATAGAATTTACCTAGTAGATATTCACATCATACGAGCTATGAGCCCCTTTTATTACACTTGTATAGACTTTTGAGATGTATATATATAGACTTATATTCATGTTTTATGGATTATGTTATGTGTTTAGAGATTCATTGATTATTTAGATGGATGGATTATGGTATATTATGGATGGTTTTAATTATTATCATGATGTAAATTATGGATGTTATGTGATGTTATGGGATTAAAAATTGTATGTTCTTATAGATTTATCGATTATGGATTATTTGACATTATGATGTTTATGGATTACATTCTTATATTAAATGGATTAGGATTGATGGATTATGGATTCTTAATGAGCATAAATTATAAATCTATCTCACATTGGCTTGGACCACAACCAAAAAGAGGACCTCTCATCTACATTGTATATGCATCCTTAACTAAAGGATAATAAATATTAACACAACCTAGAGTAATCAGAGATAATATTATTGGGATTAGATGATTTTGATGGGATAAGGGATGAATAATAGTGTCACTCATATTTCAAGAATCATGATTTCTCTTCCTAGAATCATTTTATGCTAGCAAGTAGACTGATCAATATGAGAACTCTACTATTAGGAAGCTGATTGAGATGGGAAAATTTCTTGGGATTTTGCTTTTGACAACATGATTTTTTTTATGCTTGGATTAATTTTAGGGCCCTTGGAAATGGCATAATTTTGAAAACTAATCAATGCGAGAAGTTTTTTGCTTAGTAGCCATCTTTTGAGGGAGTGGTATATAATTTTATATTTTTGCACAACTATCCTTTAAGGGATCAGTCTATTTATTTTTACCTTTTTTATTTGATTACAATTGTCCTTCAAGGGATCAATCTATTTTTTTTGCCCTTTTTGATTTGGATTTTGATACTTGATTTTTTTTATAATAATACTGGCATAAAAATATCCTTTTAAGATAATTTCATGATTCCATTTTATGAAATGATTATGTTATCTTGGAAAATAAAGGTGTGTAAGAGATAAGGGAAATAATTATTTGGGGTTTCTCCCAATACAGGGGAAACTTATCCAAGAGAGAATGCTATGAATAAATCCAGGGTATTCATTTTTAAGGTAAGGATTACAACAACTACCAAGTAACCACATAATTCTCATATCATTATTAGGTATAAAGGGATATGATAGAACTAAATAATCAAGATGAACCAACATTTACTAACTATAGAAAGGATTCAAATGAAAGGAATTAAGAGGTTCATGTTCTAGTTTACCATCAAGAGAGGATAAATGATATGCCCCAAATCCATATTTATAAGTTATGATGTATGGTCTCCAATTAGGAGAAAACTTACCCCTTTTACTTTGTCCCATATTAGTGACATGCTGATTTTACTTAAGCACAATATGTCCAATATTAAATTCATGCTCTCTTATATGTTGATTATATGCTCATTTTAACTATTCTTGATATATACAAAGGTGGTCAAGGGCTGCTACTTGATGCTCATCTAAGAATTCAAGTTGGGATAAACATTCTTGATGGAAATCCTCATTAAAAATAATGTCTCAAAGAGAGACTAAAAAAGAAGGAATTTGGACTTCCAAAAGAAGTACTACTTCTGAACCATAAATCAGAGAAAATGGAGAAGCACCTATAGGGGTTTGAATACTAGTTTGATATGCCCATAAGGTGAAAGTGATACAAAGATTCTAATCTTTGATAACTTGATTAATGTCTTTAGTTAAGATTTTTACTAAGGTTTTATTAGATTCTTCAGCTTGACCATTGGCTTGAGGATAGTAAGGTGAGGGAAAACTTAATTTGATTTTAAATGAGTCACATAATGCCTAGATTTTCTTATTTTTAAGAGATTTTCCATTATCTGTTATAATTTTATAAGGAATTCTAAAATGAAAAATACTATGATTATGGATAAATTACACAATATTTTATGCCTTAGTTGAGATAAGTGACATAACTTCCACCTGCTTAGTGAAGTACTCTATGGTGGTGATAATAAATCCATGACACTAAGAGGATTTAGGATTAATCTACTTGATAAGATTGAGCCCCCACTGGGAGAATGGCCAAAAGTCTCTTATGGGCCTACAAAGATTTACTAAGGACATGAGATAAATTTTCATGCTATTGACATTTTACACACCTTTTAACATAGGCACAATAATCTTGATTCAAAGTAGGGCAATAGTAACCTAGGTGTAAGATTTTCTTAGTGATTGTACAACCATTAAAATGTCCACTACATGAGCCATCATTGAATTCCTAGATAGCTAAGGTAGATTCACAATTTTGGAGATAATGAAGGAGAATACTATCGAAACCATGCTTATAAATAACTCCCCTTAGAATGACATAGTGAGTAGCTTTCTATTGGAAAATGCAAATAACACCTTTAGATAAATGAGGGGGAGACAATACCATAGACAAATAATTAAATATTTGTATATACCATGACTCCTCAAAATTTTCCTTGATATTATGGATGGATGGAAGATCCATCCTTGTATAATAATGCTGATTATGTTGATGAACAAGAACAAATAAATTAAATTCTTGAGATGAGGCTGGGATAGAAGAAGCAAGAGAGGCCATAATATCTATAAACTTATTAGTAGACTAGGAGTAACATGGATAGCATAAAATTTGAATGTAGATAAAATTTGATCAGACAAAGTTTTATATCTTTGGAGGACACCATTCTTAAATTAATATACGTTGGTAATTTTATTGGTCACCAACTGAGAATCCCCATAGATGTTAAAGGATCTGAATCCTAGTGCAAGAGTAGTTTGGAGTCCTATAATCAATGCTTCATATTTAGCCATGGTATTAGTACAATAAAAGTCTAATTTAAAATACAAAGGCATAGGGATACCTTGAGGAGGGATTAATACAATCCCTACATCACTTCCACATTCACACTTAGACCCATCAAAGAATAGAGTCATTTGTTATTCTAAGACTAACTAGGAAGTGGATACGATAGACTCATCAGGGAATTCATAATTAATGGGTTGATTATTAATAAGAGGTGCTTCATCCAACTGATCAACAATGATTTAACCTTTGATAGACTTTTGATGGAGAAATTCTAGATCAAACTCTATGAACAACATGATCCACCTAACCATTCATTGATTTTGATATGGCCTAGAATGCATGAATTTAAGAGGATCGGTAGTCATAATGACATACATCTTATGGTTGAGGAGATAATTAAAAAACTTAGAGGCTACTAAAACTAATGATAGGCATAATTTTTTAGCATGCAAGTAACGTGTTTCATATTCTATGAGATTACAACTTATATAATAAATAGCTTGCTCTTTGTAATGTTCATCTCGATGAGCAAGCATAACACCTAGACCATGGTCTATAGATGAGATATAAAGGAAGAAAGTTTGCCCTTCCTTAAAGGAATTAAGGATATGAGGCAATAAAAATAGTATTTAATTGCATTAAAGGCTTCTTGACAATTATAATCCCATAAAAAGTGACTACCCTTCTTTAACAAATGGTGGAAGGGTTGACAACGGTCAAAAAGTTAAGAAATAAAATGATGAATAGACTGGATATTGAATAATAAACCACAAATATGCTTAAGATTGGAAGGAAGAGGCATCTCTAAAATATCCTTGGTTTTAGTGAGATCCACTTCTATTCCATTAATGGAAATAATAAAACCTAAAAGTTTACCCATCAAGACATTAAAAATGCACTTTGTAGGATTTAGACGTACGTGATAATGAAGTAAATGATCAAAGATAACTTTCAGGATAGATAGGTTATCTTTACAAAAAAATTATTTTCCAAGGAGATCATCTACATAATCTTTGAAAATTTATGGATTATGTCATAGAATATATAAGTCATGTCCCACTGATAAGTGGCTCCTACGTTCTTAAGGCCAAAGGGCATAACATGATAGTAGAAGGTTCCCCAAGGAGTAATAAATGTAGTTTTATGTTGGTCTTTTAGTCTAAAAAGAATTTGATTATAACTAGAGAAACCATCCATAAGAGACAACATGTCATGGCTAGTTGTTAAGTCCACCAACTAGTTTATATTAGGAATGGGAAAATCATCTTTCAGATAAGCAAGATTTAAATCATCAAATTCAATACAGATGTGAAGTCACCCTATGGGTTTGGTGACTAGAATAATGTTGGACATCCACTAAGGATAATCAATGGATTAAATGAAGTTAATAGATAAAAGGCATTATAATTCCTCTTTTACAAGGAGTTCAACATGAGGATGCATTTTATGAAGCTCCTAATTAACCAACTTAGCATCAAAAAAGGTTACAATGTTATGGATAATGATTGAGGGATCAATGCCAGGCATATCACTATAAGACCAGGCAAAGGCTTTACTATGATCTAATAAAAAGGTGGTAAAATATTGAATTTCTTAGGGATTCAAGGCTTTTATAATTTTAATAATCCTTAGGACCTCCTAAGACCCAATATTAATATCAAAAAAAGCTTCATTTAATAAGTTAGATGTTTTGGATAGAAGATAATTATGTAAATAAGAGCTTTCAACACCTAGATGGGTCAAGATTGACTCATCATATTGACACTAAAAAACAAGGATAACCAACACATCACATCCTATTAAATGAGGATATACTAAAGGGATGGTTTGGACCTAATTATAATGATAAAAGACAAGGGGTTTTAATAAGATAAAACTGACTAAAAAAAGTTAGAAGGAATATTTATGGTATCACTAGTCGAGGAAGAGGTATCAGATGGGGAAGATGGTTCTTCTTCTTCCAAAGATGGTAGAAAAATGGGTTCAGGGGTAGAATTATAACCCTTATTAAAACCTAAGCCATGATTTTTTTGTGGTTTTTTATAATCTCTAAATGTGACATCATGAGGACCATGCTCATATTTACCCATGCTGAAGCCCTTCTAGGTGCAATGATGAAGATAGTTTTGAACAAACTGAGGATTGCTAAAAAAGAGAAATTGGATGTAAATGGTTTTGCATAAACATTATCATCACACTCTGAGGTAGCTTGATTGATCACTCCATATATTAAGTATGCAAGAAAGGTAGTCCAAAGGGAATGGTCTCACCTAGACTAGGTGAATACCCAAGTTGCTGATTAGGATGACCATATTTTCTAGGAGTGGGTAAAGTATTAAGAGTTAATAACTAATATTCTCCCATTGAAATTTATTGCATCATAGATTCAATGGAATCTATAGGAGGTAATTTTGAATTAAATATTGTTGTGCTAGTTGAGGCTTGATTGGAAGACGGAGATGGAATTATGTCAAGTGAGGGTATTATGACATTGTTTGGCCTAAAGGTGAAGTTGCATGATTTAGAGGGGTGAGGATCAATAGGGATGATGTGTACCTGAACTTCATGTTCATATTTAAGGCATCAATGAATGGTGGAAGGTATGCATCACATCACATGAATCCATGGATGCCCTAATAGAATGTTGTATTGAAATGTTCCTTTTATAACATAAAAGAACTCATGACTAGTGTGAGGACTGATACAAATGGAAAGGATGATTATTCTTATTATGGGTGATACAATTCCATTAAATTCATGTAGAATTACTAAAAAGTAGAAGACAATGGTTTTTGGCAATTGTAATTGTTGGAAAGCATGTGAGGAGATTATATTAATGCTTGCCCCATTATCAATCACAACTCTTTTAATTTGAGTTTAATTTATCTGAGTTGTAATAAAAAGGGTAGGATCTTGATCTTCAAACGATAAAGGAACAATCTTAGAATTAGTAAAACTAAGAGTTAAGACCATTTGAAGGGCTCCTATAAAATATGACAAAGGTTGTATTTCATCTGGTCGGACTTCAATAGCTTGGAGAGCTTCTATCATTTCCTGTAGATGTTGTGGAGAGTTCTCAAAAAACTCATATAATGAAATTTTAGTAGGTTCTTGGTGGAGCTATTTATATATAGATATTTTTATTAACTCCTTAGCTTCAACAGGGGTAGTTCCTATAATAGAAACTTTGAGCTTTTGGCTAGGTGGTTTAGGCATACTAGACATAGAGGCTCTTATAATTAAAACCTTAGCTTTATTAAGATTGTGGTTTTGAGAGTAGGTAGTTACATGAATGACATCAATGTGTAATAGAGGTGGATCTGAAGAGGCTATTGACTCTTTATCACTTATGGGACTAACAGGATCATGAACAGGTGGAGTGGATGAAATAATAAATTTTGGCTTAGGAGTTTGATCATTGAGATCATTAATGAAGAGGTCATCATCCTAGACTAACTATTGGATTATAGTCTTAAGGGCTTTACAATTTTTTGTATCATGCCCAGGTATTCTATGATACACACATATTTCCTGAGTTTTATACCATGCAGGCCTTTTAGGGTGGAGGTTAATGGTCTATATAGGTGGTAGAATAATGAGGGAGGTATCCAAAAATTGTTTCAAAATAACTACATAATATCCTTTTAAAGGGTCAGGTTGTGGTTTTATATGGGGTTTTATAATAGGCTCTCATGGTAAGGTATTACTTGTTTGGTTTTGTTGTTTACCTTTTATAAGAGGGATAACTTTAAGCTCTTTTATTTTAGGCTTTTTTAATGGTCCCTTAACGAAGAAAGAGGGATATTGAGATGGAGGCATACTAAATGAAAAAGGATTTTATGTCCTTCCATGTATTTGGATAGAAGCACCTATGACCAAGGTAGAAGATGGTGTTTCACTAAATTTTGTTTATTTTAAGTCTAAAGGAAAACAAAAAGAAGGATAGGGATAAGTGATTAGAATGAACCTAGATTTGGTTTGCACACTTTATCCAGATGTTGTGATCACTCCTCTTTGGTTGGGGAGGACTACTTAAAAATAAGAAACCACTACCACAAGATGTTTTTTAGTAGATAAATGAGTGGGTTGCTACGCTACATGCTTGTTATAAGAAGTATGAAACTTTCCTAGAGATGACAGTCCACTTTTACGAGGCAAAAGTATAATAAATAACTAAAAGAGAGGTAAAGAGAGATAAAATTACCATTTTTAGCAACCTATACATATTAGAGAGGGACAAGCTATAATTGAGGTAATTTATTTGTGTTTTAAAAGTTGTCTGGGTAGGTTTTAAAGAGGCTAGGAAATTGACAGTCACTAACACCAGTAGGGGAGTGACCGATATCAGTCATAATACTGAGGTCGGTAGTGAGGTGATCAATGTCTATTAGGCTACTGAGGTTGATAGGGGAAATATTTATCTAAGAGCTTGCAGAAGGATTTCTTGAGTCTAGGAATTGGTCTAGATCAGGTCAGGGAGACTGATAGAGTTATGAGAGGGAGATTATGGCTTGGTTAAGTTTGGTCAAAGGTTTGGTATGTCAGGTACAGGGGAAATAAGAAATGAAGATTTGTAAATCCTTCATAGGAATACATTCAAAAGTGCATAAAGTAGTGTAGGGTAGATATAAAGAAATAAAAGAATAAATATTTAAACAACCTATAGTATTAGTGATATACTTAGCTATGGTGGTCATTGAATGATAAGTGCTAGGTTGATGGTCTTTATCAGGGAGTTCAAACCTAAGTGCCTAAATAGAGAGAACAAGTGGGTGTTGTTGGTCCTCAAAATATTAGTTGCTAATTGTGATTGACTTATACAAGGTGATTGTAAGCCTAGATGTCAAAATAAAATGCCCAGAGCATGAATGAGAGTAAGAATCAATTTTCTTAATTTATAATAACTTAAATTATAGGTTGGAGTTTAGCTTATATTACTGATGCTGATGATCCCACCAATGTTAGCCAGGATCCCACTAATGTCAATCATGGGTTGATCGACATTAGTGGCCCTAGAATAGGTAAACCTTTCTATTTTTGGCCTATTTTCTATTATTGTGCATGCCAAGTGTGACAACCACTAAAAAATGGTAAAAATAAGAGGTTAGGAAGAAAGTAGTTGTTTAAGAATTTAGTTTAGAAGTGAGAATAAGTCTTAGGTAGTTAGGATGAGGGGACTAGGTCTTGAGGTGACTCATTAGGGGGGAATTAGTCATAGGGTGAGGTGGCCAGGTAAGGTGGCAATAAGGGTTTTTAATAAATTCAATTAAGTATTTTAAATTAATTAAATTTGTGAGGGGTAAAAGTATGGGTTAGGAAGATTAATTATTATTATTATTATTATTAAAATGGGTTTAGGGGGGTTTTGACATAAAGAGTTATGCATGTGTATGTGATGTAATTTTGTTGTCCATATTTGACCCTTTTCATCTTGTAATTTATACTGACATGTTGCAAGACAAAAATATGAGTTAGATGCTCCAAGTATTGGATGAGGTATCCCCCCTCAAAATGGGAATCAATGAAGGAGAAACCAAAATTAGGTATTGATTTGATAAAAAGGTAATTGAGTGACTAATAGAGAATTGAGCATTGCCCTATATGTGTAACCACAATGAGCTATAGTTGACAAAGTCAAGAACATGAAAAGTCAAGGAGGAATCAGATAGAAGTAACTAAAACATAGCTTGTAAGTGATAGCTAACAAGTCAAATCAATAAAATTTATAACTCTAATGTTCATTATGTCCCAAGTATCTAAGGTAGGAAGTGCCCCTAGGAAACACAAAAGGGTTGAAGGTGATAAGATGGGCTTGGGTTCCATCCACAACACCTAAAATACATGTGTGTGCATAATAGCCAACTACAATGGAATAGCCTAACCAGTAAGGATAAGCAATGTACTCCTAGTGTAAAAGGGTTAATGAGTGAGGAAATATTCATGATATCTAAGAAAAGTAATCGAAGGTGAATATTTGAGTGATCTTCAATGTTGTTTTGTCATGCTTGGGGGAGATATATGTGATCTCTAGTTACCCTAATGTATGTGTAAGGTTATGCAAATTTGGGGTTAATTAGTGGGTAAAAATAGTATAGGAATGGTATTGATTTTGATAAGATATGCTAATATCAGTAACATAAAGTGATGATGTTGGTATAACTAGCATAATGTTTCCAATGTCAATAGGCATACGTACTGATGTCGATAGGTTAGGTTAAGAATGTTAATGTCAGTGGCTGACCAAACCTAACAAAACAGGGATTGGTAGCTGGCCAAACTCATTTTAAACCTTGTGATTAGAGAGAATAAATAAAACTTGAGATCAAGTTGAGATGACAACACAAGGAGGGGACCTAACAAGAGGTGCACAACCATACGAGCCAGCAGTGTCAGCCAAGAGGAGATAGAGAGATGAGGTAAGAGCCTACACTATTTTGATTTGGTTTTTTAAATTTTTAGGTTAAATGAAAGGTAGGGTTATAGAAAATAGCATTAAGGGGTATAAAATAGGTTAGGGTAGGTGTAGGATAAGTTAGGGGGATTTAAGGGTAATTTTTTAGGAGAAATAGGTGGGTTGGGTTTGGGTTGTTTGACCCTAAGGCTGGACTAGTCACCGATGTTGGTGAGATTGATCGATGTCAACCAATACAACATCGAGGTCAATCAACATTGACTAATATAGTGCTAAGGTTGGTAGTGTGCTACCGATGTCAGTTGTGACATAAGTTGATAAAGCATTAATGTTAACATTAATGCAAATATCAACTACTATTGAAAAGTAGAAAACAAGAGAAAGGGTGAGTTTTTTAATCTCCATTAGATGTAGTCAACTAGCCTAAGGGCTGAGCTAGCCTTAGAAGACCTTGTGTCATCTGAGTGTTGCCTACATAGCCTGGTTTAGGGCCTTAGGCCAATGTAGTTCTTATAAAACCTAGGAAAAATATCTAAAGGTTTATTTTTAGAGAAAAAGGTAAGTTGAGATAGTTGAGAGGTCTACATCTTAAAAGATAGGTCATATCATCAAGAGTCAAGAATATAGGTGGTGAGGCCTAGAGTTGGAATAGGTGGTTAGGCCTAGGGTAGAGAGAGAGAGGTAGTAAAACCTAGGGTAGTTAGTAAGGTAGGTATATGGTCAAGCTAACCTTAGAAGACCCCATGTCAACTGAGTGCTACCTACATAGCCTAGTTTAGGGCCTCAAACAAATGTAGTTCTCATAGTGAGAAGGGAAAAAGGTGGTGATAGAGTAGATTAAAAGGGATGTGACCTGAGTTGTTTATGTATGGATACAAGTGAGGATGGAGCTTACATTGTGAGATCATCTATTAAGGTTACTAACATACATGAGGAGAGATGTTATTCCTAACAAGTGGGAGCATATGGTAGTTATGGGTTTAGGAGGAGTGTGATGATACTATCATTTTATGTGAGATGTGTCACTGATGATAGATTGTATTAAGAGGTGAGATCATACCACCAACACCTTCCATCTATCAATTGAGGAGTTGACAGTGACATAGGAAGATGTATATAGGATTATGTGGCTACCACTCTAGGGTGAGGAGCTTTTCACATGCTTGGGAGAGGAGTATGATATACACATGTTCAGTTCATATGGGGAGCATGTCAGTGAGGTGACCTACCACTCTATGAGTTTTGCATGTGAACTACTCTACATGGCTGATGAGGAGCAACATCATTTAAGCATTCTTATGATGATCAAGATCATGGTGTATACATTAATTGATGTAAACAAAGGGAGATTTCCTATTTATCTTATTAATGTGCTTACATAGATGATCGAGTAGTGGATTATTTTGGCCTAAGGTCTAGTATTTTTGGCAAATTTATATAGAGAGCTATGGGGTTTGTGGCTATGATGGTAATATAATTTATGTGTCAGTCACCTACTACACTATTTGGAAATGAGCACATCATGGTGACATGACCACCAAGGCTACCTACCACCATCTTAGCTAGTTTTAGGGTTGGATTTAGATAGTGGAGAGATGGAATGGCACAGACCGAAGTGGATGGCATTATGTGAGACATTGCCTACTGTAGGCATATGATTGAGGGCCCGATCCCTATAGATATCATGTGGAGACCAAATTTGACATAGCTAGTTTTTAGAGGTTAGGTAGAGTAGTTTTTTGGGTTGCAAAGTTCATTATGGGTCAGGGGGAGATGGGTTAGTGAGCTAGAGATGGTACTTATGGCATGGGTTAGGAGACATTTTGGTTTACTATAGGATATTATACCTACCTTACCTTGATACATGAGGGATGACATAGAGACACCCTTACCATTGCCCCAAGAGACTGATGGGCCAAATTTTGAGGAGCTACTAATAGGGCTAGGTGTTGGGGTCCTAGGGTGTATAATAACCTATATAGCTTGGTGGGTAGGGATACATCTAGTGGTGGAGGTTAGGAGGCCACTAATAGACTTAGAGGGGTTAGTCAAGGAGAGAGATGTAGTGTTATAGGCATGAGATATAGTAGTATAGGCTTCAGATATAGTGATGTAGGCTTGAGGAATAGCCCAAGTAAAGGTTTTAGCCTTACAGGGATAGGTGGTGACATTGTAAGGTCAGATTGGGGCACTATAGGGTTAGGTTGCAGCACTACAAGTCCAAGTGACTATAGTGACAGTAGAGAGAGATAGTTTGAGAGTAGCAAGATAATCCACTCCTCCTCCTCCACCACCACTATAAGGACCAATACAAGTTGGGGCATTATTAGGTACTATGGGTCCTTTGCAGAGTGTATCTATGGTGAGGTATTTGACTATTCTTGATGAGATTGCTTATTATGAGAGGGTGATCAGAGAGTTCCCATAGATACTGAGATATTTAGAGTTTAGAGAGAAGGAGAGGTTGATGTCATGTGCAATATCTTATAGCTCATGTTAATGTAGACAGATGGAGAGTGGTGATGATACTACATCCTCACAACTTCAAGGAGAGCCTTGAGGACCTTGAGTATCATCATTTACCAATTTTATTTAATATATTACATGTATACTAGCTTATGAGATGAAGATACGAGATGTACATTTTGAGAGAGATTTATGATTATATGGTGATGTAGATGATGAACATGTATTTTGATCACATATTTATATATGAGATGTTCATTCATTGCCATGTGTTTATTTGAGATGTGTTGCTTATGACTATGATGTTGATATGGATGATGTTCATTTATTTCTATGTTGATTTGGATGTTAATGTTGATCATGTTATTTGAGTTAGACTAACCTTTCCCATATATGTGATGGTATATGCATAACTAATTGGTGAGCTTCATCTTAACATTTTTACATATTTGTGATGGTGTATGCATAAAATAAATAGGCTGATGGGTTAGTTTATTTTAGTAATTTTCTATATTTGTGATGGTGTATATGTAAAATAAATAGGTTGGTTATGTTAGTTTATTTCATCATTTTTCCATATTTGTGATGGTTTATGCATAAAATAAATAGATTGGTATGACATTTTTTCTACATCTCAAATAGAGATATTGACATGTTATCTGTATGGGAAAATAAAGAGGCAGGATATTCATGCATTGGCAAATATCATAATTTAGAACATAAATAGGCTCAAGAAAATGAGCCTCTTTCATGCCTTATATCTTTGAACCATTGTGTTAGAGAAGCGCCATGTTTACCTCATGTTAAGTGAGCTTCATAGTCCCTTAAAAGAGTATGAGGGGAAAAAGGGTAGAATGAAGAAAAATGTTTAGATAGCATAACCTACCAAGTAGAAATGATAAGTCCCTTTTGTGGGTGACCTGAAAGCTAATATAGGCAAGTCAATGACTTAAATTTTTTTTTGTTTAAGTTGATCAATGCAGGAAGCCTACAATAGGATTTTGTATAGTTTAAGGTCATGCAAAGAGGTGAGGAGCCCTTTACATTTATGTTTCCCTTTGAGAATAAATTTTGGCTTAGTCATCCTTCAAGGGAGTGGGCTAAGCATTTGTTTTAATTTTAAATAGCTATCCTTCAAGGGATAAGTCTATTGATAGTAGTAAAGGGAAGTTACATAGCTATCATTCAAAGGAGAAATCTACATTGAAAATCATGACCTAAGATTTTATAACTTTTTAGAATATCCCAATTTTTCTTTTAGCCATGGATAAGACTATATAGGCTAAGGAGTTTTCTACTATGAGGATAAAACCATACCACTGTGTAAGTTATCTAAGTGTATAGGAGTAAGGATGAAGAGGAAAGGAAATAAATTTAATAGGGATGCTCAAGGGATGAGCTTAAGTTAAACACAAAGTAAAGTGACACTAGTTTAATAAAAGAATGGTCATAGGTATAAGGCATTCAAAGGCTTGGGTTCTGGGCTTCCTTCAAGAGAAGACAAGTGATAAGTTCCTGAACCATACTTGTGAGTTATGATATAAGGTCAAATCCAATTAGGAGAAAACTTACCCCATTTGATTTTCTCCATGTTCATCACATGTTGATTTTCTTTTAAGACAAGATCTCCTATATTTAAATCTAGTTATATGAGGTTTTTGTTATAATCATGTTTCATATGCTCTTGATATATTTAGAGGTGGTTGAGGGTTATGAGATGGTGCTCATCAAACAATTCAAGTTAGGCCAAATGTTCTTGACAAAAGTCATCGTTAGTAAGTATGTCATGTAGAGAAATGTAAAGAGAAGGAATCTAGACGTCAAGAGGCAAAACAACCTCCATCCCATATAATAATGAAAAGGTGTAGCACCCATAGGGGTTAGAATACTAGTTTAGTAAGCCCATAAAGCAATAATAATGTGTGTGTGCCAATCCTTTCCCATATCATTAACTACCTTCATGAGAATTTTGATCAAAGTTTTATTATAAGATTTTGCTTGTCCATTATCTTGGGGATAGTATGGTGATGAGAAGCTTAATTTGATTCAAAATGCATCATAAAGACCTTGAATAGTCTTGTTTTTAAAAGACTTACCATTATTGGTTATAATCTTATGAGGTACACCAATATGATAGATTATGTGATGGTTAATGAAGTCAACAATTTTATTAGTTTTAGTAGAGATGAGAGGGATGGCCTTGACCCACTTGGTGAAGTATTTAGTGGAAGTAATGATAAAGTGATGATGGAGTGATGAATGAGGGTTAATCTCTCTGATTAGATCTAAGCCCCATTAGGATAATGACCAAAATTAGTTGGCAAATTACAATGCACAACTAGGAATGTGAAGGAGGTTAGTGTGTTTTTGACACTTGACACAACATCAAACATAATTAGCACAATCTTGATGAAGTGTGGGCTAATAATAGCTAAGTTGAATAATACATTTGGCAACTATGTGACCATTGAAATTCCCACCATAAATCCAATCATGGAATTCCTTAATAGAAAAGGAAGTTTCAGTATTAGTTAGGCATCTAAGGAGAAGACCATCAAAACTTTACTTGTAGAGAAGTCCCCGTAGTATAGTGTAATGAGGGAAGCATTTTATGAAGGCCTATTTCCCATTATTAGAAAGATTAGGATGGGTAATTGAGAAGGAAGGATAATCTATGAGTTGTTTGTACCATAAGTCTTGTGGGTTAGTTGTTACATTTATGACAAAGAGGATGTTAGCTGAGACATAGGAGGATAATGTTAAGCGATGCATGGTGACATACATTCTCAAAGAGGAAGATGAAGAGGGTATGTGTGAAGCAAGTGAAGCCATCATGTTAGCAAACTTATTTGTAGATCAAGGAATAGTTTGCAAGAGATAAGAGTCAAATGATCCCAAGAGTGTAACTGCATGATGTTTATAATGCTACAAAATTTCATTTTTGCATAGGTAGGAACCATAAACTTGGTTAACCACTAGCTGAGAATCACTGAAGATGGTTATGGATTTGATGCCCAAAAAGAGAGTTGTTTGAAGTCTTATAATCAAAGCCTCATATTTGGCCATATTTTTAGTGCATTCAAAATCTAGTTTAAATGACAAAGGCTTAGTCTCACCATCTAGAGGTATAAGAATGACCCCCACACATCCAACATATTTGCATTTAGATCCATCAAAGAACATCATCATTTGATATGAGATGCCATTGGTGGAGAGTGTTGCGATAGATTCATCAGGGAATTCAAGGTTTTAAGGTTGATTATCAGGTAAAGGGGTAGTAGCTAATTGGTCTATGATTATTTGCCCTTTAATATATTTTTGTTGAATAAACTCTAAGTCAAATTTAGCAAGAAGCATGAACCACTAAGCTACACGTTAATTGTGATAAGGTTTGGAATGCATATATTTGAGAGGATCAATATGGGTGACCATATAGGTTTTGTGATTTAGCAGATAATGACAAAGCTTAAAGGCAAAAAATACCAATGTAAGGCAAAATTTTTTAGTGTGGGTATATCAAGTCTCATAATAAATAAGTGTGTAGCTTATGTAATAAACCATTTTCTCTTGATATTGATCATCTCGATGTGCAATCATGGCACCTAGATAATGATTGATTGCAAAGATGTGTAGGTAAAAAGGCTGATTTTCCTTAGGTGGAATAAGAACCAGTGGGGAAAGGAGGTATTGTTTAAGTGTGTCAAAGACTTCCTAGTAGTCTATTTTCCATTGGAAGGAAGCATCCTTTTTGAGGAGATGGTGAAAGGGTTGGAAATGATCTAAAAATTGGGAAAGGAAGCATCAAATTGACTGAATTTTGCCTTGTAGGCTATAGAGTTATTTGATATTAGTAGGTGGAGGCATTCTAGGATTAATCTAACATTAACAGGATTAACCTTGATACCATGGAGAGAAATGATAAAACTTAAGATTTTATCAAAAAGAACACCAAAGACACATTTATTTGGGTTTAGTCAAGTGTTATATTGGAGGAGATGAGTGAATATGGTTTTGAGAATTATCAAGTGTTCTCGATGAAGTTTAGACTTGTTGAGTAAGTCATCCATGTAATCTTCCATAATTTTGTGTAGGAGATCATGGAAAATGTAGGTCATGGTGCAATGGTAAGTTACACCAACATTTTTTAGGCCAAAAGACATGACTCGATAACAGTAAATCCCCCATGGGGTAATAAAGGTGGTCTAGTGTTGATCCTTAGGAGTGACTAGGATTTGATTATATCTAAAAAATCCATCCATAAGTGATAGCATCTCATGTCCAGCCATTATATCAACAAGTTGGTCAATACTACGCAATGGGAAATCATCTTTTGGAAAAGCAAAATTTAAATCATGATAGTCAGTGTAAATATAGATTCCCCCAATCACTTTTGAGATAGGAACAATAGTGGAAATACATTATGGGTAATAAATGGGTTGGATAAAGTTAATAGAAAGGAGGCATTGGAGCTCTTCTTTGACAAGGAGAGCGATATGAGGATATATTTTGTGAAGCTTATGCTTAACAGGTTTAGCATCTTGATTGGTGACAATATTATGGGTGATGATAGATGGGTCAATACCAGGCATATCATTATAAGACCAAGAGAAGGCTTTGATATGGTCATTAAGAAATGTGGCATAATTAGATTGATCAAAAGAATCTAAAGATTGGCCAATCTTGAGGACACAAGGATTATCACGGAAGGGCAAATTGATGTCAATGGTTGAATCATTTAACATAGCTTGCATTTTAGATGGGAGAGATCATTGGATATAGGAATCATCCACACCTATGTCGGTGATAATTACATCATGATCTTGAAATTAGATAGTGTTAATAATAGGATAATTTTCATTAATTATTTTAGGATGACTGAGAGGAAGGGACCTTGTTTCCTTACCTTGACGATAGGTGAGAGGCTCCAAATAGATGGCATTTATTGAAAAAAAATTAGGAGGTATAGATACCTCTAATTATGTAGGTGATGGTAGAGAAGAAGGTGGAGAAGGACAGTCTGGTTCTTTAAAAATTTGTTTATGGGAGGTTTTTGTGAGTTTATTTGATTCATCATAACCCACCCCATGCCTCTTTTTGGCATTTTTAATGGTGTTGCTAGTAGGATATTTTATAGCCATATGGACACCTTGTTCATAACAACCCAAACCAAATCATTTCCATGCACACCTATAGAGATAGGTGTGAATGAATCTAGGGTTACTAATGAAAGAAAAGTCACAGGTAAATGGTTGTGGCAAATAAGATGGATTGCTGACATTGGGAGCTTGATCGATTCCCCCATATGTGAAATTAGTTTGAAGGTTAGGGGGGCCATAAGGAATGACCATACCAATATAGGGATCATAAATTGGGTACATGTGAAGCCTTTCATACTCTTGTGGATTATGAAACATGTCAAACATCAACAAATGATATTCACCAAGTGACAAACATTAAAAGGTCTCCTCTATGGGATCTTTGTTAGGAATTTGTGTTGTTGGTATCTATATAATCATAGGAGTGGAGTTTGTGAAAGCTTCAAAATCATCATGCAATAAAGATGATGTTTTCAATCGGATGAGAACATCATTAGGACTATCAGTCATATTACATGTTTTAAATGGAGGTGGGTCAATAGGTATAACATGTAATTGTATGTCATGTTCAAACTTGACATAGTATTGTAAAATTGAGGGTAAACATGCCATAACATGTATCCAAGGTCATCTAAGTAGTATGTTATATTGGAACTCTCCTTCCACAACATAGAAGAGATCAATAATTATGTGAGGACCTACATGAATATGTAAGATAATAGTTCCCATCATAGTAGTTGTAATATCATTAAAGGAACAAAGTACTACATTAGTTTGAGACATGTAATTTTTAGGAAGGGATAGTTATTTTTAGGTATGGGTGGAATTAATATTACTACTAGATCCCCCATTGATCATAACTCTCTTGATATGAGTTTGATCAATATATGCGGTAATAAAAAGGGAACAATCTTAATCTTTAGGGTGTTCAAGTGGAATTTCTAAATTACTAAAAGAAATTAGGGAGATAGATTTAAGGGATCTGACCAAAGATGTAAGAGGTTGGGGATCATCTGATTGTACCTCAATTTCTTGAAAAACACTAGTCAAAGCTTGACAATGTTGGGATGAGCTTTGGATTAACTCATACTAAGACATTTTCATAGGAGTTTGATGAAGCTATTTCACCATTGAGCATTGAATAACATCTAAAGATGTTTTAAGAATACCCAAGATGGAAACCTTAGGTTTAATAGGGGGAGTATCTTTGGTGAAGGGATGGGTCCAAGGTGTAGTGACCTTTTCCTTAGCTTTATCCTTTTGGTTTTATGACCATGTGGCCACATTAACTGTGTTGATTTGAAAAGTTGGTGAAGGAGGTAGTAAAGGAGTTATGATAACATCTTTGGGTTTAAATTTTAGTGGAATAGTAGGAGGCACTGTAGATGCCAAAGGTGGAATAATGGGAAGGTTAATGATAGTGTCATAAAAATGGTGTCAACATTGAAGTGTTACTGAATAGACATTATGAGGGCTTTATAATTCTCAGTATCATGTCTAGGTGAATGATGATATAACAACACTTGTGTATCATCAAAACAAGATGGATTCATTTTAAGAGGACTATAGGGCTTAATGGGAGGAAGAGTTATGACCAAAGATTGTAATAACTGATGTAAGAAAAAGCTTTGAGAGCCTACAAGTGGGATTGCACTTGTTGTACTAATAGGAGTGGACACCCTCTTTTATTTTGGTGTTAGAAAGGTAATTTTATGTGTTGTCTTATTTGGTGATGGTGGAGTTATGTGTTTTTCTATCACTTTCTTAGTTTTGGATATGAGACGCCTACCATAAGGCAAAGGTAAGAGTGGAGGTAGCTTAACCTTTTGTTTGGCTTGGCTAGATGATATTCCAACTAAAAGAGAAGGTGTGGCCCCAAAATGGATGGTAAAGTTAAGGGTTGAAGAAGGGATTGATGAGGTCTAGAAGGTTTAACATTATTTTGTATTCTAGGGTGAGAAAGTCTAACTTGTGGTTGAAGAGTTAAATATAATTTCACCTGTGGATGAATTAAATTAGAAACAAAGCATACACCTAAGGGCTTGATCTGCTTTAATGTAATAACTTCTTGTGAGGATGAGGGTTTTAACATAGGTGGTTGAAATTTTGGTGATTTTAGTGAAGAATCTCTAGCTTTGTCAAAGACCTTAGGGTAAAGGGTAGTAAGGGGATTGGCGGTAAAGGTTGACATTCATTGTGTTGGATACAGAGTCTTAAGCCAGTCCCAAAATGCCACATGGGTCAAGCTTCATGGAGTCAAGAAGTTCTAGAATTTTTACCAAACATGAGAAGGGTTTTGATGAAGTTGAGGTAGGCCTTACAATTGTGTCTTTAGAAAGCTAAAATGTTTGAGAAAGAAGGAAATTAGTGGTTTTTGCTACTTCAGGCCAAAGATGAGAAAGAACTGCAATGGGTGGAGGGGAGGTAGGTGAAGTAGGTTTTTCAAGAGGGTAAAGCATAGGTATTATGGCTCCCTCAACATGTGGGTGAGGAATGGGTAAAGTGTGATCCTTTATAGGTAAAAGAAGGGGTAAGAATGGTGCAATTGGTGTAGACATAATAGGTCTCTCATCTATTATGGGAGTAGATGATATGGACTCTTATAGGTGTAAATGTGAAGTGGGTGGGGTACCACTCTCTATAGGTGTAAAGGGGAAAAAGGCTCCTCAAGAGGGTATAATTTAGGAATGATGTTCCCTTCAACATGGGGTTGAGGAACATGTAGGTGTGGTCTTCAAGTGATAAGAGGATAGGTAATATTGGTGTAAATAGAATTGGGATTATAGGCTCCTTAGGTGGAAAAAGGAGTGGAAATTCCTCCTCTTGAGGGAGAAGAATAGGTGAAATAGGATCTTCTACATGAGGAGGAAGAATGGAAAAAATAGATGCCATTGAATGTGGGGGAGGAGTCTCTTGTTTAGGGGCAGGTTGAACTGAAAATAAAGAAAAGACCATATTAACCATATGGATATTATGATCATCAGAGTTAATTATGGATTAGAAAATATCTTGATTTGGTGAATGGTTAGGAAAAGGGTCTTTAAACACATCCATACTTTGATTATGAGGTGCATTAGGATTATCTAAGATGAGCTCACCTCTATCAAGCATATCTTGAACAATGTTCTTGAGTGTCTTGCAATTATTAGAGTTGTGGCCTTTAACTTGATGGTAACCACATAACTCATCTTCCTTGTACCAAGTTAGGATAGGATGGGAAGGGTCAAAATTTATAGGAGGTTTAATCTGAGAAAGGGTTATGACACTTTTTTTTAATAGTTTCTCTAAGATGGATGCATATGATTCCCCAATGGGAGTGTATTATCTTTGTTCATACCATTGTTGGAATTTCTTGGTTGGATTTTGAGAAGTTAAAGAATTTGATTGGTTTGTGGTTGTGGAAGAGGCTGACTTAATGACCACTGCATTGGCAGAGCCTTTAGCCTTTTGGTTAGAGGGAAAAGTTTTAGAGGAGGAAGAGTCAGTTGTCTTGGTATTGGGATTATTTTTACGTAACTTGACTTTGCCTTCGTCAATAGCATGAACCTCAAGTTTCTTTGCCATGGTAAAAGCTTCATCAAATGTGTGAAAAGTTTGTACCTAGAGTGTGGATGAGATGTGCTTAGCACATGCCCTTGAGAAAATATCAATATGATTAGGTTAGGGTAAGGATAAGGAGAGTTGATTGATCAAGCTTCTCTAATGAGGGACAAAATTAGCAATAGACTCATTATCGAATTGTCTGATAGAATATAGGCCTATTATAGAAACCTTCTTAGAAATTTTAATAAATAAATGGTCTAGGAATATTTGTGCAAGTTGGGTAAACAACAAAATGGAATGTTGAGGTATAAAGCTATAAAAATAGAAGGCAACACCTAAAAGAGACATAGGGAAAGTGCGAAGTAGTAATGCATCATCATGTCCTATTAAATAAAAAGTATGTCTAAATGCTTACAAGTGTTGTTATGGGTCTTTTTTATTATATAACAAGTAAATTTAGGGAATTACCATTGGCTTTAATAAGAGAAAATAGGCACAGAAGGGTGGATTAGTTCATTACATATCTGACCATAAGATAATACATTCTTTGAACTAGAAATAGATGTCTCTAGATTAGACATCTTGTCCATTAGCATCTTAATCAGGTTTAAAGGGGGATTAGTTTGGTGGATTACTCCTAAGTTCTAGGGAAGTTGATAGGAAGTAGAGGGAGCATATGACATAGGTTGTTGAGGTTGTGTCGAGGCAACATAAGTATAATGAGTCATAGGCTAAGGTATGGAAAGAAAATGGACTTGTCCCATTGGATTGGAGACTATACCTTGGTTGGTTGTTGTTACTATAGGTTGAATTATTGGCATGGTTAGATTGGATGAAGGGTGAGTTGTAACTCAGGTAATTATAGGTGTGAGGGTGGATGGAATAGGTGCCACTAAATTCTAGAATGGCGTGTGACTTGATTGAATTGGTTGTGGTTGTGAAAGTAGGGAAGTTACACCAGTGTTTAGATGGGATTAGGCAGTTGGAGATGCCAAATTTTGGATGTTATTTATAGTTGGGTTACTTGTCAAATTAGTGGTTTGGGTAACCATGGGGAAAATAGTGGAGGCAACTAAAATTGAGGTTGTCTCCATTAAAGAGGTTAGCATACCATAGATTGGGTCACCCATAGAATTATGGGTTTGGCTCATAGTAAGGTAATGCTGAAGGGTTGCCAAATTATGATCAAGAAATTTAGCAAAATCTTGATCTTATTTAGGCACAATGGGAATTTGGTTAGGTCTAGGAGTATGCTTTGTATTTTAAGTGTGCTCCATGATAGAATTAGAAGTGACAGGGGAAGGTGGAAGTGGTTTCTGGCTTATGTAATTGACAATAATTTTGGCCTGAGCTCATGTCAATACCATGAAAGAGGTGGTTTAAATAGTCTTAATACCCTGTATTTGAAATAAAATAAAGAAAAACTAGGTTTGAGTGCAAGAAAATGGGTTGTTTAGCTTGCTATTTTGAGTAGATGAAACTACATATTCACCACCTTTGGTAGGTATGACTGATATCGATAGGAACAGTTCACTGATGTTGGTGAAATAACCAATGTTGGTAGGTAAAGTCTACTAATAATGGTCGGATTAATTGATGTCAATCACTGTACAATCCTAAGAAATGGAAAATCTGATGTTTTAAGAAATTAGAAGCTAAAAATAGGTAAAATAGTAGATGTAAAAGGTCAGTGTAAGAGGGAATAACACTCATAAAACATGAGATAATAGGTTATACAAACTAAGCTTTAGAAATAGTATTGATTTTGTGAATCAATAGAAAAGCATCCTTACCAACTTAAAATATAGAAGACAATTGAAAAGCAAGTAAAGAACATTCAGCTAGCAATTATTAAAACCTAGAGATTAATTTTTAGTCTCGTGTTAGCTTATGCCTTAATCAGATAGTGAGAAGAGAATTTGGTTATCGAAGGTACTAGAAAGCAATCTAGATCTGGTTTCATATTAGTTTTGGTGCTCAAGAGGAAATCTATGTTAGACTAGGTACATGACTTGTTATAAGAGGTTGATCTCCACACTTCACAAACTTGGAGCTAAGCCAAGCCACTTAGCCAAAATATACATTTTGTCTAGAGATTATAATCCACTAGAGAATGGAGTGGGCTCTCCCCTTGGTGGTGAAATCTAAGTAGGATAGCTGGGTAGGGTAAGGTGATCCACTAGGTGATGAAATCTTGATGGGACTTTTCTTAGGTGAGTTTAGATGCTTATTTATGTGAATGTGATGTGGTTGTGTAACATAGGTGTACTATGATTTATTCAAAATGCTTGTAATTGACTAGGTGAGTTAATATGCAACAAACAAACTATGAAATATAGTAAGTTTTAAACCCAAATTTGAAATGTTTAGATTCAAATGAAAATAGAGAGGGAATAGGGATAGAGTATGAATTTGACTATTTAAATGTGCATGCAAGAGGAAGTAAATAAGGGATTCTCTTTTTTTTTGTAAAATAAAATGACAAATTTCTTTTAGAGGCAAGGAAAAAAGAAAGATCTCAGTTTTAATCCCTTTTAAATAGAAAATAAGATATTGAATTTTTTGTTAAGAGGAAAGAGAAGAGAGAAATGTAAGAAATGAAATTTTCACTATAATACACCTATATGAATATTTAAAACAAGAAATGAACCCAAATAAAACTCTAGGGTCCCATTGGGCATGCCAGAAATGTTTCACTAAATTTTGTCTATTTTAAGTCTAAAGGAAAATAGAAAGAAGGATGGGGATAAGTAATTAGAATGAACCTAGATTTGGTTTGCATGTCGTATCTAGAAATTTTGATCACTCCTCTTTGCCTAGGGAGGAATACTTACAAATAAGAAAACATTACCACAAGATGTTTGTTAGTAGATAAATGAGTGGGATGCCAAGCTATGCGCTTGTTCTAGGAAGTGTAAAACTTCCCTAGAGATGATAAACCACTTTTGAAAGGAAAAAGAATAATAAAGAACTAAAATAGAGATAAATAGAGATAAAATTACCATTTTTAGTAACTTATATGTGGTAGAGAGTGATAGGGTGCAATTAAGGTACTTTGTTTATGTTTTAGAAGTTGCCTGGGTAGGTTTTGAAGAGGCTAGGAAATTGATATTCACCAACATCAGTAGGGGAGTGATCGATATCAGTTATAATGCCAAATTTGGTAGTGATGTGATTGATGTTAGTTAGGCTACCAAGATCAGGTCAGGGAGATTGATAGAGTTATGAGAGGGAGATTATGGCTTGGTTAAGTCTAGTCAAAGGTTTGGTATGTCAAATAAAGGGTAAATAAGTAATAAAGCTTTGTAACTCCCTCACAGGGGTACGGTCAGAAGTGTATAAAGTAGTGTAGGGTAGATATAAAGAAATAGAAGATTAAATATTTAAATGACCTATAGTATCAGTGATATACTTAGCTATGGTGGTTGTTGAATGATAAGTTCTAGGTTGATGGTCTCTATTAGGGAGTTTGAACTTGAGTGCTTGAATAAAGAGAACAAGCGGGTGTTGTTGGTACTCAAAAGCTCAGTTACTAATTATGATTGACTTACATAGGGTGATTATAAGCTTGGATGTTGAAATAGAATGCGCAGAGCCTAAATGAAAGTAAGAATAGATTTTATTAATTTTTTTTGACTTGAACTATAGGTTGGAGTTTGGCTTATATTACTAAAGTTGATGATCCCACTGATGTTAGTCAGGATCCCACCGACATTAGCCATGGGTTGACCGATGTTGGTGGCCCTAGAATAGGTAAACCTTTCTATTTTTGGCTTGTTTTCTATTGTTGTGCATGACAAGTGTGACACCCATAAAAAAAGATTAAAAATAAGAGGTTAGAAAGGAAGTATTTATTTAAGAATTTAGTTTAGAAGTGGGAATAAGTCTTAAGTAGTTAGGATGAGGGGACCAAGTCTTGAGGTGACTCATCAGGGGGGAATTAGTCATAGGGTGAGGTGGCCAGGTAAGGTGGAAATAAGGGTTTTTAATTAATTTAATTTAGTATTTTAAATTAATTAAATATGTGAGGGGTAAAATTATGGGTTAGGGAGATTAATTATTATTATTAAAATGGGTTTAGGGGGTTTCGACATAGGGAGTTATGCATGTGTGTGTGACATAATTTTGGTGTCTACAGATGGATGAGGTCCTAAAATGGATGATGAAGATGGTATAAAATGGATAGGCCCTTTGTTTTTTTGGGTATTAACAATAGAGGGGGTATTTAGACTATTATTTTTATCTTTTGATGTTTTAAAAAGATCCACTTTAACCTGAGGATGATCTATGACTTTCTTTAGTAAAATGCCAAGATAATTATCCCAGCTATCGATGTGAGAGACTTTACTCTTTCCTTTGGTATATTTATGGTAAGGAGGCGTATTATGATAGAAAATGGTTTCAAAGAGTCAAGGTTTTGGGAAAAAGGGTTAGCTCTTAATACATGTTTACCATGACAAGGCTTGCTAGGGATTAAATGGGTAACATGTGCAACTTTAGAAATGTCAAGATGTTTATCTATAACATCCTAAGGAGTAATTTCATTTTCCATTTTAGGAGATTAATTGTGAGAGGGTGAAGGGGATGATTCATGTGAATGGTCCCATGTAATAAGATCAAGAAATTTTATGAGAATTATGGGACTAGCTTTAATGACCTCAGGTTGATTCAAATCAAAAGAATCTCTTGTAAGGAGATCCAAGACCAAAGGTTCTTCTGAGACTTATTTAGGCAATAAATGGTCATGGATTGTATTAATTAGGGACTGAATCTAATTTGGTGTCTCTCTAGGGTTATATTGGGTGGTGTTTAATATGGATGGATGGTTAGGAAATGGTTGCTTGAAAATATTTAAAGATTGGTTAGGAGGAGCATTGGGATTATCCAATCAAAGGTCTTCCTTGTCAATAAGGTTCTACACTAATAATTTGAAGGATTGAAACTACTCTATGTCATGTCCAATTACCCTATGGTAACTACAAAATTCATTTTCTTTGTACCAAGTGGGTTAGGATGCATATCATCAATTAATCTAATCAAAGGGAGTTCAATGACATTTGCGTGTAAGAGTTTATCTAATACTGAAGCATAAGGTTCTCCTATAGGGGTATATTTCTTAGGGGAAAAATCTTAAATGGAAAATGAGTAAGACCCCTTGGTTGCTACGTCTAAGAGGTGGAATCTCTAGATTGGTTAGGTGCTGGAGGGGAAGAAGTTTTTATAATAACTACATTTACTACCCCTTTTGGTTTAGGGTTATTGTTATTGCTTTTGGATGGGTTAGAATTAAATTTCTTATTACGTAACTTAACTTTTCCCTCTTCAATACCACAAATTTCAAGCTTATGGACCATGGTAAAGGCTTCATAAAATGTCTTAAAATTTTGAATTTGTAACATGGATGATATATATTTTACATAAGAATGTGACAACAATTTGATTAATTTTATTTATGGCAAGGGAAAAGTTAGATGGTTGATTAAGTTATGCCATTGAGATACAAATTTTGATAGGGATTCATCCTTAAATTGCCTAATAGCATAAAGATCAATGATAGTCACTTCTTGAGCAATATTAATCAAGAAGTGTTCCAAAAAAATTTGGGCCAACTGTCCAAAGGAAAAGAGGGAATGTTGGGGAATGAAATTGTACCAATCCAATGTAGATCCTGATAATGATATGGGAAAATTCCTAAGTAAGAGATCATAATCATGTGCTATAAGATAACACGCATGTTGAAAGGCTCTAAGATGTTGTTTGGGTTCTTCTTTATTCTTAAATTTAGTGAATTTAGGAATTTCCCACTATGAGGGGTATGGTTGAGTAGGGACCGAGGGATGGATTGGCTCATTAAAAATTTTATCATATGTGAGCATATTATTATATCTAGAGGTAGAGGATTCAAAAATATCCATCATATTCATAAGGAGGTTCATGAGTTCTATCTGAGTATTACTCTAAGGCACACCTCTGAAGACATTCTATTGAGGGGTTTGATAATTCAGTAAAGTGGTGGACATGGGCTATGAGGGAAAATATCCTAATATGGTAGGCATAATAGGTTGAGATTCCACCATGTATTGAGGGATTTGTAGCAGAACATTCTACTGTGGGAAGGAATGTAATTAAACAACTATGGCTAGTTATGATGAGGCTACATACTAGGTGGCTAAGGAGACATAATTTTGGGAAGGTTGAATGTATGGGATTTGATGTGAGTTATGTGCTAAAGTTATTCTAATGGGAGGGAGATTTATAGGAATTGACCCTACTAATGTTTGTGAAGGTATGGTGGATAAAGGTGGATTAGTATTTTGGACATGAGTAACGGTTGGAAAACTAATAGATACTATAAATGGTTGGTTCTCTAAAGGTTGCAAAATCTAAGAATTAGATCCAGGTGGAGGGGATCTAATGGAAAAGGTTACCATGGCTATGCTAAATTCTCCAATTTTCTTAATTCCCTTGAAAGGCATCCCAAACCAATGTGGAGAGTTTTGGGCATGGGGGGAAGGAGAAATATGTATTGCTCAACTATTCAAGTAATGATTAAGAACAATAGGGTTATTGTCTAGTAATTTTGTAAAGGAAGGATTTACTTGAGGATAATATTGTGAAAACATCAGATTCTCAAAGGATTCAAGGGAAGAAGTAGAACTAGGTGTATGATCCATAGGAGAGGATGTAACACCCTCCTCAAATTCTCACTTTTTTGATTGTTGTCGAGTCAACATCATGAAATAAAAAATAAAAGTGAAGATAAAATAAACAAATAAAACAAAAATTTCTTTTTGAATTATCTATTTTTAAGTATGAACAAAAGATACACACACTAACAAAGGTCCTACGAAATGACAATCTAAGGATGGTTTTAGGTAGTTTGTTTTGGTGCTCAAAGAAGTTTGCATTGGTATTGATACATGGCCTAATACTTGGGGCTTGATCCCCTCACTTCATAATCCCATAGCCAGTGTGGGTTCTTAGCCAATGGTGTATCAATGGTCTAGAGATTATACTCAACCAAAGAATTGAGTTGGTCTTCCTCTTGGTGGTGAAATCCAAGTAGGATCATCAGAAAAAAGGTTTCCATGAGGTGATGAAATCCTCATCAATTTACTTATGTCAAGTGTTTAGATGTGTTAATTATGATAGTGATTTGGTTTGTGTGTGGATAAAATGATGACTACAATAGATTACTTCCTAGATTATTCTATGTGAAAGAACCTAAGCAAGGAAAATGGATGTAATTTATTTTAATCTTTTAAGATGAAATAAAATGAAAAGTCTAGATTTATTTGAATGAATACAACAAACAAAGAAAGGGAGAAGATATTTTAAAATTCAAGAATGAATTTCTAATAAATAAAATAAGACCTTATGGGTCCCATTGAGTGTGCCAAAATGTTTGAGTAGTTTTTTTTGTTTCTTCAATGTGATTTAATTAACTACTAAAAACAAATTATAAGCAGGGTTTAAGATTACCTGGAGATATGGATGGTTGGTTGTACACCATTGATCAAGATTAATTGTGAGAACTCCTCTTTAGTTGGGGAGGAATGACCTAAAATTCACCACACTTAAACAAAAATTAATTAATAGATAGATGGGTGGGCTACTTGGTATAAACCAATCCCAAAAAGTGGTATATAAGCTTTCTTAAATGGATGTCAGCCCACATTCAAACATTCAAGTTTATTCTTAAAAATGAAATTAGAAAAATAGATATGGATAGAAGTAGACAACACCAAAGATGAATAATTAATAAGAAGATTTATACGACCAAAATATGCATCCTAGAATTCATTAGCAATGTCTTTGTCTTCTTAAATTACAAACAATAGCTCATCAATATAGGTGAAGTCACGTATGAAAATCACAAGACAAATTCCTAGATCAAAATCTATATCACTCTAATCTACAAAGAGAGGTTGAGGGACTATGAGAATATTAAATATGCTAACTAAATCATGCACTAAGCTAGGCAAGGTCATCTACATGAACAAATAATTTTTTTAGAAAATAGATTGCAAATTTTATAGAATTTTTTAAAGATTTAATAGGGATCATTGCTGTTCTTATAGGATCAATGCCAATTTTATGTGATTGATATAAATTTTATAGGATTGATGTCGATTCAAATGAATTGACTTCAATTTTTTGAAATACCATTAAATAGTAAAAATAGACTATAATAATGCTTTGTATTTTTGATAAAATGATGAAAATAGAATTGAAAAGAGATAGAAATGGAGGTTTATAGATAGAAAAAAAAATTGATAGATATTTAAGAGTTAAATGAAATGTTTAAAACTACTTTAATTAAACTAACAGAGATCGATGCTGATCCAACATGATCGATGTTGATTCAGATGAATCGATATCGATTATATATAAGAAAATTAAGTATTGATTAGACTATAATAAGAACTTATAAAACTGATAAAATAGATAAAACCAAATGTCTAATAGTGATAATAAGACACAAAAGATGATAGACATGAGAAATTAAACAAAAATAAATTGCAACACTAACCTTTTTTTATTGAAAATGAACTTGATAGGATGAGGGAAGAATCTTCACAAAATCCTCTTAATAATTCATTAAGTGGAGATTATAAAAGATAACAAAGCTTTCATAATGTCTGTATGTAAACTAAAGTGAGATTTTGGTAGATTTTCAAAGTCAAAATCACCGTCACCATCCTCTTGAGCAATGGAGGTTTACTGTGTATAAATAGATCGACATCAATCCTAACCGATCAACATTGATCATGGAGGATCGATGTCAATTTACCCAAAATGGGTGAAGTCAAATGAAATGTTGTTCTAATGGGCTAGCATGGGATAAAAGAGGGTTAAAATGACCTCTGAGGTTGTTCAATTTGTTTTAACATGGAATAAGGTTGCTAGAAGGGAGAGAAAAATTAGCTTTTATTTGATTTTTTAGATTTTATGGTTTTAATTGTAAAATAAAAGGGGTAATTACTATTTAAGCATAGTAATTAACTTATTAACCTAGGTGGTAAAGGAAAGAAATATGTTAAAATGTAATTATAAAAATAATTATGCATAGGGGACATTATGACATAATGATACATAATATTAATACAAGGTGTATAAATTTATCATCTTCATGCCCCACTATCGAGGCCCACTATCCTAGAGTATCTATCAATAGACCACCTATTAAATAGGCCCTATACTCTCCATAGTGCATCTCTAATAGAAACTATGCTAGTACTATAGCCTCATAATATCTTAGCTCCTCGATGGTGGCTAGGTACCATATCCTTATAACTATGTTAGGTGGTCCTCATGTTGCTGTTGTAGTCACTCCTACCATCTATCTCAATGTGTTTCTCTCTTGAGTCACTAACCCAAGATAAATCCTCCCCTGATCATGCTCACTAATCACAGTCATAACCTACCCTTGTAAGGTGACAATCTATGCCTATAAAGCAACCACCTATCCCTATAATCTAGTGATCTAGGCCTATGTTATTGCTAGTCTTGCTTATACCCATCCATATGGGACCCCACCCTATACCCATACCCTTATAGGATCCACATCCATAGGTTTCTAACCACCATCACCCCATCCAAAGTTAGCTACTAGATATCTAGCTTGGTATTAGACTGCATACCTATTTGTAATACTAGCATCATTAATGGTAGCTCTAGCTAGTAGTTCCTCATAATCTCATAAAACATATTATGGCTATGGATCTAGGAGTGGGAAATTTACATCCTCCTTATTGTATCATGGGAAATTTAGGGGGATCATCTATACCAATCCAAACTACCTTCACACTCACTCAAACATGATCATCTCTATCTCCCCATCTCATCTCTCATAAATCTAGTGCTAGCTTTATAGGGATAGTGTGTGATAGTTGTACTCAGGCCATATAACCTAGCCTACATAAGGTCTCCACACTATATCAACCACCACCAAAACCTATTATATGTCTCTAAACTAGTCTATATCTTTACCGCCTCTACCAACACCCATCAAAGCATAGTCACCCCTCCATCTAGCAAAGACCACTAGAAATAATACTTGATAAAATCCCTCTTATGGTAGTCCATAGGTCTCAACACTCATATATGATCATATGCCCAAAAATGTAGAACAAAACCTACACTGATCCCATATCACCTATGTACTCTAAATGCTAAGAGCTCTTTATACATCTGAACTAGTAATACTCGGGCCCACCTAAACACAATCCTCCCCAATAACATCTCAACTAGCACCCTTAGTAATAGGTATAGAAATCAACCATAATTAAAATTAGGCAAAATGAATTAGGACACAACCACCACCATCATAGTGAATAAACATCTATCTATCAGAGCCCTCTGATATAATGGCCCATAGTAAATACCACCTATATGATACCTAGCCTAAACCTAATCTGCTCCATATATCAAATCCATGTGGCATTCCTACTCCTTACTCTCTATGTGATAAATTGGCTCCCCCAAATGGGTATACATGTGATCCTTACCACATCCTCTATGAGAATCATCATCTCCCATATCGATAGTAAAAAGGTGTTTGTGGTTGGATCCCATCTCTCAATGAGTGCCAAAATCATTATCATATCTCATAGTAGGTGATGATAATGTCTCATGGCCCCTAGGATGACCTCCTTCATGTGTCTCCATTCATCAAACATCATCCCATCATGAACCTCAACAAATATCTTAGGGACCCAGTCCCTCATTTGGATTTGTTTGTAGGCCTACATCTTAATACAATTAACATGCCTACTTAGTTTTCAATTACAAGATCACTACCAATTTATACCTCTCTGTTTCAAACTATTCAAATTTAAAACATCATATCCACCCTATTTACATCTATCTTTATTCACACTACCAATATCATCATTTAAACACCTAACTACTTCTCTACATCTACCAGTAACCTATTTCACATAATCTTCATTGCATCTATTAAACCTTTACCCTAACACTTTATTTCTCTACCTCTACAATATATCTCACCTCACTCTCTCTACCTACCTTTTTAACCATCCATTCCTCTCTACACACTATTTTAAACCCTAAACACATCTCTTCATATAAATTTCACACTTTTCCTAACTTACTCAACACCTTTCAAAACTTTAACAAACATCCTTCACCCTTTTCCCAATGTTTTACACTATTTTTTAACATCTTTTGAAAAAAATTTAAGAACTTTAACATAGACCCTTAAAATAACTTACCATATATTTTTACCCAAAGCCTTCAACTAAAACATGCCCCACTTCTCCTTTTAACATAACAACTTATTCAACCACCAATGGTTCCTCAAACCATTGACAATCCCTTGTATGTATTTTACCACTAAAGCTCAACCATTGGTGGTAGGTTGAACCACTGATTGTCACTGTATGTGACCACTGGTGGTGTGGCTCAAACCCTTGACCTCCATCAACTTTTTAAAAAAATGATACCTATGCCAATCTACTTACTTAAGCCTTCTCAATACCCCATTGTCCACCTAAGATACCAATCCATTCATTTATTTCATTTGCATACTTCATATTTTCTTACTTTACATAAAACTTAAACCTTTGGCATCCTCTACACCATTCAAACACCTTACCCAAATGATCACCCACTAATGTTAACACACCTATAAAACACTTAATTACAACCTCCTATTAATTTTAAAACAATACCTACCTCATTTCATGATCTATGTTGTGGTCGAAGTCCTCATCTAACCACTCATCCACACCCTCATCCACCCTCCATCTGGTCAACACTCACTCAACCTCGATCACCCAATTAGCTACCTCCAACTTAGCAAACACACAAAATGTACCAACATGCCCTGTACATAACTTACATAAATTCTAAATGGTCAAAGTGACTTCATATTTTTAATTTTAATCTTTTATCCTTTCAGGGTTTTACCTAACCATTGATAATCAAGGTGACCACTGACGGTCAACCCTAGGGAAACCCCTAACCATCGATGATCAGGTTCCTCACTTTTTTTAAAACCTTTCAACAACACCTTGCCTAGGTCTCGACCTTTATGAAAAACTACATTTTTCCTAAAGTTTTTTTTGGATATTATGTCCATAAAACTATGTAGGCAACATCTACTTGCCTAGTGTATATAGAGTTAGCTTGACCATCCCCTACCAACCCATACCCAACCAACCAAACCATTACCCCACATCCACCTTGATGTTAGTCATTTTTGACCTAAACCATTCACTTATTTTGTGACAACTTTGCACGTTCATGTTGACTACACTAACCAACCTTGCCATGTTGAAATCTTAAACTTTGCATCACCTCATACATGACCTGACCAATTGTGTTGTTTCATAGGATAAATATTGACCCTATTTAGATGGCTTGATAGGCCTAAATTGATTAACTATGACCAACACCATGGACTAATTATGCCCAAACTTTTTATGTCACCCACCTTGTGACTACCCATTTATTTTTTTATCAAACCTTGACCTGATTTCACTTTCACTTCAACAACTCCTAGTTTGAGGGGAACACCTCCTCCCATACTTGGGGCAACCAAACCTTGATAAATGATCTATTTTTGTTCTACAACTTATTAGATCAAAGCCTCATAATAAAAAAGGGGAAAAATGTAAACACTCAAAAACTACACATGATAGCTTTTGATATCAAACTACCTCTTGACCCTATCAAACCCCTAACTTAACACATTTAACTAAACCATTAAATTCAACCTTTTTTTAACTTGCTTTAACCCATTTTCTTCTATCCCCTTAACTACTGATGGTTAGCCTAACCATTGATGGTTGGCCTGACCATTGATGGTCAAGTCTCCAAGCCTGATTTAAAGTTTTAAAGAATTGATAACTTTGTGTGAGATAATTATCTCCCTAAATAGCAACTTGATTTTAAAACTAGATTTAAAACATTTTGAATTGGAAACTTTATCCCCCTATCAAATTAGTAACTTCCTCTATCCTAATTAGCAACTTCATCCTATAGAAGGAGAAGATGAAGTGAAATGGATTAAGAACTCTAGTAATCCAAAATTTACAATCATGCATCCAAGCTCTCTTATATACAGGTATCCAACATTCATCCTATAGAAGGAGAAGATGAAGAAGTGAAATGGATCAAGAACTCTAGTAATCCAAAATTTACAATCAAGCATCCAAGCTCTCTTACATATAGGTATCCAACATCCTTTCAACAAATAATCAGCATCAGCAGAGACCCAAAGCTCTATCAAAATCACTTTTGAAAGCTGAATTACTATCACTTTGGCTAAGTTACTTCAACCTTCCAAAATTAAGTTTTAGGGATCTTTCACTTATTTTCATTGATTTATCTTATTTCTAACCTCCCTACCCTATTAGACCCATTGATATCTTATTTACCACCCCTTATCCCTATAATAGACATCTATTTGCCTAAATACCTAATTTGTACCTTATTTTTTGATCATTTATATAATTACATAGGTCACCAGCAATGGTTAGCATAATCACTGATGGTCACCTCAACCAACAATGGTTACCCAATCACTGATGATTATACTAAACCATCGATGATTCACTTGACTGTTAATAGTTACTATGGCATAAGAATATAATAGGCTATTTTTTAGCCCTATAACCCCAGTCAAACTCAACTTTATCTATTTATACCTAATTACAATACCTTTTATAATTTTTTGGACTAGACCCTGACCATTTTATCATAAGTATTGACTGACTTTGGTCCTTTTGGTCATTTTTATATTAACTAGCATTCTACTTTCTTTATATTGCCTTTCATTTATCTTATGCAAGTAGATCTTTACTTTATCATTTATAACTTAATTTTTATAATAGTAGATTGATGGCCTCCAAAAAATTAGTATGCTTTTGGGATCTAGCTCACATTAGGTATTCCACTCATTTATTTACTAATGACCTCGTTTTCTAGTTTCTTTATTATCTACAAGTTATTCCTTCCTAGCCAAAGAGGAGTTCTCATCATCATTTGGATTCATGCATGCACTTTATTAGGTGTTCTTATTCACACCCTATTATTTAGTTTCATTACTTACTTCTAAATTAAGAAATAAGTGGAAATTAATTGAACCACCTTGATCTATTGTCCCACTGGGATGGACTAAAGAAGGAACTTGAGTAGAAGGGGCTTGAATTTTTGGAGGATGCTAACACAACTTAGTCTAAAATAGACTAAGGGCATAGTGTGCAGTGATGTTTGCCCCCAAATTTTGACCAAGTATTATTACATTTTGGCATGCAACATAGAATGATAATTATCCATTTTGATGCAAGTACCAGCATAGAGCAAAAGGACCATGAAACAAGAAGACCATAGTGCATAGATGATAGGAAAACAAGTGCCATGGCATGTAAATTACTAGGTGTGAAAGGATAATGGTGTAGGAGACCCAGTGTGAGAAAACCCAGTAAAAAGAGAACAAGTTATGAGGGACCAGAGAATAGAGGACTCAGAATAAAAGCAAAAGACTAGGGGAGCATGTGGGAAGCAGAGTGCATAGGAAGTAGAGCATGAGGGAAATAGGAGTAGTTAGAAGGACAATTCAAATGGGACACTTTGCCCTATTAATTAGAGGTTTTGTACCATCCTACAAAGAACAAAACACATGGCTACTAGAATATAACATAGAGTGAGGATCTAGGGGCATAAGAACCTGAGTCTATAGGAAGAACTCATTGTAAGAGCCATGCCTCAAGTTTTTGGGAGTCCATGTGCCATATATTTATTACATTTATAATTATGATACTTAGGTAGGGATAAAAAAGTATAGATACCCCTATCATAATCATTTACATGATGGTCTTTTGGAGAATAGATAATAGAACTCTGCCTTATAATTCATTAAGCAACTAATGAGAGATCCATTCTTACCAAATTGTGTTATGAATGATGAAATATTCTAAGTGTTATAGGATGGATATGGTTTATCTCTGAGATATTGGTATATTTTTCTTTTGTCACTACTATTAGGAAAGAATGATGATCTTAGTAATAGTGGTAGTTATATCTAGGACAAAAAAGATAATAATAGTATATTTATGGTATTAAATAATCCTTTAAGAGCTATATTATGAAGGATGAACAAACATACATCATTGTGTTATAAAGACTTTGAGAACTAGTCTTTCATTGCATGCTTCATGTGAGTGCACAAGACTTAGATCTTGTGTGATAGGGCTAGTGCGCTAGCTTATTGGGAGAAACTTCAACACCAAAGTTTGAATTAACTATGTAGTTTAGTTGTTCTAGCAATAGAACAAAAATGTTGGGTTATTTTATTTAGTTCCAACTTTGGTGCTGAAGTTTCTCCCAATAAGCTAGCATGCTGGACCTATTATGCAATAGTTAAATCTCATGCGCTCACCTAAAGCATGCAATGAAAGACTAGTTCTTGAAGGCTGTATAGCAAAATTCATCATTCATAATATAAATCTTAAAGGATTATTCAATACCATAAATATACTATTGTTACCACTATTACTAGGATCATCATTCTTATCTAATAGTAGTGATAAAAGAAAAAGATACCAATATCTTAGAGATAAACCATATACATCCTCTAACACTTAAAATATTTCATCATTCATAACACAATTTGGTAAGAATATATCTCTCATTAGTTTCTTAATGAATTATAAGACATAGTTCTATTATATATTCTCTAAAATACCATTATGCAAATGATTAAAATAGGGGTATTTATACTTATTTAGCCCTGACCAAGTGTCATCATTATAAATATCATGAATAGATGGCAGACAGACTCACAACAAACTAAGTTATGGATCTTATAATGAGTTCTTATTATAGACTCATGTTCTTACACCCCTAGATCCTCACTCTATGCTATATTATAGAGACCATGTGTTCCTTTCCTCATGGGCTAGTATAAAACTTTCAATCAATAAGGTCAAATTATTCTATTTGAATTGTCCTTCTCAAGCTCCCACATCCCTTGTGCTTTACTTCCTATGTGCTTTACTTCCCATGCACTCCCCTAATCTTTCACTTTTATTTTGAGTCCTCTATTCTCATGTCCCTTATGACTTGTTCTCTTTTGATTGGGTCCTCTCATGCTGGGTCTCCTATGCCATTATCATTTTGTTCTGGGTAAGTTCCATGCCATGATACTTCTACACCTATCAATGATGTACCATGGTCCTCTTATGTCATGGTCCTTATGTGTTATGTTAGTACTTGCATCAAAATGGATAATGATCCTTCTACACTATGTGCCAAAATGTAACAATACTTGGTAAAAATTTAGGGGCCAACATCACCCCATACTATGCCCTCAGTCCATCCCAGACTAAGTTACACTAGTGTCCTCCAAAAATTTGGGTCCCTTCTACTCAAGTTCCTTCTTCAATATATTCTAATGGGAAAACACATCAAGGACTTTGGTAGTTATTCATTCAATGGTCTCTTTTGATTCTTTTAACTCCTTGGGTTGAGTTGGAGTCTTGATCTTTTTCACCTGGTCATCTAGAGCTGTGTTAGCTTCTTTTTAGATGTCTTCTAGTAAAAATACCTCCTTATCAACCTATCCTTAGAGGGTCGAAAATTTTGCATCTATCTATTGATGATAATTATTAATAGAATCTTCCATCATCTCTAAGTCTATAAATGCTTTAGCACATTCGATGTGATATTTTATTAGGAGGGCATCATCTACCACTTGTTACTTCAAGACCTCACCATGGATTCGAGCTTACATGAATTTATTTGGGTGCTCTAGGCATGTAAAAATCCCATCCAAAATGGGGATAACTTCCTTAACTCTCTCTAAGGCATGCTTGCAGACATTCACTACCATGGTGAACTATTAAATCTCTTTCCCCTCATCTCTTGGCATGGGTCACTCCTTATATTTCTTGAGTAGCAGTTCAACCAAGGTTTCTAATTTCTTAATGGCATCCCTATATAGTGGTACACCATCTTCAAGTGTTTGTTATTCCTCTAAAACTATTTTTCAAATGTTTAAAACC
This sequence comes from Torreya grandis, assembly GCA_037957365.1. Classification (NCBI taxonomy): domain Eukaryota; kingdom Viridiplantae; phylum Streptophyta; class Pinopsida; order Cupressales; family Taxaceae; genus Torreya; species Torreya grandis. The sequence goes on along the minus strand of JARHVA010000724.1, from coordinate 2,021,321 downwards.
CTTATTTTGGCCTTAATGGCCTCTTAGATCTATCATTTCAAGGAGGCCACTTCCTTGATGCGTACTTGATTCTCTGTAATCACATCATTATACATCTCCACTACCCTAGCATGATTTTTCTCTTCTGTGTGTGCATCAACATATGAAAAAATGTTATGACATGTTATTTTTATGGCCAATTTAAAAAATTTGAAACTTACCATTAGTGTAGTGAGCCTTTACAGATCAATTCTCATTAGGTCTGGCAATCCTAAGAATTCAAGCTAGAAAAGATACATTCTAGTGGGATGTCAAATTGGGACTCATCACTATACATTTATAGAAGGAAGGACACCTACTTCATTATGCCTAAATTCATGTCCTTGGGGTATAAGTGTGACCAAAGATATAGGTCCTTTTTCTCTATGCCAAAAAAGTGACATTCATATGTAGTGGTTGGCTCTATTTATTCCTATTCTTATTCAACTGGCCACTTCCCCTTGTTCAATTCCCACTCGAGCTCAACCTCTTGCTAGATTCTTGTGGCCATCTCATTATCTCTAAATCCATCAAAATCAAGTTGGGGATCACTATATTTACCCCTTATACTGGGGATGGAGTATTTTTAGAGTCTATTCCCAAACTATGAATCTATACCTATGGTGACTCCTATTGGGGTGTTCACCTTAGAGGCTTTTATAGGGTAGACCTTATGGTAGTCTTCAAAGATGGTGGAGATGAAGGTATTCATGGAGTTGGAGAATGTAGGGGAGTGGGTTGAGGAGATAAAGGGTCTAGGGTAATTAAGTGGGGAGGATTGGAATGAATAGGGGAAGGTGAGGTAGGAGGAGATGAAGTGTGAGGAGGGGATGGAGATATATGAGGTGGTGAAGGTGAAAGGTGAGGTACAGGTGGATAGGGAATGAAAGGGAAAGAAGTAGTGGGCATATAAGGTTACACCTCTACCATCATTTTTCATTTTTATTGGCACTCAACTCTAGCCACTTCTTTTTTAGCTATGGTGCCTATGGGAACCTCTCTTTGGGGTCTCCATATTGAGGGTACTAGTAGGGGTGTAACATATAGAAAAATTTATGGACTTAATCCCTAACCAAGATATCCTTAACCTTGATGTTATTTAATTAAATTTTTAACTCTCCATATAGGCCTTTTTACATAGATATACATACATTTTTGAGAGGGTGTGACACTCTATGTTAATCTAATCTACCTACAAAATGATCAAATATACATCATATATCTTATTGATGGAATTGATGAAGTATCATGTAGAGAAGGCATATGGTAGTTTGACCCATGTTGAAAGATATCATGATGGATTCATGTGAATGTGCACTAGGGAGTAATGTTACTTTACAAAAAATTATGTTTGGTCTAAATCAAAGGGGGATAAATCCTTTAGGATGCACCATTCATTCCCAAATGTTGCCTTCATACCATCAAACCAATACCTCATATTCATCTTGTATGAGGAGGTAATGTGTTAGGGATAAGTGAAAGCTTTGAAGTGCTCGGTAGGGGACTTTTGAGTGGGAGGTTATACCTACTTTAATGAGCCTAATATGTAATCTAGTACCCTGATCTCATTAAAGACAAATAATGAAAGAATTGGTCCCCAAGGAAACCTATACTTGGGTGTTTTTTGGGCCTTCTCTATATCCTCAATTAATTTTTGGATAAATCATAGTTCCCAATTGTATTTTAGTCCTTGAGAGACTTAGTGGGCAATGTATAGGTGGGCCATATCCACTTTCTTCTAGTGGTTGATCATTTTGATATTGGTGGACATGATCTACACTATGACTCTACGGGTGGACTATTGAAAGTTATTGATATGTATTGCATGCCCTAATTTTGATACATAAGCACCATGGAAGTCCACTAAATCTTCTATGTATCAACTAAGTCATCCAACACATTTACCCCCAAGCACTGTAGTCCTATAACCTTGCTGATCCTCTCTAGGGTGATTTTCATGTTACATCTAGCAAAGTAAATGTAGTCCTCATGAACATGCAAGAAGAGGAACTATAATACCTATATAGGTTTTCTAAAGTATGGTAGCTCAAAAATTTAGAAAAGACCCACTTGGTCTAGCTAGTTTTTAATGGACAAGTAATAGACCACTTGATTTCTTGTGTTGGTGGTCTTGACTTGGTAGTCATTCTACAACTCTACTTCATTCCTTAATTGGTGGTGGTTATAATAAAAGATGGTCATAGTCAATACCTTGGAGACCTAGTTATCTATGCACAAGATTGAATATAGGTACTACATCTCCTCTATTAATAAAGATGGAGGGGGAGATGATGGGGCTTTTTATGCTGATGATGTTTGTGCCTATGTCCCTTTTTTCACCAAATATTCCCTTTCTTATTCTATGCACTCTCTCACCTCTCCTTCTATATGATGTTCTTTTTTTGTTCTCTATTCTTGGTTCTCTATATCCTCTTCTCTAATAAGGAACTAGTCTTTGCTCACCTCTTCTTCCTTTGTTATTATTGGTAGCTTCTTAAGTCTTTTGGCATTTTTTTAGGCCTCATTACCCTTCATGGTGATAAAATTTTAATGCATGGTCATCCCATGGCACAAAAATAATATGTGATGGTAGATTGACTTAATTTGATTTTTTGAGCTTCGTGCTTCATCAATGGCAAACTTACAACCTGAAACTCCAAAGATTTCCACTCCTTTCCACCAATCTAGACTTAACCTCTCTTCTCACTTGGGTAATTATTGACCAAATTTGAATTATAGTAAAATGAGGTAAACCTATATAGTTTCAAACTTTTTAATAAGGTTTCATAGGTCCTATGGGGTGTCATGTTGGTCTGTTATCTTACTTAACCTTGTCTTAATCCTTGTATAATGTCACCCTCCTTGAAATGGCCTAGTCAACCAAGGTCAAACTTGCTCAAACTTGGTCAAAGTTACATTTTGTGTAAATTTATCCTAACATGGTCTTTAAAATGTTTCAATGTGTTTACAAGTCATAAATTAGTCATTTTTTTGTCTCATGTGCAAAAAGGGGTCTTTTAGCCACTTTCTAGCCATTAATTGACTTATACAGACTTATAAGAGGGAAAAATTGTCACCAAGACTAGTTTCAACATGGGAAAGGTCAGAATAATGTTATGGATAGTTATATGTTATCTAATAAGTAGTTATGTTTAGTGGATGGTAGTTTCTCCTTAATTTTAGGGGCTTTTAGACACTTGTAGGGACTTCTTGAGTTCACCATTAGCAAAAAACATGGGAAAACTATATATTCACCTACCATCACCCATTTCCACACTTGGGTGCAATAATTTCATCATAAATTCCATATTAAACTCATTTTTCTTCCATTTATTTTTTGCATGCAAACGAAGGTCAACTTCAATCACTTAGTATGGAAGGTACAGGTGGAGTTGGGAGGAATGCTTCAATAGGTGGATTTTAATCTGAGTAAAATTAATTTTAATAATATGAACTTGTGTTTTGGTGACTCCTCCTTTATTAACAATGGTTAACAATCTAGGCAACCTTTTATGCATCTATTTCTAGTTTTTAGAGGTCCATGGAGCTGTGTGATCTTGATGGGGTTTTTTTAGGCTGGAATAAATATCTCTCTATGATATTCACAACATCTAACACTTCACTTCTCATTATCTTAGGAGGATATTTCAAATGGTACTTGTTTCTTGAAGTTGCAAAGATGAGTGCAAGACCTGTGTTTTTTAACATATAGGGAGCTTCATGGTGGTGATAATATGATTGAAGTGCATGTTTTAAAATATATTTCATTTAATCACCCTGTGATAAGTCCAATTAGTCAATTTGTGCTTGGTTCAAGAGGTTGTATGGAGGTGAGAGACCTTAGAGTACATGGTGGAATAAATCTTGAGCCTTAACATCCCCAAATATCAATTATTTTCATGCAATGAAGACCTATGATGAAATGCAAGCAAGTTTTAACTTCAAGAAAGGTCATCTCCATTTTGAGCTTTCAATCCCCAAATGTGGAAAATAGAGGTTATGGAGTTTTTATAGATTAACATTTGCCATGGTAGAAGAAGTTTTCATCACTTTTGTTTTTTTATCCTTGTATCCCTATTCAAATAAATCAACTATGAAAATTTTGGGAGCCAAAGGGTAAGTGGAAGGTGGACTTTGAATTCCTCTGAGTTGTCAAGAAACCTATTGAAAGTTAATAGTGATATCTATAGGATTTTCAAGGAGTGTTTACCCTAAAATGCATTTGGTAAGTCTTAGACTATGTATAACAAGGGGAACCAACTAAAAAGGTTACAAAAGGAAAATTAAAGCAAATTTTCCATGAGAGAGGGAAAAAATGGTTGGAATGACCTATTAGGCCTATACTTTGTTCGTATAACAGGGTATAATTGCACCTATAACTAGTTTGTTAGGCATTGGTCATCTTTCCAAATTCAACACTGTTTGAAAGCTTTCAAGGTGAATGATATCAATCACTTGTAATTTTTTTTATTTTTAATAATAATCTAGTCATGAAGGGTGAGGTCAAATTTTCCCATAGTGACCTACAACTCCTGTACGGACTGAGACAGGGATACAAGATTGAGCCTAAAGAATAAAGCATTAGATGTGTTATTTTGACAACTCAAGGTGGTTTAAAGATAAAAGGATAGTTTTAAATTTTTTTTAGGTATATTTAAAAGGTTTTTTTTAACTTATCACCCTAAAAAAATATCAATATAACCTACAACAGGCTTAGAGATCCATAAAACACAGTTAGACAGGGTCCTAGCTAGGTGTGAGTAGGGTACAGGTTTGACTACCTAGAGAGGGAAGGAAGGTATCAAACCTGGTAATGTGGTATAATATATTAAATTTAAGGATATAATCTTCAAAAAACATGGAAAAAAAATTCCAAGACCTTTTCTTGTAAGCAAAGTTCACACAATCGGTATAGTCAAGCCAAGAAAACCCTTGGTTTAAGAGGTAAATGGAGGGTTTCACTAGAAACAAGGTTTTAGATGGATTAAAAAGATACATTAGATTTAAATGAGAATGGGGATCATTTAAAACCAGATAATAATTATTAAGGAGATATGGAAGTAGCATTCATAAGGAGGTTTAGGCAAACACATGCAAAAAATAGGGGTTTTGACCCCTTGTTTTAGGAAATAGAGATGGTTAGACCCCATAAACATGAAATTTGACAAAACCCATTAGGAAATTTGGTCATTAGGAACTTCTTGATATCAAAAAATATTCAATTTTCTCATAAAATATGGTAATATTCCTATGTTTTGTCTCAGAGGTAGATTTCTTCCTTCATGCACAAGAATGACAATTTTTGTGAAAAGTGTTAGATAGTGAACCAAATGTCAATATAATCAGTTGGTAAGGTTGGGATAGTTGTGGGAGACATGGTAAAACATAATAAACCATAATATAAGGTTTTAATTCCAATGATATGTTATAGACAAGAAGTTATACAAGCAGACCTAGTAGGAAAACATGTAAACCCAACCCTAAATGAGATGTCATTCCAAGTTCTAACCTTATCTAATAACTCTAATGTTTTGTATGATGAATATGGGAGTAGATATGATGTTTTAATGCTGTAGGAATTAATTTAAAGTAAAAATTATCATCTTTTGCTTCATAAAGTGCAAATAGACCCGTTGGCAAGGCATATGTCTAGTTCTAAAACATGAGTCATCTCCAGTTTGGGCTCTTGGTGAGTTGTCATCAAGGATTGTAACATGTTTATAGGTTATATAAAGAAGTTATGAATATTTTTTTGGTAAGTAAACTCCATAGGAAGCCATATCTAACCCCAAACATACTGAAACCCTCACAGAAAACATGAAAGCAATTTGAAGGTCAACTTCCATCACTCATATCTTTCATGAATGTTTCCATGGGACCATAAGACATTTGGATAAGTTATATGAGGTCATTTTGGATCCATTATTGGAATTTTGAAATAATTATAATGTGCCATATTTATGAACAAAGGTTAAGAGGGCTTGTCACTCCAAAACCCTCTCTAACCCTATTTTAGGACCTGATGGTGAAAATCAAGCTAGAAGTGACTCTAGATGGATGGATTTGACCATTAATGACGAATATAAGTTATTTAAAAATCCATGAAGATCACAACCATGGGATTATATTGTATGGAACTATACAAAAAAGAGGAAAAAGGGCTCATTTTGACCATTATTTGTGTTGTGTAGGCATGGTGAACTTATAGGAGATCGAATCACTTTTGGAGGGAAGATTAGGAAATTTTTATAAGTACCCATCATCATTAGATCAAATTTATAAGCTCCTATGTATGCCTACCAGCTCTTTCTTTTTAGCTAGTCTAGTGAGCCAGCTAGAGAGGACTTGGAGAAAATGGTGAATCCTCATTTTAGGAGCCTTTTAAGGCCAATTTATTATAATTTATGGTATGATAAATAATTAAACATGTAATTCCTATTTTTTTATGGATAATATTTCAATATTGAAGATATTTAAGGTGACAAGTGTGAGAGGTGAAGGGAAAAGGGTTATTTTGAGACTGCTAAGTATGATCATGCATGGCCAAAATGATAAGAAGGGTTAGGATCCTCCAAAATTCATGCAAGGGATTATTAATAACCCCTCATACTATTATTAATTATTAAACTTTATCAATCATAGATTTAGGATAGTTTTGTAAGGCCAATCATGAGGGGTAGTTTTTAATGCATATAAAAGCAGTTTCTTGACTATTTGCAAGTCTTGGATGATTTTAAATTATATTTTTGACTCCTAAAATGATATGAATCATCAAATACCTCTATTTATCATTCATTTTTAAATTATATTCACATTGGTGACACATGTCCTTGTGCCTCTTCAACTTCTCTCTCTCTCTCTCTCTCTCTCTCTCTCTCTCTCTCTCTCTCTCTCTCTCTCTCTCTCTCTCTCTCTCTCTCTCTCTCTCTTCTTTTAAGTTCTATAAACTAAGCCTTTTTAGCCATTGTTTGGAATCTCTCTACTGGGTATGGTGATTCCATACAAAATTTGTGCCTTGAATAAATAAATACAAGTAATTTTACCTAATTCTAAGAATTCACTAAGTGTACATGATAGTGTTTAGTCTTGTGAAAGTGTGATGTCTATTTACCTTCACATGTTACTCTTATTAGTACCTAGTGTGTTATGATTTCTTTTTTACAGGTAAAAAAGAAGTGTCAAGTGAAGTTGTAGGTATAGTGAATATATAATTAAATAGAGTGTCTTATAATTCATATTTCCCAAGTATTCATAACCTAAGCTATCTCCTAGACCCCATGTTGAAGCATTGATGTGTGAGAGAGAGTTAATACTGAGTCAAGTGTATATGTAACTTATTCTTGGTTCCAAGTGCATGTCAAAGGTATGAGTAGAGAAAATAATTTGGTGTATCAATACATATAATAGGTTTAATTTCATGTTACCTATATCCCTTTTCATCCCCAATTTTAGTAGTAGGATTTAAGCTTTATTGCTACATCAAGGGGAACTAGCCCCTAATCTAGAGATCTACCTCCTAATAGGGATACCCATAGCCCTGAGGTTGTTCCATTGTCTCATTTTAATGAGGAGAAGATTGTACCATATATTCATTTGGTGAAAGTTCAAGTGAAAATAGTTTTTGGCACTCTTAGTGGGACTAGAGGTCCATTCGATGAGAAGTTTTGGTGTTCTTCTCAAGATACTAGCCTTTAGAGGTAATTCACTAAGCATCAATGGTGAATCCAAGTACATATCTACTGGTTGAGTAGTCTAAGTATACCTATTACAATATTTTTTATTGTTTTATACTCTTTTTGTGAGTAGTTCATGGAGAATTTTGAGTTTGATCTTGTCTTGACACAAGTTGAGGAGTTATGTCCAGCTTTGCCTCTTCCTCTTAATTATGAACAAGTTCTTGGCTAACCTTATCATGAATTCCATCAAGCATATGTTGTTAGTGACCAAACTTATTAGTTTTTTGCTCCATATATCCCACATATCTCTTCTCCAAGCCATTACATTGATAGTTTTAAAATGACTCTCATTGGTTATCAAGACTATATGTTAGTCCTTGACACTAGGTATGGTTGTGGTCAAATTATCCCTAGTGTTTGTGTCAAGAATGTGATGGATGATTTAGAGAAAGATAAAAGGGAATGGATACCTATATAGAAAGATAATTATCCATGTATCTATAATTATATTCTTGATATTTGTGATTTGATCTTCTATCTAGAAGAAAGATTGAGAACTTATGAATAAACTCCATCTTGTCAACCTCAAAGTCTCCCAAATTCTTTGTACATTCCCCAAAACTTCTCCTTTTGGAAACCCATTAAATAAATTAGAAAAGGGAAGGAGGATATCATGGTGGAGTAGGTTGGTACACTTGGAGGATATTTTGAATAAAAATGATTGAGTTTTGAAGCTCACCTTGAAAGGGAAATTGAGTTAGCAAATCAAATATTGAGGAAATCTATTATGGCAATTGAAGGTGAACTATCTAAAATTACTTCTCCAATTTGTAATCAAGGTATAAATTCCAAGTAAACTCCAGGTTTCCTAAAAATATCCTTCACCCCTTCATCATCCTCTTAACCCCATGAAAACATCCTTAAACCTACCTTCCCAAGATGGAAACAAGTGATGGTATCTCATGAAGGAAAGAACAAATCATGCTTAAGTGGAGAAATTGTTAGGGAAGATAAATTTTGAACCATTAAACTCCCTCCCACCCCTCCTCAGGAAGCTATTTAATCCATATTTACACCCCTTATAACTGATCAATTTTTCCCTCCTAATGTTGAGAATTACATTGCTACTTGGGAATCCCCTTTGGCCAAGCTTCCTATTTTTGAAATGCCTAATGTTGATGTCAGTAGGAGGGATGATGAGATTGAAATATCAAATTGAATTAAATATGGATAAGGGCTGAATGATGGTGAAGAAAGGTCAGGTTGTGAGGATATGAAAGAAGATTCCCCTTGTGTTAGAAATAATGCCTTGAAAGAAGTTCTCTTGGACTCCAAAGAAGAAGAGGAAATGTTTTTTTTTGTCTCTCCTTTTCATGATGCAGACCAGCCAAAGGATGATGATCTATGGAAAATATTTGAGAGCATATGTAATGAATTTGAATCTCTTAAAGAACCTACAAATCCCTTGGATTTTACTAGCCATGAAAAGTAAGAAGATGTGTCTCAAAAGGAGGATATGTGGTAGATTTACATGCAAATGTTCCAAGAGTATGAAAAAGGTGAGAAGACTAAGCTCCTAGACAAACAAGTTCAAGATGTGGGAGAGAAAATACATGTTGAATAGAAACATCATAAAGAGAGCCTAGACCATAATGGAGAAATATATGATGATCTTAGGCCTTTTAAAAGTGTTTTGGAGCTTGTCTCTACATCCACTTATGCAGCTACCTCCACTAACTTCCATGAATAATGTCAACAAGAAACACTTCTAAATGGTCCTAATACAATGTTCCTTAATGATTTTGAAGAGATTATGATAATGGAAAAGGATGATGAGATCTTTCAAGGAGATGTAAACTTGAAACAAGCTATCCCCTGCATGGATGTGTCAATATATCATGAGGAAATGAGGGGATAAAAGTATGAAGCATGCTTTGAAGTCCAAGAATACTTTATCTACTTTGAAAACCTATTTGGGATGACTCCACTCAATGACATGTCAAATCAAAGAGAAAAGAGAAAGAAAGAGTAATCTTAAACCCCATACTAGAAGAATAATTCTTGGCATCCTCACTCATCTAGTAAGGAAGGAGACCTAAGGTACTTCCCTTTTTATCTAGGAAGGGAAGTATGATCAGGTTAGATGTACATATTTGTTTGATTTTAGTTGTGTCTTGTTTCCCTAAGTGCTTAGAAGAACAAGTGGTGTGTTTATTTGTCCTTGTTTTGTGTTATCATTTCATTTATATTTTGAGGTAAGATTATCTACCTTTTTGGTAAATACAAGGTCTGATCCTACTATTTCTATGTGCTTTCTAACTCCCTTTCCCAATGGATAGGATAAGGCTACTAGTCCTTAACATAGGCAAACATGTTACCCCTAAGAGTTTCTAAATTATTGCCAAAATTTGACTTCTAGTAAAATGAGGTCAACCCCTATCATTTTAAACTTTTGAATAAGGTTTCATAGGTCCTATGGGGTGTCATATTGGTCTATTATCTTACTTAACCTTATCTTAGTCCTTGACTAAGCTCACCCTTCTTGAAATGGCCTAGCCAACCAAGGTCAAACTTGGTCAAACCCTAGTCAAACTTGGTAAAAGGTCAATTTTGTTTAAATTTATCTTAACATGGTCCTTAAAATGTTTCAATGTGTTTACAAGTCATAAATTGGTCATTTTTTATGTCTCATGTGCAAAAAGGGGTCTTTTGGCTAGTTTCTAGCCTATTAATTGACTTGTATGGACTTCCAAGAGAGAAAATTTGTCACCAAGATCAGTTTCAATGTGTGAGAGGTCATAATAATGTTAGTTATACTTATATGTCATCCAAAAATTAGTTATTTTTAGTGAATGGTAGTTTATCCTTAATTTTAGGGCTTTTTGGGTACTTGTATAGAATTCTTGAGTCCACCATTATAAAAAACTTGGGTGAAGTGTATATTCACCTGAAATAACCCATTTAAATTCTTGGTGTGAAAAAAATTCATTATAAATTCCATCTGCAACTCATTTTTCTTCCATTTCCTCTTGGCATGTAAAGGAAGGTCAACTTCAAGCACTTGGTATGGAAGGTACAGGTGGAGTTGGAAGGAGTGCTTCTATAGGTGGATTTTAATCTAAGTTAAATTATTTTTAATAATATTAACTTGTGTTTTGGTTTCTCCTCATTTATTAATAATGGTTAACAATTGAGGTAGCATTTTATAGAATTGTATTCAAGAGGGGTATATTTATGCATCTATTTATAGTTTTCAAAGGTCCATGGAGTTATGTGATCTTGATGGGGTGTTTTTAGGCTGTAATAAAGATATATTAATTATATTCCCAACATATAACACTTTAATTCTCATTATCTTAGAAGGAGGTTTCAAATGGTGCTTGTTTCTTGAAGTTACAAAGATGGGTGCATGTCCTATGTTTTTAAACATATAGGGAGCTTTATGGTGATGATAATATGCTTGAAGTGCATTTTTTAAAATGTATTTCATTTAATAACCCTATGGTAAGTCCAATTATTACTCTTCCAAGGCCAAATTACTCATCTTTCCCTTTTTTGTTGCCTTGTCACCTTTAGTCAATTTGTGCTTGGTTTAAGAGGTTGTATGGAGGTGAGAGATCTTAGAGTACATGGTGGAATAAATTTTTAGCCTTAACATTCCAAAATATCCATGATTTTAATTCCATGAATACCTAAGATGATATATAATAATTTTTTCACTTTGAGAAAGGTCATCTCCATTCTAGGCTCTTAGTCCCCAAATGTGGAAAATAGAGGTTCTAGAGATTTTATGGATTAATATTTTCCATGGTAGATGAATATTTCATCAATTTTTTTTTTTAAAATTGTATCCCTATTCACCTATAGTAAATATGATAATTTTGGGATCCATAGGGTAAGTGGAAGGTGGACTTTGAATTCCTCCATGTTATCAAGAAATTTAGAAAGTTAATAGTGATATCTATAGGATTTTCAAGGAGTGTTCACCCTAAAATGCATTTAGTAATTATTAGACCATGTATAATAAGGAGAACCAACTCAAAAGGTTAAAAAATTTAAATCCAATCAAAGTTTGCATGAGAGAGGGCACAAATGGTTGGAATGACCTATTAGGCCTATACTCTATCCATACAACATGGTAGAATTGCACCTATAATTAGTTTGTTATGCATTGGTCATCTTTCCAAATTCAACATTGTTTGAAAGATTTCAAGGTGAATTATATCAATCAATTGGATTTTTTTTTGTTTTTAATAATAATACATTCATTAAGGGAGAGGTTAAAGTTTCCCATAGTGACCTATAGCCCCTATACAGACTAAGACAGGGATACAAGAATGAGCCTAAAGAACAAGGCATGAGATGTGTTATTTTGACCACTCAAGGTGGTTTCAGGATAAAAGGATAGTTATAAATTTTTTTTATGGATATTAAAAAGGTTTTGGTAACCTTATCACCCTAAAAAAATCTCAATATAACCTACAACAAGCTTAGATATCCATAAAACATAGTCAGGCAGGGTCCTAGCTAGGTGTGAGCAGGGTATAGGTTTGACTGCGTAGAGAGGGAAGGAAGGTCTAAAACTTGGTAAGGTGGTATAATAGATTAAATTTAAGTATATAATATTCCAAAAACATTCAAAAAACATTCCAAGACCTTTTCTTGTGAGCAAAGTTGACACATTTCGTACAGTCAAGCCAAGAAAACCCTTGGTTCAAGAGGTAAATAGAGGATTTCACTAGAAAACAAGGTTTTAGATGGATTCCAAAGATCCATTAGATTTAAATGATAATAGGTAGCATGTAAAACGAGATAAAAATCATGGAGGAGATATGAAACTAGCATTCATAAGGAGGTTTATGCAAACACATGCAAAAAATAGGATTTTTGACCCCTTTTTTAGGAAATAGAGATGGTTAGACCCCATAAACATGGAATTTGACAAAAAACATCGAGATAGCTCGTAATTAGGATATTTTTAAGATAAAAAAATATTAAATTTTATCATACAAATAGGGAAATATTCTTGTGTTTTGTCTCAGAGTTAGGTTACTTCCTTCATGCACACGAATGGTAAATTTTGCAAAAAGTGTTAGATAGTGAACCAAATAACAATATAATCTGTTGGTAAGGTTGGGATAGTTGGGGGAGAAATGTGATAACATAATAAAATATAATATAATTTTGGAATGCTAATGATATGGTCTAGACAAGAAGGTCTACAGGTAGACTTAGTAGGAAAACATGCAAACCCAACCCCAAATGAGATGTCATTCCAAGTTCTAACCATATATAAGAAATATAATGTTTTTTATGATTAATATATGGGTATATATGCTATTTTAATTCTGTATTAATGAATTTAAATGGAAAATTATCATCTTCTAGTTCACAAAGTGTAAACAAGCCTATTGGTAAGGCATAGGTCTTATCCTAAAACATGGGTCATCTCCATTTTGGGCTCTTAGTGAGTTGTCCCCAAGGATTGGAAATTTTTTATAGGTTAGATACATAGGTGAGGAATCTTTTGGATTGTAAGTGAATTCTATAGGAATCCATCTCTAACCCCATACATACTGAAACCCTCACAAGAAGCATGAAAGCAATTTGAAGGTCAACTTCCATCACTTATATCTTTCATGAATGTTTGCATGGGACCCTGAGAAATTTAGATAATTTAGAGGATGTCCTTGAGGATCCCTCAGTGTAATTTTAAGTGACTCTATATGGATGAATTTAACCATGAGTACTGAAGATAAGATATTTAAAACTCCATGAGGATCACATCCATGGGATTATATTATATGGAACTATATGGAAAAGATGAAAATAGGGTTTATTTTGACCATTTTTTGTGTTATAAAGGCATGATGTACTTAAAAGAGATAAAATTACTTTTGGAGGGAATATTAGTAATTTTTATAAGTACCCATGGTCATTAGATCAAGTGTTTAAGATCTTAAGTGTGATTTCAATCTCTTTCTTTTTAGCTAGTCCAATGAGCCAACTAGAGAGGACTTGGGAAAAATGGTGAATATTCATTTTGGGAGCCTTTTAAGGCCAATTTATTGTAACTGATGGTATGATAACTCCTTACACATGTCATTCCTCTTATTTTATATATTATATTTTAGGATTGAAGATCTTGAAGGTGAAAAGTGTGAGAGGTGAATGGAAAGGGCTATTTTAAGACTGCCAAGTATGACTATGTATGACCAGAATGATAGGAAGGGTCAGGAGCCTACCCAATTGAGGTATTCTCAGTAACCCATCCTAATTATATTTATCATCAAAATTGATCAGTTATAGAGTTAGGATAGTTTTGTAAGGCCAATCATGAGGGGTAGTTTTCTATGCATAGAAAATGATTTTCTTGACTATTTACAAGTCTTGGATTATTGTAAATGATATTTGTGACTCCTAACATGATATGTATCACCCAATCCCTCTATCTCATTCATTTTTAACTTATATTAACATTATTGACACATGTCCTTGTGCCTCTTCAACTTCTCTCTCTCTTCTTCCAAGTTTTATAAATTGAGCCTTTTTAGCCATTGTTTGGAATCTGTATGTTGGGTATGGCAAAGCCCTACAAAATTTGTGATTTGAATAAATAAAGACAAGTAATTTTACCTCATTATAAGAATTCACTAAGTGTACATGATATTTTTTATTCTTATTAAAGTGTGATTTATATTTACCTTCACATGTTACTCCTATTAATACCTAGTGTGTTATGATTTCTTTCTTGTAGGTCAATAAGAAGTGTCAAGTGAAGTTGTAGGTATAGTGAATAAATAGTTCAATAAATTGTCTTATAATTCATATTTCCTAAGTCTTCTTAACCTATGTTATCTCCTATACCCCATGTTGAATCATTGATGTGTGAGAGAGAGTTGATATTGAGTGAAGTGTATATGTAACTTGTTCTTGGTTCCAAGTGCATGTCAAAGGTATGAGTAGAGAAAATAATTTGGTGTATCACCCCATATAATAGTTTTAATTTATGTTACATCTATCCCTTTCCATCCCCATGTTTAGTATTAGGATTTGAGATTTATTGATACATCAAGGGGAGCTAGCTCCTAATCTAGAGATCCACCTCCTAATAGGGATACCCACAGCCCTGAGGTGGTTCCATTATCTCAATTTAATGAGGAGAATCTTGTACCATATCCTAATTAGGTTCAAGTTAAAGTGACAACATTAATAACCTTCATGATTTTTACCACTTCATAAACACTCTATTCTACTCTGGATTTAAGAGATTTGATTTTGTTGTGGTCTCTGATTCTCTAGTTTATTTCTCACTCTTAGCACTTAAAATATTAACACAATGTAAAGTGTAAAATGAATTTATAAATATTATTTTTAGGCTCTTCAGAGGGTTTAAATTCATTAATTCCTTCCATCCCCCCATCACTTCTAGTTATTAATGTAAACCTTTTAATGACCCTTCATATTTTAAACCTTATATTAAGAATTTAAGGCCTTAATGGTTTTGTCTAATCATCTTATTCACATGATTCTTGCCATAAATTATAATAATTGCATTAATGGCCCATCCTTTCTCATGTCTTTATTAGAATTGGGATACAACTGTGTCCCACCTTCTAGTGTAGTAGAAGATAACTAATACTCATATGGTAGGAACCTCTTAAAATACTTTCAAAGTACATTAAATGACTCGTGTGCCTTTGATCACTTACACACCTTGGATGAATTCCATACCTTTATTACTTGCATACCTACATGTCTAACATTCCTTATTTAACTTGCATACTTATCATTATTATATTAACACGTATGATTCCTTACTCCATACTAAAAAGGTTCATGGTCCTCCATGAAAACACATTATGTATAAAAACTCAAGATTACATGAAATAAGAGATGGACACTATAAAGGTAACATTTTTTTATTGAAAGTAATGAATCCTAACCTAATGGCCTTAAGCCTTATTGACTACAAAAATTTGATTAAACTAAATCAAAATATGGCTGAAGCTAAATTTTATTATAGTGTCCTGGGAGAAACTGACCATCCATTCATTTTAACCAACAAGCCTTAGTAAGTCAAATGTTATGTATTATGAATGGACCATCCCAATAGATGTGGAGCTTCCTAGGGTGGCACACAAAATTTGAGTCATATAAAATAACTTTCATGATTGAAGAAAACACTTTATTTTTTATATGAAGATCATGCCATGATTTTTGTTTACATTTATTGACATCCTGACTCCAATGGGCAAGAAACCACGTTTCATGTAGTTTTATTAAATCATCTAGTCAAACTTTACTATATGCACTATATGGAGATATAAAACCAATAAATCCATAAGCATAACCACTTCCTTTCTATACACTAAGTTGAATAATGTACTTTTACTGAGGTGCTTGTATGTAATTTAGTGGGAGACAACTGTGTCCTACCTTTAGGTGTATTGGAAGATAGTTATTACTCATATGATGGGAACATCTCAAAGTTATTTCAAAGTACATTAAATGACTCATGTGCCTTTGATCACTTGCATACATTGGATGAATTTCATGCCTTTAGTACTTGCATGCCCACATATCTTATGTGCCCTATTTAAATTATGTACTTCTCATTATTATATTAACATGTATGCTTCCTTGGCTAATGCACTAGCTTGTTGGGAGAAACTTTAGCATCAAAGTTAGAAATAATTAAAATAACCCAACATTTTGGTATAAGAAAAAGATCTAATAACTATTCTCCAAAAGACCATCATTGTAAATGATTACAACAAGGGTATTTATACTTGTTTTAGACTTGACCAAGTGTCATAATTATAAATGTCATGAATAGATGGCACATAGATTCCCAACAAATTGAGATTTTTGGGTCTTACAATGAGTTCTTCCTATAGAGCAATAGAACCAAAATGTTGGGTTGTTTTAGTTATTTCTAACTTCGATGTTGAAGTTTCACCCAATAAGCTAGTGTGCTGCCCTATCACATGAGAGTTAAGTCTTGTGCACTCATCAAAAGTGTGAAAAAAAAGACTGGTTATCAAAGGCGTTATAGCATAATTCATCCTTTGTAATAAAACTCTTAAAGGATTATTCAATACCATAAATATAATACTATTACTAAGATCACCATTCATATCTAATAGTAGTGATAAAAGAAAAAGATATCAATATCTTAGATATAAACCATATCCATCCTCTAACACTTAGAATATTTCATCATTCATAACATAATTTGGAAAAAATGGATCTCTCATTAGTTGATTAATGAATTACAAGACAGAGTTATATTATCTATTCTCCAAAAGACCATCTTCACAAATGATTATAATAGCAGTATTTATACTTGTTTAGACTTGACCAACTATCATAATTATAAATGTCATGAAAAAATAGCACACAGACTCCCAAAAAACTAAGAGTCATGTCTCTTACAATGATTTATTCTTGTAGACTTGGGTCCTTGTGCCCCTAGATACTCACTCCATGCTATATTCTTGTAGCCATGTGTTATGTTCCTCACAGGCTCATACAAAACCTACAATCAATAGGGTTGAAGTGTCCCATTTGAATTATTCTTCCAAATTCTCTTGTATGCCTTGTATTTTGCTTCTTATGTACTTTACTTCCCATGCACTCCCCTAATATTCTAATTTTGTTTCGATTACTTTATTCTCGAGTCCTTCATGACTTATTCTCTTTTGATTGGGTCCTCTCACACTAGGTATCTTTCACCATTATCCTCCCATGCCTAGTAAGTTCTATTCCATGACACTTTTTTGCCTATCAGCTATGTGCCATGGTCTTCCCACACCATGGTCTTTTCGCATCATGTTGGTACTTGCATTAAAATGGACAATGATCCTCCCACGCCATGCACTAAAATAGAATAATACTTGGTCAAAATTTAGAGGTCAACACATATATTAAATAAAAAATTCAAATTATTAACTATGAAGGAAAAGGACTTAGACCACATGAATAAGGAATCCTATAACCAATCCATATATCCACCAATCAAGGATCATAGGACATCAACTATAAACCTCTTATTAATTAATACAAAAATATTAGTGGTACTTCGAAATTTCTTAAAGAAGATTTTGCCAATAATGAAATAAGTTACCCTCGAAATCTCTATAATAATATTCTTACTCACAATCCTTATAGTAACACCACCATATATAACATTTATTTTGATTTATAATATCCTACACTCATCGATTGTCACCTACATGATCATGTTTTATTGTATATATTTTAGAATGATGGAAAAATTGAAGAAATCCTGGTAATCCGATATGATATCTAATTAGGAGACCATAAACATGGATTTTAAATCAATATTGATACATTAACATATCTCAAGGAATAAAAAGGGGTCAATAGTCAAAACTGTTGTGACCCATTTTTAAAATTTCAATTAGGGACCTAATTACTCTTAGAAATTGTATCTTTAATTCCCTTTAGAGCATGTAATAAATTTAATTTTGAGTTTGTTTGGACCTAAGTATTGATTTTTTTGGATTTATTTTATGAATTTTTGACTTAGGGTATTACTCAGTAAAAATTAGGTTTTGATTTTCATGGCTAAAAAAGACTAATTGGTGCATGTTCAAAGTTGTTTGGATTTTAATAAATAATTCATCACTTAAAAACATTATTTCCATGATGTAGTGTAAATATATATTGTTCTTTATCTTTATTTAGTGAGATTGTGCCACTTGGAATTCTATTGACTATGTTGCCACTCAAACCTTACACCTAATAAATTGGAAGATGGTTCAATGAGATAATAGGATCACCCCCCAAGGTGTGGGAATCTTGTTTTACTTGGGAAAAACCTCTAGAGAAGGATGTCTTCCTTATGATGTAAATGCATTTGATTTAGGATCAACATGTAGGCATAAAAGAGTTGAAAGGAATTCTACTACTAACTCTAAATCTAAATTTTGTTAAGGGGAAAGGGAGAGAAGGGGTTGCTAAAATGTAAAAGGTGATGCACCAATACTAGAAAGAGCACCTCTATAGGATTTTAAAATCACACTATAGCTATATAAAATGAGAAAACATTAAAAAATATCCAAAATAGACATTACACTTGAATAAGTGATTCATATGAAGGTGCATGACATAATATAACACTAAGAGGGACAACAAATGATCCATAGATAGTGCTTACATAGACCTATGTGCACAAAACATATGACTTGTAAGACAGATCCAAGTTATAAACAAAGGTGATGAGGGATGGAAAGTAATGAGAGGGGTGAGAATTAACCATAGGGAAAGATCAATAAACTAAAAAATACACATAGAATGAAAGAATCATGAATAAAGTCAAACTCAATTATCATTAGTTACAAGGATCAAGTGGTAAAGGGATTGTGGAGGGAATATTTTGGTAGCATTATGGTGCCTAAAAATGGTAACCATTTTAGAATGTAAGAATCAAGATTTTATAGGAAATGGGAAGCCCACAAGTTAATGATTTAGTCCTACTCACTATTAGGGCAATTATAAATATTAATTATGATTGGGGAAGTAGTCAAGGTCTTTTTCAAAAGTGATGCCCATGCTTATCATTAAGATGTTCCTTGTCCTACATGATTTGGTCATGATCTCTAAAATGATAGCTACATTCATGTCTTTTAATGGCTGGTTAGGCCATAAAATTAGGTTGGTGCACTAATGACATTATCACTACCACATGTATTCCTTTAGAAAACATTTTCCTTTTCCTTTAATACATTACTAGATCTAATTCTATGGGTTCTCATTTTTCCACTTGATAGTTCTTTAGCATCTATGAGATATAGCTTTTTGGATTCACTACTGCCATGTGTCCTTTCTTGGCACTTTACACTTCCACACTTCCTAAGTATTTTTAAGACTCAATAAAATTTCAAAATAATTAAGCTCTGACTCATCCTTCACACATCTTGCTTTCACCAATTATACTATCATGACATGTGCATTATTCATGACTTTTATCATGGATCTTCATGCTCATAAAAGTTACAAAGACCTAAACTTTCAAATTTTACATTGTCACATTTTTTGTTCAGGCCTTGACCTTAGAAAATTTTGTTTTTCACTTTCACAGAAAAGTTATGACATAATTCTTGTGAAAGTTCACATGAGCCTTTTATTTTTTCTTCTTCATGACTTTGATTCTTCATGAATTTTGTTCCAAACTTATCACAACATTTTTTTGAAGACCCAAGTATTTGAAAAATTTATCATATAACTTTTGTTCTAAAATTTCTATTAACTTTCATAACTTTTGTCTTCAAAATATTTGTCTTTCAACCTTCACATAAAAGTTTTGAATTTTGTCCCTTACCTTTTTTGATTTTTGCTTTAGTCTTCAGAACTTTTTTTTGCAATTTATGTCTAGGTATTGGTCTATAGAATTTTTGTTTACAATAAAAGTTCTGACAAGTCTTTGCAACATTTTTTTGAAGAACCAACACTTAGAAAATTATCATGAATATTTATTCAGGATTCTTTTAGGCTTCATGAATTTTCCTTTTATTTCATCAAAACGATTATTTTGAAGACCTAAGCCTTCATGAAAGTTCTTTTTTTTAACAATTGTTCTGACCAGTCATGACACACTTTTATCAAAGAGTAAAACACATACACATTTAGTGAAGTCTTTAGGCTTTGTGCAGACTCTCCTTCATGAAAAATATCTAACTCATCTTTTGATAAAATGCATGAAGGTAAAATTTTGAGAATGCACCTAGTATTTTTCATTTTGACTTAGACTCTTTTTATCGAACTTTGATTGATCCTTTAATACTTGTATGACTATTGAAACCTGAATTGAAATTGGATGTTATTCCTTCATGTGACCAAAAATGGTCAACAAACTCATCGATGTGTTAAGGTGTGGAGCTAAATGCTTCACCAAATGAGTGGATTGTAGAAGTTGTAGGTTTACATAGTCACCGGCATCGGTCAGGAGCAACCGATGTCAGTGAGAAGCAGACCAAGAGATGCCAGTGTTGGTCATGGTCAGCCGATGTCGGTCATAGGAAAATAGGTAGGAACCGATGTCAGTTACCTATGCATCTAGAAAGCTATTTCCATGGATAGAACAGAGTGTTTGCATGTTAGGTTTAAGTGATAGTCTTAAGTCCGCAACTCAATTATTAGTAAGACTATTTAGAGCCCTTGATTAGGAGGTGGATCTGATGGCTGTAGTTGTATGCTCATGGTTCCTAATTATTATATAATAGGATAGATCTTCTTAGCTTATTGTAGAATGTTGAATTGAATAGTACAGAATTGAATATGTGAATCATTCCAAGTTGTTGGAGTTGATTGTAATTGAGAGAGAGAGCTCTTGAGGGAAAGAGATCTAGAGAGAGATCTGTACATCTGAGAGAGGTGTGGAAGAAAAGAAGTTTCTTCAATTGTATTTCTTTTGTAAAGAGTTTAATACAAGTTTTCAGGGTGGTTTCTTGTATCTCTTGTTCTTTTATATTTCTGATTCTAGTTACTTATCTTTCTGGTTTAATTCTACATTTAATTGCTTTCACATTGTAATCAACATTGTTGATTGATCCCCAACACAATGGTTTTGTAAAATGTAGATAAATAGGCATTAGGCCAAACCTCTTTAGGTATAAAAATCATTATCTTTCTTGGATAATTGGTGACTTTCAAAATAAGTGACCAAGATTATATCTATCCAAAATCAGTGACCACCCAATTCAATAAGATATTTTAAAGTGTCATTCACTTGATTCATTACCCATTGTGATCAAATATTTAAAATTCAAAAGGTGAAAATTATGTAGGAAGTGAGATCAATACATAAGGATTAATATGGATAAATCAAAGTATACATATGTCAATCCCAAGTTACCAAAATCAACAACCTCCCAACTTAGTAAGATATTACCATGTGGCACCATCTCACTATAGTAAGATAGATAGTCAAAATGATAGGTCATCAAGTTACAAACCAAGTGATTGAGTGATAAGGCACCATGTGTCTCTCCATGTATACAAAACTACCATGTTTTATAATTTTACTTGGTCATGGATAAATAAAGATACAAATATATAAGGGAAGATATCAATCTAGTGACCAAGGGACATCATGACACATGTCCCTTATTGATATATTTGGACCCAAAAATCTAATATTGATCTAATAAAATCCAAAATAAGGTATATAATGAAAAAATATATGATGATATATCAATTTTTAATTGTTGAAGGATTTTCCAAAGGCCAAATAAGTGAACAAGAAATCAAAATAATAAAAAAAATGACACATGGAATATGAAAATCCCATGAAAGTGCACATCATACAATAATTTTTAAATGGAAAAAATATTTACATGGACCATTTGTATATAATTAATTCCCATGAGTGAAGTATTATTCCATTTAATTCACCTTGCATAAGTTTATGTGTAGTCCCCAAATCAACTCAATTACTATATGCTATCAAAATACAAAGATGACTAGAATTGAAAGCTCTCTATCTACTATGGAATTATAAATTAGAAACTAGAATTCAAAGATTAATTACACTAAAATAATGAATATGGAAGATATTTTCCTTGCACATTTGATATTTTTATTTGTCACATTAATTGAGTTCATGGATACAATCTTTGATTGCAGTGCCTTTAAGTAAATTCCTTCACTATTCAACTCTATATAACAAAATAGAAAGGATAAAACCATATGAAGATGAGGATAATTACCAATATTAGATAGAGAATCAATTGATGAATTATTATCTATCAAAGCAACATGATTCCATAAATCACTATGAAGTCATATGTATTTCCATGCATTGATGCCTAAATAATTTGTTTATATTTGGAGCCTATACCAATGATATATTTCACAATATTGGTAGCAGTGAACCCTTAACATTCATATTTGGGCCTACCTTTGAGTAGTATTATGTAATATTATATAATGATATGGTATATGACTTTGATACCATTATAAAATGGCTAAATGAAAACAATGTTAGGGAAACATTAAAATCCTAAGAAAACAATCCTAACTATGTGAAGAGAAAAAGCTTCCATTATGCAATTTAGGCTAAGAATTAGGATTTATATCACTTTCATGAACCAAATATATGGATTCATATATATAACATATATAGATGATGATTAGGTCCTTTTGTTGTTAATGATATTAGATAGCAATAAAATTATAAATATTTGGGATGTTATCAAATAAAACTTAAAATAACATAGGGTGTATCAAAATAAACTAAGTGTGTGTACATGATGTCATATTTATTGGATGTCGTATGTGCTATAATCACCTTGCTAGGAGAATCCTAAAAGTGACCCAGGAATGTAAATATTAAAAAAATTTATGACATTAATATATTCCACATTCACATGTTTATATAACATATGCATAGTATTGGAGATATCTTGTAACCTTATATCTACAAAGAAATAAATGATAAACTATAGGAACTATTTATGAATTATATAACACCTTGGTATTGTACACTTGGAAATCTCAAACCTTGGTTGTTCCTCTCAATTATAGACCTTTTCTACTTCTGAAAGTCTCACATCTATTCTCTTTTGTGCCCCTTAGTCTATCTATTAGTCCAACCAATCTTATGTTGATGACCCTAGCCTTTTATCTTTTCCAAAATATTTAAAACCTAATTATCTTATACCTCTACAAGTTATGATCCTGTACCTAGTTTCTTGCTCCATTGATACTTGCATCTTAGATAGACACTTGTGTCGATGTTGGTTTCTTGATCTAATACAAGTGACTAATGCCCTGAAGTCATCCAAATTAAAAATGAAACATATCCTAATGGTTGGACTAGGTGATTTATTTATTCAAAGGGATTGGTATAAATATAATATCAACCCTCATTCATTCCCCAATTAACATAAGCCAAGTTAACCTATCAAAATCATTCAATCAATCACTTAATAAAGCAAAGATTTATTATTTTTTCCTAGTATCATATAAATCATAAGAATTACACATACATAGATCTGAATTATTAAAGGAGTATCCTAAGAGAAATATTTTCTAGTTTACAAGCTAGGTTAATGTCATATTTGTTTTCCACATATTTCATGATTAATACACAAGCCAACATGTAGGGAAGAAATACATAAGTTTGAGGCCCTCTTTAGAGTATTGTCTATGTAGGTAGTTCTCATTGATAAAGGGGTCTTTGTGGCATCTTGACACCATGTGTCTACTAACCCATTTTTCCCATAGCCACTACGAATATGAAAAATTAAAATTTTGATCATTTGACAAGGAGTGACAATCGATGACCCAAATTTAAATGCACTAGAGTGAATGCAACTAAAAACCCATAGACATCTAGGTGGTCATATCTTGTTTTAGAAATTATTCTATATAGGAAAAGTATGTCCAACCTAGACATTAGCACCAACATAACCATCCAAGGCTAACATAAGTGTCTAAAACTATAGAGACACCAAATCCATAATTTGGTGACTATTCTAGAATACTCTTCTAGTTTACTTCTTACATGTTCAAAATCTAGATATGTATTATCATCATAATCAACTAAGTACTTATTTTCATTATCATTGTAATATATATCATAGATATACTTTCCATTATTATCATATCTCAAAATAATAAATTTAGTATATGTTTTATCTGTGTTCCACAAATAATTGGCCTACTAAATATCTATTTATCACCCTTTTTTTAATTCATTTATATATTCATAACACTATATAACCCCATATTTAGATTTTTAGGGTTAAACATTTGCTAAACTTGATATTTGATATCAAAACCCTAGGTGGTTTGGGGTTTTATATTTCTTGATTTTTTGTTTACTATAATTTATTGAAATTTTTGAATTTTTCATTTATAAAAGAACTAGAAAATGTTAATTTAAAAACTCAATTTAAAATGGAAGATAAAGAAGCATTGATCACCTATCTTAATAATAAGAAGAGCTTAATAGATGCATTTGTGTATGTTACAAGAGATGAAATAAATAAGCATGATAATATTAATACCTATTCACCTAATGATGGTGAGTCCTTATAAGTGACTACAACTGATTCCATACCCATTAATTTACCTACATATAGTGAAGGCATAGATTAGTCTTCTAACATTTGTTTCTAGAAACTATTATTGCTAATCTACCATGGAGATAACAAATATCTCAACTCAAATACTGGTTTCAATGCCTATTACTATTCAAACCATGTTAAATTATCCATTTGTGACTAATCAAATTCATAATTTGTACTCTAATGGATCTATAGTTCAAACACTCCTTCAAGTTATAAAGACCTTAGAGGATAAGGTTACAAACATTGAGCAAAAATCTTTAAATTCTCCTCATGCCATTGATTCCCAAGATGTGTTGCATAACCCTATTTCACTTTAGATATATTTTCACCCTTTTCCAACTAGTAATTTTGCACTTAAGTTTCCATTTTATGATGTCAAGCGTGATCCTGACCATCATATTCAATTTTTCTATGCGGCATGCCTTGATTATGCCTCCAATGATAACATTTTGACCAAATTATTTCCAAGGAGCCTCAAAGATTATGATTTAATGTGATTATATGATTTAACTCTATAATTTGTAAAAGCATTCAAACGACTTGAAGATCAATTTTTGGCACATTTATATACTAATATTTTATAATAGGTTTCCTATCCCAAGTTGCAAAAATCAAACTAGGAACCAATGAACCTATCAATGAATGTGTCTTGAGGTACAAGAAAATGTTGGCTAAAATGATCAATCCTATGGTAGATAAATAACTTCAAAACCTATTCAATCAATGTTGTTTATTAATTTACATGAGTCCATCATTTTCAAAAAATTTAAATCCTTTGATGACTTATGCCATGTTGTTTGAAATTGTGAAATAAAACTTATCTCATTGAATAAAATTGAGTATGTAGCAAACACACTAACTACATCTACATCTAATGACAAGTTTACAATCAAAACAAGTTATAAGGTAAAACTTCTTGAGCCTAAAAAGGAAACAACTACCATGGTTAATGTAGTTTCATAGTAGCCTAATCAGCTTATCTTATCTAATGTACCTAGGAGACAATTTACACATTTACCTAAGTTTCCCACTTCATTACTCCTATGAATAATGGAGTGTCATATTATATCTCTCACTCATCCTATATAGGTTGATATGAGTCAACCTCTACCTAAAGGAGATGATGTGAATGCTTATTATGATTATCACTAGGGACTAGGGAATTCTATGAACATATGATTTACCTTGAAGCATAAGATCCAAGACTTTATAAATGACCAAAATATTAAATTTGTTGATCCTTTAAAGGATTCAAGATTACAACTTGATGATCACTAGAAATGTAATATATTTAACAATCCTTTGTGAGACCATTCTAAGAAATAACTAGAAGTAAAAATGGCATACAATACATATCCTCCTCCATCACATTATGGGAACCCATTAGATGGGATCATTTTTATTTATACATGGCATATACCTCATATGGTTTAGAGACCTTATATTACCTTAAATGATATTGAGATTAAGGATGATGGTGTAGATCTTCATTATTTATTCATTTATGAATACTTTGATAGACACCGTATATGCAATGTTATGATTGATAATGGTTAAAGCAAGAATTTTTTCACCACGACATTACTTAAACACTTGGGTTATACTCATCATGATTTAAGCCCTTCTATTATATATTTTAGATCATTTAATGGGACCTAACAATAGGTTATTGTTGACATTGACTTAACTTTATAGGTGGGTCTCACACATGTGGTTTCTACCTTTTTATTTATACCTTATGCACATATTTGATATGTTATTTGGATGCCTTTAGATACATACTCTTAGATTAATACCTTCTACAGTGCATAAGTGTGTAAAATTTATTCATGCCCATCAAATAATTACAATTTATATAATTCCATTCAAGCATCCTCTTGACCAAG
Organism: Torreya grandis; assembly: GCA_037957365.1. NCBI lineage: Eukaryota > Viridiplantae > Streptophyta > Pinopsida > Cupressales > Taxaceae > Torreya > Torreya grandis. The sequence continues at coordinate 1,994,639 of JARHVA010000724.1, read as the reverse complement.
ATAAATTTTTGCATAAGCAGTTAATTATCAAGCCTACTAAGGATAATTCATCAAAAATGAGTGAGCAACATGAAATCCCTTTTACTAGGTAACTAGTAATTGAGATACCATTACATCAGAGACATATAGTGGATTCCATAGAATACTCATTTAATACACCCCATATTCATATATCCAAAGCACCTATACATGTTCTTATTACTGATGTTCAAAATAAACCACATCACACTCAATAATGGGTTACATGAACCCATAATCTTATTAATCCTAATGTTTCTTCATGACTATAGAGTCTTATTATACATACAAAAAGCATTTTAGATACTATAGTGATATATATTATACCTATGCATGCTCCTCAATAGCATCACTAGTTTATTACACTAGGTTCATAGTGGTGATATATCTATGACCATCCTTTAGATGTCATCATAGGAGATTATTTCTATTTTCCCATATTCCAAAAATATCAAAAAAGTTAAAACACTATAAAATTCAAAAATATTATCAGCACCAACTATTTTATTGGATCTTTATCAAATATGTTTTTGTTTCATGTTGATGGATATCATATCAATTAATTTTATATACACTTATTTCACAGTTCTAGTTGATTTTGATACATGCATACATAAATATATGATCTATGCACTTATTTATGTTAGAATTTACCTCTACTCATGTCACTAGGGTGTTGGGGGAATCCACCTTATTTGATCATGATACTTACGTTATATCATTTTATGGTAGCTTTGCATTATCATGTTTGAGATCATACATGTACTTACACATGGATTTATGCATTCTTATATCTTTCACAATGTACTTGATATATTCTAGTGACATTTTTTAACAAATTTGATACATGGGATACTATGATATATTTATGTTGGTTTCTTATGTTCTCATTCATGTACTTCCTTGAGTGTCTTGCCTTGCTATTATCTTATTTGTTGAGCATTTAAATATGCTCCATTATATTCAAAACCCATGCCTTTGTTTGAATCTTTGAAATTTTAATATGTCATTTATTTTTGTAAATACATTTGAATATATCATTATTATTTTTTAAACATTTGAATAAGTCCCATCCATTCAATATTGTGGCATTTACACATGCCCCTTGTTTGTGGTCGCTTTAGACCATTTCCTTTTGATTTGATTTTAAGTGACTTTATGTGTGTGATTGACTACTTATTGATCTTGTAATATTATTATTTGAATGTTTCCATGATATTTATCATGAATATTAGGCTTGATGTGATCACATTATGGTGCTTTAATGACACATTTAACTAGACACATTCTCGTATATGATACATGGTTTATTCATAGTTATATGGTTATCTTATCCCTTTGAGGTGAGGAAAATACCAATTTTTATTATTAACTCATCTCAAAGGGGGGAATATTAATGGGATCATGTAATATAGGCATCGATTAAATACACTCATAGTTTCAAATATACAATGGGGACATGTTTTAGAAACATATTCTCTACACTTATTCAATATTCAACAAACCCTAATTATAGTGTGCACATGGTTTAGAAGCATCTTATACACATTGACACTTATATTAGTTTTCAAATTTATACATAAATAGTGGGGTCATGTTATGTAAACATGTCATCCACACTATTTAAAGATTCTAAATTCGCTAAAACACATAACTTTATGATTTAGATACACATTTGTGGTAGAATTATATACATTGGTATCATTGTTATACATAGTTTCAAAATAATACATATCTAAGGTACATATGCTATGTAATTTACACCTAATATTTAAAAATTCAAATTATTTTCTATTTCTAAACACTTTTGAGGACTGTCACCACCCTCCATTTCATACTTTTACAAACTATATTGAGCTAATCTACTATAGTAGTTGGTTCACTTTTTGGTATGGTTGAGATGATTGAATCACTCAATCTTGCCAAGATTTTAGGTAAGAACTGATTATATCATCCAACCTCACCAGTTTGATAGTGTGATTTTACTTGGTTCACTCACACCCACTAGGTTATAATCATGATTAGGTTGCATGGTTGAGCTAGTCTCAACTACCAAGTGGTACTGCATCTTTACTCCAATGTTGGGGGCATGATACCTCATATATATATATATATCATTATCTCATTATATATATTTAATTTATATATATATATTTATTAATTTAATAATATTAATTTCAATTATTAATAATGATACATATTTCAAATCAAATTGATAATAAGCAAGGCAATTACATTGATACACATGTGTACTCCTAAACCTTTCTCTCTTTTAATTTCAATCATATCAATACTTCTAGTTTTAGATTATATGCACTGATTGTATACTATAACATGATCCTATTTGTAGGTTAGTCACCAATAAATCACTCAAGTTAGACTCAATTGAAGACAAAGTGTGTTATATACACCTAGGTATGCATTCCTTTTTTGTTAAACTAGCAATTTCATTACTAGATTAAAAGGGGGAAATATAGGAAATATTTATGAATTATATATCACCTTGGTCTTATACACTAGGAAAACTTAGACCTTCATTGTTCCTACCAATTTTATACATTTCTTTCTTCTACAAGCCTTTCATGTATTCTATTTTATGCCCCTTGTCCTATCTCTTAGTTTGATTAGTATTATGTTGATGACCTAGGCCTTTTATCTTTCCCAAAATTCTTAAAACCTGATTATCTTATCCCTCTATAAGTTTTGGACATGTACCTACATTCTTGATCCCTAAACACTTGTGTCCAGGATAGACACTTATGTTGATGCAAATGTCCTGATCTTATGCAAGTGTCCAATGCCCTAAATCCATTCAATTTGCAAATTAAATATATCTTAATGGTTATCCTAAGTGTTTTAATGTGAGTTATTTCTCCAAATGGATTGGTATAAATATAATATCAAACGTCACTCATTCCTCACCTATCATAGACCAAGGTAACCTATCAAAAGCATTCAATCAAATACTCAATAAAGTAAAGATTTAATATTTTATCATATTCTCATATCATTTAAATTAACAACACATACATAAGTATGAAGTACTAAAGGAGTATCCTAAGATCTATATTTTCCAAGTTACAAGCTAGGTCATTGTTGTATTTTTTTTCCACATATTACATTATTTTTAGACAAGACAACATATAGGGGAAAAATACATAAGTTTGAGGTCCTCTTCAAAGTATTGGCTATGTAGGTAGTCTTTAGGTCAAATCAACACCATGTGCCAATTAACCCATTTTCCTATAGCTACTATGAAGATGAAGAACTAGGGTTTTGATCATTTGATAAGGATTAATAGTCTATGACTCAAATTTTAATTCACTAAGTGAAGGTGATGAAAAACCTAGATGCATCTAGGTGGTCACAACCTATTCTAGTAGGTATTCCATATATAACACCTATGTTTGACCTAGACACCAATATAAACATAACCATCCAAGGTTGATGCAAGTGTCTAAAGCTACAAGGGCACTAAATTTATAACTTGGAGACTATTCTAACATTCTCTCCCAATTTGCTTCCTACCTATTCTAGATCTAGATCTTTATTAACATCAAAATCAACTAAGTGCTTGTTTCTATTATCATTGCAATATCTAAAATAGATGTAATTTCCATTTTTATCATATCTTAGCATAATAAATTTAGTATATGTTATATATTAATGTCACAAACAATTGGCATACTATAGATCTATTTATCACCCTTGTGTTTATTCATATCTATATTCTTAATTCTAAATACCCCCATATTTATATTTTTAAGGTTATATAAAAACATATACCCATGTTGTTAGAATAAATTAGGAGATCAGTGAAATCACTAGGTAATTACTAGTATTAAATTAATCATAATAGAAGGAAATAATATTACTCCTTTCTACCTTCCTAGACATGTGCTAGATAAGTTGGAATAAAAAAGAGATATATTTCCAATTATCTAAGAGTGTGGATGTTGATTAAAGAGTAGAAAAATTGGGGGTTTTCCATAAAAAAACCCTTAATAATTTGAAGATAACAATACAAATACTATATTTAAATTATTGGAGCTTCAAAACATAGATCAATATTATGTTTCAGCTTGGAAGAGTATAGATGTTGGGACCCTTATGGGAAAATAACCCAACATATAAAAATATTATGGTGGAAGAGTGAAAGCCAAGTATTGCCGTGTTATTTATTCACATGATTAATTTTTCATGGATAAAGATGATGATTTTGAGGTATGTAATAAAATTCATGAGGATTAAATGAATATATAAATTTCTCAAAAGATACAATATAGTACACACATGAAGAAAAGTGATGTAATTTATACAAGGGCTCTTGAAGAAGAACCTATTGGGGATATTAATGAAAAATTGACTCAAAAGACACTTAGAAGGCTTCCACCTCCAAAATCTCCCTAGCCATAGGTTTCTACATTAAACATGGGCACTCCCTTAATACCTCCTATAATAGTTGATTTTATTCTTATAGTTCCACCCATTCAACCACCTCCATCAACACAATCATTGGTAGTCAGTCATGCTCTTGTAGTGCATACTTCAACTTGACCCATTCCAATCATTCAAGAAAAGAAGATATTGTCTATTTCTTTTAATCCTTATACATAATTAATATATGAATACAAATTTACTTAGGATTATTTGGTTGAAATGGAAATATAATAAGAAAATTTAGTAAAATAAGAAGTAATTAAAATAGAATATGACATTTTTAAAAATACACCTCTATGAGTTCAAGTTACAAATTTTACTTGTAGCTCTCTTCAAGACACATATCCAAAGGTGATTAAAAGACAAGAATAAAAAGTTTTGGTAAGTAAGGTAGAGGCTATAGTAATTAAGGTTGTTGATCCATTCACCACTATAAAAAATCCTCAAATGGATATATCAAAAACTAATGGAATGGATAGTGCAAACACTATGATAAAAAACACTACATAGGCCACAATTCCTTTTCCCCTTATTTATGATGTTACTCCAATTTCTAATGATCATTTTGTTACTAAAAAGTTTATAGTTTTAGTTGATCCTATATGTATTTCTACTTCTTTATCTATAAATTTGAGTATTCATGTTGTTCCAAGTGTTACTATTCCATGTGATTCATTGGTTAGTACTTTAAATACTTTCAAAGACACTAATGTTGTATTTGAAATTACTATATTATTTGATTAAGCAACAATAAACTTGACCCAAGATACTATTTCATAGTTTAAGGATATAGTAAACCCCTAGGGACCTTTTTTTTATGGATTCCCAAGAAGTACACTTTGAGGACTTAGTCTCATTTTTTTAAATCCATATCATGATCATGTTTCCACTCAAATAGGGATTTGCATGCTCTTAATTTCTCACACAAATTCATATATTATTATAATTATTCAGGAGTCTCCCAGTGTTTTGAAGTATATTTATTTATACTTGACTTAAGATCAAGGTTTATAGAGAGAAAATGATTAACCCCTCATTTACCAAATCTCCTTCACCCATTCCTCCAACACTCATAAGACCCACATCCACCATTACATCCACTCCCACTTCATCCCTAGAGTTTGATTTTAACTCTAGATTGGTATTGGCCTCATCATGGACATACCAATTTTTTTTTTTTTTTAAATTAGGAAATACTTAGTACTAGTGAAACCACCAAAACACTAGTCTTAAATTTTATGAATGTACCAATAAATTGAAGAGGATCAAGAAAAGGAAAATGTATGGTGTTATAAATGGAATTGAGTTTATAAGAGAATAATAATTGTTTAGTCTAACAAATAAGAGAAAGACATGGTTTGAGGACCATGATGAATTTGAAGAAGACCCTAAAACTATAGTAGATGCTATATGAAGCATATTGAAGAAAATGTTCAAGGTTTTCAAGAAAAAAAAAAAATGGAGTCTTGGCCCCAAAATATGTGCTAAAAAAATTATAAAAATATACTCGCATGGTCTATGATTTAGTATGTTCAATTTACAAATCATGTGAAGAGTCACAAAAACATTGGAACAATAATAGTATTTCATGAAGAACTAAAAACTTAGATGCTAATATATATAATATAGCCAAGACAATAAGGGAGAAATCATATCTAGGTTTGAATCTATTGACACTCCCAAACATTGGCTTATCCCAAAATTATGTGAACATCACAAAGGATGATCTCATAGAGTGTAATTTTACAATGAAACATCTAGTTAAGAAATTTATTAGCCAAGAACATGAAGCCACTGACTTACTGGGATATATATGAACCCCTTACATACATTATTCACAAGGGGGGATAATTTATAGGACATATTTCAATACCTTACTTTAGGTTTCTATGGAACATTTTACAACAAATGTTAAAGACTCAATTCATGGAAAATGAGACTTGGCTAATCAATTAGTCAAATTTTATAAGGAAAACATTGATCATGCACAAGCATTGGATAATTTATTTTCTATTTCAATGATTACTCATAACAAGTTGATGGATAAAATTCTTGTTTTATTTAAACTTCCCATCACTAACTTTGAAGTGATTGAATTGGATTTCAAATCATGCTCCAAAGCTTACAAAGAGAATAAGAAGTGGGAACAATCAGATGTAAGAACTTCAAAAGTTCATACAACAACATTACACCTTATTTTACTATGTTGATAATGATTGGGAATACATAAAGTCTACCATTCACTTTACTATAATTCTTTCATAAGTAAAAACAAAAATTAACTTTGGTTTCAATAATAGTGGTATCTTAATTTGTTACTATAGTAACTAGTTCATCTAAATATAGTTCCATTTCATTGTCCCCTAATTTTGGGACATCATGTCCAAATTTACCAATTTGATTTCAATTCATTTTTATTTACCATTGACTATTATATTTGGATGTCATGATCTAATTTTTGAGTTCAATATTTATCATGTTTATCTATATCTTTGCGTCTGGATCAATAAACTTTTTGTAATAGGTGAGATAAATTAATAACATACTTTATTTTTAGTCATTGTACATGAAATCCTACTGTGAAGATGAAGTGGTGCCCATATAAAATTATATATACATGTTTTTCATACATTTTAAGGGGGAGACTTTTTGGAAATTAATACAAATAAGGAAAGTTTTATGATAGTTCTATGAGTTTGTGTGAATTTGTTTTTATCTTCCAATTTATGTGTTTCATTGAAGAATTTATATTAGGTTAATAATATATATAATAGTTTGTGTGATTTTTTTACAAATATTCAGAGTGAGCAAATTTTTAGTATGAATGATCATTGATTATTGATCATACTAATTATTGATTAGAGGCAAGGATGTGATATGCAGTCTAATTATAATCATATCTATGAGACCGATTGTTGATTATATTTTAGTTATTTTCTTTGGTGATTAACTATGTTTGTATATATACTATAATGACAAAAACTAGTAATAGGTACTAGTTATTAGACATTTAATCAACCTAAGAAAGAGAAGGTTAGCTTGGAAGGGTTTTATCTAAATTGGATCATATATCCCAATTTATTTTATTCTCTAAGTTTCCCTCTATTTTAACCTTTTTGGTTAGTTTCACCTTAGGTTATATCCACCCATACACCTCAAGTCAATCTAAGACATCTATCAAATCCAAACCATATGAGTTTAATAACCATTCTGATCACCACTATTCCACCATGTGGTTATTATAAAATTGATACCTACACCTCATGCCTTAGAGTAAATTTTTTCATTGATCCTAAAATTTTAGAGGTCTCCTCATAATAATACATGGTATGCATAAAATATAGATAAATGATATTTTATTTGGCACTAGAAGGAGGGCCACAATTTTCAATTATGATATTTTCTTAAGTCACATAAACTAGATCCACTAGTGAGATTAACAAGTTCAAATTATGATTATGGTTTGTGATTATTATCAACCTTATAGTTCCATCAAAGGCCTAAATTAGATATATTTTTCCACAGGAGAGTTTTTTCTTCACTAAATTTACCCACCCAAAGTACCAATGCTAGTGTTTTATTATGGTTTGTTTGCTAGTTCAACCATTGTCATAACTGATATAGTCCATGATTTACTCAAGAATCCTAAGAATTACCTTCTTATGTTCTCTCCTTGTAAGGGATCAATTCTAGAGGAAAAAATGAAATAAATCAAGACTTATCTAAGGTTAATGAATGTAATCCATGAGGATGTTTCATGCAGATTGTTTCCTTTCACCTTGTAAGATGTTTTATATGAATAGTTTCTTAACCTTCTAGATATTTCAATTACATCATGGGATCTGTGTCATGAGACATTTATGGCACAATTTGGAAAAGTTACAAATCCTAATGTGATTTATTGACATTTTACTAGTATGAAAATGTAACCAAATAAGCTGGTTAGATATTTCAATAAAGTTTTAGAAGATGTACACCCCTATAGACACAACATACAAACCTAATGCTACATCAACCTTGGAGGTATATAAAAATGACTTAGATTATATGAATAAAATATTACTTTTTATGGCTCTAAATATCAATAAATTGATTGATACCTATGTTGAAGACATTAATTCTAATTGATAATTAAATACTTAGATGTAAAATTTGCCTATTCCTAACATCAATCTAAACTTTCTGACCCTGAATCCCATTTCAAATGTTAATCAAAATGTCATGGCCAACAATCATAACTAGGTATACACTCAACTACCTATATCTCAAATTACACCAAACTAGAGTCTAAGTTTTCCAAATCAACCCACATCAACATCTAATCAACATAATTATAACTAAACCCTAGTCCTAGTCAATAATTCTACTTCATAGGTTTAGACTTATGAATCCACTAAAATTAAATTGTATGCCATTCAATGCATGGTGTAGATACTTAGAAATGAGTTTCTTAGCCTACACAGATTCTTGGAAAATATTATAGGTGAGACAAATAATAATATTTTTACATTCTAGAGATATAATTGACCATTCAATAAGTCAAAAAATAATTTAGATCCTCAACCCAACAAATTTCTTGAGTTGAATATTTGTGAAGTAGATTGACCTAACTAGTGTATAGTCCACACTACCCAACATGGTGAGTTATATTGCACAAAATTTTGTACTACCTTTGAATTATTCTATAAGGAAATGGAAAGCTATGAGGTTTTTTAAATCATCCTAATTCATCTACATATGGTGCCTCTAATACTTCTAGTACTACCATAGTGTTTGAAACTTATGAATTCCCATTCCATATAGAGGATGAAAATGAGACATAAGACAATACGTATGAGATTCATGCTTTTCAACAATTCCAAGGAAATAAATATAATATGAGAAATAATAATTAATACCTAGTCACAACTTATACACCTCAAAAAAAAAATGCAGTCACTCCTGATAAAAAAGATAATAATAATCCACCCCCTCCAAAAAGAAATTATCAATAACAATAGGTTGATCCATAAAACATGATTGGATTTAATATAGTCAAGGACATGAATAATATCAAATCAAATATTAACCTTCATGAATTGTCTCAAATTATAGAACAAAGATAGATTTTTCTCAAAGCATTGACTAACAAGCCATTTTATAGCAAGTTAAAGGCTAAACATGTAAATAAGGATATTTATAAGGACAAACCTAAGGTCCGACCTTTTAATGATTTTTAGAATGTTTGTAAATAATTTACATAATTTTTTGGTTGACTCAGGTGTTCAGCTAATGTAATGCCAATTGGCATATGCAAAAGGTTAAGATTGACTCTAGACAAATTTAAAAGAGTGGTATTTTATCTAGAAAAATATTCCATCCCAATTGTATAATTCTCAAATGTCCAAATGTAACTTACTTACAAGCCACACATCCAACAAGATATTGACATACTTATAATGGATATTCTTGAGGTTACCTTCTACTCCAAAGTCTTGAAATGTGAAAATTTTAAAATGGTATATGCCAATAAATTTATCACATATGTGGCTACCTTGGAAAGGATAAGCCAATAATATCAGTTGACAAAGAGCCAAATATGAATTACATGATCATATAATATAATGTAAAAAATTAAAGGGTTAACTTTGATTCATCCCATATTGGAGTTTACACTTTCTCAATGAAACTTGAGAACCATGAATGATAATTTGAAGTTACTTCACAATTATGACCTTATATTTTGATGGTGTTTTATCCAATTAGGGATTAGGCATGATCCTAACATTGATTAATCTATATGGGAAGTAATACCTAGATGATTTTTATTTACAATTCCCATGTACTAATAACCACATTAAGTATGAATATCTAATTCTAGGATTCCAATTTGAATTGAAGCACAATGTTATATAGTTACTAATGCTAGGAGATTTTAAATTGGTTATTAATTATATTAGAATAAGGTATCAATATAATATTTTTTATATAAATAAATTAAAACATAGATGATGGGATCAGATTAAGTAATTTAAAGCATTCAACATAAAGTCTATTCCAATATAAGATAATCAAACATCAAATTCAATGAATACTAGAGCTACTAATTTGGCACCACTCTAGGAATATAAAATGCAAGGATTATCTTTGGAGCTATTTCATTTTCCTTTCATTCCATACAAAGTGGAAAATTTTTAGGTGTTTGAAGATGGTCAATAGATTATACAATTCATGAAAAATTTGCACACTTTTGAATCTTAGACCATTGATGAAAATGATTTTGATCCTATTAATATAGAACTTGGGAATAATGGCATCCTCTAATTAAAATAAAATTGAATACCTATGGGAATGGTGTCACTAGAATGAGTTTTTGATATGGATCATCAAGATAAAAGAAATAAACAATAGAAGACCAATGATTTTGACTTTACTAAAGTAAATCTAGGAATAAAATAACATCCTCAACATGTCAACATTAGACTAAGTTATTTTGAACAAGAAAGATAGAAGTTAAATTATATGTTGATGATCACCTATAATTATGAAAATTTGAAGATAATTGATCTTAGAGTTATCACACACACCATAACCCTCAAGAATGATCACAAGACTTTTAGATAGATACAAATATTAGTCAATCCCATTTTGGAACCTCTCATTTAAAAGGAAGTCCATAAATTTTTAGAGGCTAAAATCATATTTCCTATCAAACACTCTAATTGGGTGGCTAATTTAGTTCTTATGCAAAATAAAAATGGTGAAATCAGATTTTGTGTGATTTTAAGAATCTCAATAGATATTCAAAAAATAATAATTATCCTCTACCTTCCCTATATGAAGTAATCCATATAGTAAGTGGGTTAGAAATGATGTCTTTCTTACATGGATTTTCCTGATATAACTAGGTACTTTCCATATTTAGACTATCTCAACATAATAAATTCCATGCATGCTTATATCTAAATTTAACATCTAATTGGCCTAATATAAATCTGATTATCACCATTGTGTAATTTAATTTAGATATACCCCTTTAATTTAAATATAAGGTTAACAATAATATCACCTTAGATCCACATTTTAGGGTTAAACATTTGGTGAATCTGATTAGTTTGAATGTAATTTTTAATGATTCCTAGTGTTTCAAACCAACTAGGGTTTTAAATTGGTATAATTTTCCATTTCCTACTTCTAATACTTTTTATACAACCTAGGCATAGCCCTAGATTGGGAGGTGTGCCTATTGAACATATTGAGCTTTGCCTCCCACCATCCAAGATATCTAAAACTAATGAAGGATCTCATACTTTGGATCATGATGATACCCATGTTGACAATGTAAAACATAATGATAAGGTTATCATCAAAGAATATTTTGATAATGAAAACCATGAAAAAAATGAAAATGAGTAAATAGACCATGATCAAGTGCATGAAATTACATTATTTAGTGAGCACATTCAATAAAACCCTATAGATCTTGATGAATCTTAAAAATTATGATTAAATTAAAAAGTTATAAAATTATAATAGATACATCCCTCCCCCATAAACACATTATAACCTAATATATCTAGTGGGGCCATGGGTTATATGTTTAAACCTTTGTTCCATGAAACTACCATTGCTACATCTATCATGGAATTACTAGTTGTTTCAACATAAATACTAGTTTCAATGCCTATTACTACTCAAAACATGTTTTCATCCCCTTTGGTGAATGATAAACTTGCTAATCTAAATCCCACTAGGCATATAGTTCAATAATTCCTTTAAGTTATAAATAATTGGAAGACAAGGTTAGTTTTGGCCATTTTGTTCCACATGCCAAGCTTCTACCTTAATGGATGAGCTGAATAAAGTTTTGGATGGAATTAGTGGTTCAAAGATCACATGTAGCTTATAAATATTTTGAAACACTTTTAAGCAAACTTAAAGTGTAGTTTGTCAAATTTTAAGAGTCAACAAGTTTTCATGGTGATCATGACCTTTATGGACATAAATCAGGTTGCATAATGTCTGAGAAACTCATTTTGAGTCTTGAAATTTCTTGTACAAGTCCAAAAGAACTAGATCATCATGAGAACATCATGCAAAAATAGACTAATTAGATTGATTTTAAATTTTATAAGTATGTTTGAGAAGCCTCTCAAGCCAAAATATTACATGGACATGAAGTTATTCATGCCAAGATCATCCTTTACAAATTTCATGTCTTGATGAGATTACTATCTCAAGATATAAAGATTCAAAGTTAGTTTTGTAGATTAAAACATGTGCATGGATGTCAAGTTAAAGATTTGTGAAATATCCATTGAAATTCAAATTATCCCAGGTTTAACATGGAGCTAACAAGTGTCCAAATCTTAGGAGCTAGGATCAAATCTAATGGTGAGTTGGCAACATGACATGTCAGTGGGTCCTAAATATATAATGACACATGTTTAATAATAGATTGAAGATCAATGGTGAGCATCAAGTCAAAAGGTCAGCATAAGTGATAAGATGACAAGTGGAAAGATCTTGAGTGTCCTAACAAAGATCTAATGGTGCATAATGACTGATAAGGTTAGTGGGTCTAGGTAGATCAATGGTGAACATGTAATCATATAAACTAGATGTAATGGTGAGTGATGAGTCAAAAATTTAATGGATCTCAATGGCTAATGATAATTTTCCAAGTGTCTCAACTACATCAATCTGACAGAATATCTATGGCTCATGTTCATTCATATAAAAGTAGATCTATGATGCATGAGAGGTTAAAGAGTCAATATGATCCTACATAGTAAATGAGAAGATGATAATTGGCACATTATGGGAATCCTAGATCAAGATCAATGACCAATTATGAAGGTTAAAGGTGTTATAATATTGAAGGCATAGATTAAGATCAACACTAAAATTAAGGGTCAAAGTTATGAGACTTTGATTGGAGTTAAAAACATGATCCAAGTTAAACCAAAGCAAATGTTTCAAAAGCATGTCTCCATTGGATCTAAGTTAAGAATCCATTAAACATGGGACATAGTTATACATTCAAGGTCGTTAAAAATAGAGATCCTACACCATTGAAGCTCAGTATGAACATCTAGTTCAAAGATGTGGAACATGTAGGATCCATCTTCTAGGGTTGCAATATTATTCTTGATTTTGTTCATTTTTTATTTAAAGAAGATCTATAGATATAATGAGTCCTTGGTTCCTACAAGGTTCAAAATTAGAATGGGTATATTTATATGAAATGAAGATCAAGAACAAGGTTATGTATCCTATAATATTTTTATTGATATATAGTAGCTATATGAAAACCAATAAATTATATTGGTTTTCAATCTATAATAAATACCTATGCTCAAATAGAGTAGGGATAGATATATAGTGTATGCAATTAGAATTTCATGATGTGCATGAATCAATCCTAGATTAGATAAGATATATCACACCTACACTTTTGATTGGGGTATACACTTGTTAAGTGGGAGTATGACCAATATGAGGATCTACTAGACCTGATTAGGGGATCACTTGTATCATTGCCACAACACATCATGTTAGATAGGGTTCCAAAGCCTACAGTCTAACATAATTACACAACCCTAAAAGAGTCCTATGGTTTTTATATTCACTTATGATAATAAACAAGAAATTAAACTAATCTAATAATAAGAAAAGTAAAGTAATTTAGTGCTCACCAAAGCTTGTGGCACAAAGTAGGGGTTAGGACAAAACAACTAAATAACAACTAAACTAAACATGTATAGGAGACATATAATCTCATCAATGTATATATAATCCTAATACATGGGAGATAAGACTACATATTTCATTATCTATCTACTCTCACAAAGGATAAATAAAGTTAGGAATACTTACCTTTGACGATGAACCTACTAAGTCTCAACCTCTCCCTTGGCCAATGGTGCTTCATAAGAGATTATTGTGGCTTGTAAGGGAAACCAAGATAAATAAGATCTAGGCTACATGACCTACCTAAGCATCTAAAATACTTCTCTACAATATAAGATTGGAGATCTAAAATAAATTATTGAACCCTAAAGCTTTATTCTCAAGTAGAATGGTCAATAAGCATATGCCCATTCATACTTCTTTGTGTAATTCAACTCTCTTATCAAATGGTAAGGAATGACCTTGTATATATAGTAATATCTCACCATAAATAATTTTAGACATGTTAAATATGCTAGGTTTACTAGGTTGACCTATCACATTATCAAGATAATGCCTGAATTTTGTGCTAGGTTAGTTGGGATGCAAATCATCAAGGAAAGGCCTAGGTTGACCAGGTTGACCTAGCTTAATAAATAGGTCAAAAGGGAAACAAGGTAAGAAATGAGGGATAAAGAATGAAATTTTTTGGGAATAAATATGAAAGAAATAAATAATATTAGGGTTCAAGGTTTTAGGAGGCAAGAGGGTAGATAACAAGTGGTAAAAGGAACAATAGTCTTATGAAGCACTAAAGGTCTACCTACCCCTTTCCCAGTGTACCCCCTAAGGCATGAATTTAAAGAGATTAAGACTTGGTAGGTTCCTACAAGATACAAAGTGTCATTAATCAATAAAAGTGTGAAAATATTATGTATACTTATGTCCTAGCCGAAGCTCATCATGTGTCACGTAAGTGCAACATAGGATGGTGCTTCGAGATAAAACATGATGACACATAATGTTGATGCTAAGTAAAGTGAAGTAAGAATTAAATAAGATAAATTAAAGGATAGAATTAAAAAACACATAACTTTAACTTACCTTAGTGTTGGAGAAGAAGACTGGAAGTGAAGGTGTCTAATGTAAAGCACACTAGTTGAACCTGTAGAAGTTAGTACAAAAAAAGCCAAAAATCAAAATTTTTGGAAGATAGGCATCTAATAATGGAAAATATTCTCTATATCATCATGAATCTAACACATTTATGGTTTGTGAAATGGATGAATAGAAATAAAAATTTGATTAAAAGAAGGAATTTGAAGGAAAAAAATGAAGAATTTGAATGGCTAAAAAGTAGTTTTAAATATGAAAAAGAGAATTCATTTTGTTATTTTACATTGTAAGAGAAGAGAAAAAGAGATATAGAGAGAAAATAATCTAGAATGGTGAGGGAATGACATGCTAGATGAGAGGGAGCTCTAGGAACGAGAGTGGGTGCACTACAGGTATGCATCTAAGAATCTCAAACTAGATTTTGAAGTTAAAAATAAATTAAGTAAATGTTGATAAAATTTAATTTTAATTATTTATATATGATAAAAATGAACAAAATTAGATTCTAAGGGAGGGAAATGGGAATACAGGAAATGGGTTGGAAAGAATTAGGGAAAATTCTATAAAAGGTAAGTTTTTGGAAAAATGTGTTAGGTTGGCACACTAAAACCTACTAGGTTGACCAAGTCGACCTAGTAGATTAAATCAGGCTGAAATCCATCTAGTTGACCTAGAGGGTATAGGTCAATGTAGCACATTATAGAAGCCAAAAACCTAGTGTGGGGTATCTAGTTGGTCTATGAGGGCAAAAATGGAAACTTATCACTAGAAAAAAGAGAATAAGAAGGAAAATAAGAAATGTGGAGAAAAATAAGTTTTTTGATCAAACTAGGTTGACTAGGGAATCAGAGAAAGCATAAAAAAGCATTTAGAAAGATGAAAGAGAGCTAGAATGGTTCAAAATAACCAAAAAAGGGCAAGGGGGACCAAAAGGCTAAAATAGATAAAAATGAGTAAATTATACTTGTTTATGATTAAAAACAGAATGTATAAATCATGTATTGTGATTATACATGACATGGAGGAACTAATGCATCCTTTGTTGTTTTTTGATTATAGAGATGATGATGGTTCTATAGATTTCTAGAAATCTCTTGGATACCATAATTTTTAGAGAGATTGACATATGGAGATAAGGCTAGACGGATATCCATAGGTCTAGGAGGTATAGCAGATATGTGTAGGATACCCATTGGTGCATACTTGTTATTCATGGTCTTTAGTTGTTGGGAATGAATAACTAACACCTTTAGATGGGAGGTGGATGGGGATGTGATAGAGGTGGATATCGCATTAGAGGATGTCCATGCCATCCTCATGAAACCTATGGTAGGAGCACTAATGACCACAGGGATACCAAATAGTAGAGAAGAGAGGAGAGCCTTAGACATGTGGGCTACAAGCTCATAGATGATATTACTAAGGTGGAGAGTGAGCATGGATGGTGTCTATATATAATAGATTTTAGATCTCTAGAAGGTGGTGATAGGCCTTATGATATAGTGGGTGATCTATCACAAGTTAGATGGTAAGGTACCACTATACATGGTAGCCTTGAATAGGATGATACTGGAGGAGGGAGTGCTATATGATTTATGCTTTACCATTTGGGTCTAGCTCATGCATGATCTATATGAGATGTTGATCAAAGGGTAGAAGAGTATGGGACTAATCATACTACTAACATCATGGATATATGAGAGATTTATTATGTTGGTATTTCCCATGTAGTTGATGATAGGTCACCTTGAGTGAAGAGATGGAGACAGGACTAAGTGTGTGGGCCATGCCCCATGTGCTAGCACTATAGATGGTGAGATGCACTTACATAGTATGGAAAACATATGTGTAGCTAGTAACTACTTGGGAGAGCTGGCACATAGTTAGACTAGCACTAGAGAGGAGAGAGGTGATAGGACACTATACATGGTGGAGAGAGCCACATCTAGTGGTATGGGTGCTAGGACAAATGGGTCTACCTCATCCAATGACATTGATATTCATGATTGAGTAGTGGAATTAGCATTTGAGGGAGCCATGAGGGAAGAGGGGATCTAGACCTTTGATAGTGAGGCTAACATTATAACCATGTTGAGAATGACCATAGACTGATTAGGCATGATGAGGGGAAGAGTAGGAGAAGGAGGTAGAGACAATGATACCAAATATACCACCACTAGTTCTATAGAGAGATGAGCTATGAAAACCAAGGAAATGGAATAAAAAGAGGTAGGAAGGGAGAGAAAAGACCATTATCATCCTTAACAAGTTAGTAGTGGAGCCATAGGAGACATAGATGAGTGAGGGACTACTCAAGCATAGGTTAAGATGGATATGAGCCATGACAACCAAGTTTGAGTTGAGGAGGTGACCTACATAAGAGGTACTAAGAGGTCACATAGATAAGGAGACTATGTTAGGTGGTCATGAGGATGGTGAGACCATAGTAGTCAAGACATAAATAGGTAAGAAAAATATGATTAATTTATTGTGTAAGCTTTAATTGAAAGATAGATAGATATTATGATATATGGTAGTGATCTAATATCCATTTGGTTTGATTTTATAGGTTTAACTAAGGATGAGGAGGATATATGGGGGTCCCTAGTTAGGGGAGCACTCCATGACATCTGAGAGGAGACTCTATAGCCATATAACCCCATGACACTAGAGGATCTGAGTGTACCATCTACCCCAACTCAAGCAAGCTAGTTTAAATTAGTGGGAGAGGCCATGAGGTAGATATGGATTTAGAAAGAGAGGGTATATCCACTAGTAGAGATGAGTGTAAGAGAGAGGTAGGCTTGGTAGGCCCTAGCCAATGAGAGATTTGTGCATTTGGATATAGTGACATAGATAATACAAGCATATATAACAATACAGACCTAATTGATGCAAGCATATGCAATGACCCAGACTGAGTTGGTATAGGCATTGGTGTAGATATCACGTCTATAGGGATAGGTAGAGGGATTGAGATCTTAGAATACCTCATTATAATGTACCATTTAGAGGAATTAGATTGAGGCCTCAGTGGGTAGAATGGTTAGGCCATGAGATAGATAGGATGGAGCCCAACCCTAAAGCTAGAGCATTGTTTATGGTTGTACATATTATATCAAACTCTTGATAGATCATATATATATATATATATATGATCTATCATTTTGGCTTACTTATGTGATTTTTTTGTGGTCACTATGGATATATTGTTATCATTTTGTTGGCTATGTATGTGGATGTTATGGATCTATTTCTTTATAACACATGTATTTAGATTTATTTTATATTATATAGGAAATATATGTGATGTGGTTTATTTTATAGCATTATGAGAAACACATGCATGGTTAAAAAGAAATAGGAAAAAAAACTTGGAAAAATTAATCAATCAAAAATACACTACACACTAATTCAAGCTAGGAAATGTGTAATAACATGAAAAATGACTAAGTATAAAGAACCAATAAATGGAAAACAAGATGGTAAAAAGGGGATTTATTTTAAAACCAAATATGAAAGATTTTTTCACCAAATTAAAACAAGTAAAATCATACTATATCACGTTGGGATGTATGAAAAACAAAGTAATAAAATGGAAGGTATGCAAAAGGTCACACAAGGTAAGAAAAAAAATGAAAAGTCAATGAAAATTTTGTCTTAAATTTATCAAACTAATTCAAGCTAGGAAGTATGAAAAAATTCAATAAATGGTTGAAATCTTACATACACTTGGAAAATAATAAAATAAGAGGCAAAATAAAAATGAAGTAGGCATAAAACATACTAGTTCAAGTTGGGAAGCATGTCAAATGACGTGTAACTTCATAATAAATCGAATCTTATCTCAAAATTGACACATGTAATTTTATGGTGACTTAATTATTAGAAAACTTTGTGAGGAGGGTCGGGTCCTATCCATGGTCTTACACTACAACTCAATAAAGGGAATAACACATAGGGTGGAATAAACATGAACAACCAAGTACACATAAAATAAGGGTAATAGGATAAAAAACTCATAAATGAAAAAATAAAAAGGATATAAAAATAAAATTATCAAGAAAAATAATAATATTAGACTGAAATGCAAAAGGAATAGTAATTTTGTGAGGAATTATCGGGTTCTATCCATAGTCTTATGCTGTAACTCACAAAATAAAAACCCAAGGGGTGTGATCAGAAAGTAAGAAAATATTTATTAAGAGGAAATATGAAGAAAGAGAATGAAAAATGGAGTGTAAAAATTAAATACTTAGGCATCTTAAAAGAAGACCTTATAAGATAAGAGGCATACTAAAAACATGAAAAGACACTAAGTGATTAGTGGTCATCTATGTACAAAGGAAACCTATTCCCTATAGATACAAAGATTTTTAGGCATATAAGTATGCTATTAAGATCAGATCATGAAGGTATATTGGTAAAAATAAAATTAAAATGGACCTACCTCCCCATGATGTGTTTCCTACTCCTCAGGACCCCTTATAAAGTTGTCAATCTACTACGAAGACTAGGTACTTACATGAGAAAGTAGGTAGCAATAGAATATTTTTTTGAATTCTCCTATTCCAATCTCCTGGCCTATTGTACCCCAAAGGACTTTGGCTCTATGTGAATTTGACTGTAGAGTTTGAGCTTTGATTGGAGATAGGATATGTGCTTGAATCATGTGTTTTAGTGAGATTAGACTTTTAAGAATATTGCATATTTTTGCCTTTTGATATCATTGCCTTTTTTTTAAATGATTTAGATTTTAACTTTATTTTTAAGCCTTTTTTTAGATTCATTATCCATATGTATTTGGAATGACCAAATGTGAGAAAGATAGTGATACACATGAATAAGATGTAGGCTAAGGCTAAAAGAAGCTAAGTAACCAAAGACAAAAAGACTGAATAGGACACTTCGGGTTGATAATGAATAAATATGTGATCTCAATTCTTAATAGTGCATATGCTTGATTTTCATAAAAAGGAAGAAAGGAAAAGGGAGATCTAAAGATGGATCAGTAAAAGGAAATGGTAATGAGAAAGACTATTTGCTAACTGATCACATGGTAAAAGGAGACAATAACTAAAGGGAATAGGGTAAATACAACCAATTCAACATGATAATTATCTATGAGAATAAATGATAAGAAAATAGATATTCATGAAGATACAAGGCAACAGCAAGCTAAATATGGTGATTTTATGAGGATATACCAGGTCCTATCCATGGTCCTATAAGGCAACTCACAAAATAAATATCCAAGGGATGAAATAAGAAGAAAAGATAAATATAAAGCAATGATAAGGAAGAAAAAACATAGTCAAAAAAGATATAATATAGAATTAACATGAAATATAATACACCAAAGAAGATAATGGTATAAGATAAGCAAGAATTTGACATAGTGTCAAATGATATAATAAGATATAGAAAAATAAATAAAAATAGAGTATACATCCAATCTAAATATAAATTTAAAAATACCATGCATGTGCTCATAATTACTAGTAAATTTGTCCACACACATTATCCAAGACATCAGATAAATCTCTATGAAGTTGGATATGAGTTGCTACTAATGTGTCATCAATCTTTATAAAAACTAGGCAAATACTTCTTTTCTAATCTCTTCAACTAAAAAATTAGGAATACTCATTAGATCATGTTGAGGAGGGAAATTGGCAAAGGATGATTATAATAATGTGTGGGAATGGGATCTATGGGAGAAGGAAGGATCATCAGTGGAAAAGGATCCATAGGTGAAGGAGGGTCCACAAGTGGAGAAGGAACCATAAGTGAAGGTACATAAGGAACCACATGAGGTGTAACTATGGGAGAATAAGGGGGAACATTATTGTAAGAATGACATATGGGATGAATAGTAGCTAGTCCAGGGATATCTATAAGATGATCTTTAAGATGCTACTGAAGGATATAATAATGATCAATATGATGTGTGCCACATTGGTGCCATTTACAATACCTCTCACCATACTTAGGTATACAGTTAGGAAGAATCTTGGGAGGAGGTATGGTAGTGTTTATGGATGGGGAATAAGGATGAAAGGTATCAATATATTATCATAACTTATGATAATGGGTAGAAGAATGAGTATATATCCCATGAAATCAATAGATACACTTGTGAGTGTGTTTAGGAGGAACATTCATGGGAGAAGGTGTAACAAGTGTGGAAGAAGTGGTAGATGACTCATCACCCCATTTTGTGGGCAAGGAATCTATCTTAGGCAAAGCAAGCAAACCATTACCAAGAGGATGCATTGATGGAAAAGGAATAGAGCTAGTCTTAACAAGAAGAGAACTAGTGAAAGAAAATAAAGTAGGCTCACTAATAGTGGAAGAAGCAATAATAATTGGTTTTGAGATAGGTTCCACTATGGGAGGAACAAGAAGCAATATCAATAAAAGGTCTAAGAAGGGTAGCACTAACCTCAAGAGTAAACCAATGATGAGAATTAGGGAACCTATAAAAATGGTAAGGGTTGGTCATAACATGACCATGAGCATAGTCTTATGGGGCTCCTCAAAAACTAAAGGTGTCAGCACCATCTCCATTTTGCAATAAAGAGGAAAAATACAAAAAATAGGAACTATAAAATTTGAAACATGAGAGGATGTATGAAAAAACTCAAGTAATTAAGAATGATAACACAATCTTGGCATCATGGGCTTGGACAAGACCACAAAATAAAGGATCATCTAAGGAATAGCCATCATCATAATCAAGTGAATGAAGATCAATGACACAAGTCAAAATAAATTTGTCATTGGAAGATGCATGGTGAATATAATGATGAGTCTTAGATAAGACTATAGGAATGTCATCACAAAGAGGCTTATGAGAATGGGGTTACAAGGAAGTAGGAAATTGTGAGATGAGATGAGGCATGAGATCAAAAGTTTTGATCTTGAGATTAATCTCATCAAGATTATCATCATCAGAGTCTAAAAGGTTGGGAGGAATATTACCAATAAGCTCAAGATGCCCATTATATCCTTTGGTTGAGTTGACAGGAAAATTTAGATATTATGAATCATGAAATAGAATGCTAGGTAAAGGCTCAAGAGTAGGAATTTTTAAGACGTCACGATCTTAGAATTTTTCAAAATTCTAAGGGTTAGTATCTCTTTGAATCCTATAAATGGCTCCACAATGAGGTAATTTAATTCATTGGCAAGTGGAAGAAGCAATAGCTTGCATATAATGAGTCCATGACCTACCAAGCAAGATGTTATAAGAAAGAGGAAAGTTAAAGATCATCACCTTCACATGAATAGTGACAGGTGGGATAGTAATGGAAAGCCACACACACCCAAGAGGAGGTATTTTAATTACATCATATCCTTGGTAGGTGCTAAGTGTAGATTTAAAATTATATTTAGAATATTCAAGGATTTTAATGAAATAAAGAGAAGAAACATAAGTGCTAGAACCCTCATCAATAAAATCATGATTAACTTGGATATCACTGATTTGAATGCTAATAAATAGGTGACGATCATCTTCACAAAGTAGAATCTCATAGATAATCATAGATACAATGGGAAATTTTAATTAAAGAGAAATTTCTATAGTTTCATCAACATAAATAGACATCTCTTCACATTGTTGCAAGATACTATCCTCTGGACCAGATAAGGCTATCTCTCATCCTACTAAGGGAGAATGAGGGACATTCATCTCAAATAATAGTTGTATAAGATGGTTCCAATTATGGGGAGATGTACTCATGATTTAAATAAATGAAATTTTAGAAGGGAAATTAGTGAGTTCCATAATGAGATCCCAGTCATCATAACCCATGATAAGATTGTTAGATATAGGGGCATAATGGTTAATGAGGTCTTTAGCGGGAGGAGCCAAAGAGAATTGAAATTTATGTTGGTAAGAATGATAAGGATTAAAAGTAGGTTGAAAATCATGTTGAGATGGTGAAATAATAGGTTTAACTTAATATTAAGGAGTAGAAGAGGTGTTAACAGAAGGTTGATTAACATTGGAAGGAGAAGATGATTAAAGAGTGGTAGAAATAACATGGGATGCATTGTCTAAAAGAGAATCATAATTTGTATATTTATCAAAGGTTATAATATCTTCATGCCCCAACTCATTTAAATTAGTTGGAGAATATTCTTAGATAACATGGTATGCTTGAGAAGGAGGTGGGGTGTAGATAGGTTGAGAATAGATGAAAGCCATTAATCTTCACATATTAGTCATGCTAATCACATTTTATTCAAAAATTGGTTCTGTAAGACTTTCTACATTATTGGTGGAAGAGATGGGTTTGCCTTTGTTTTCTTGAATTTGTTGATGATTAGGTAAAGGGTCCTTATAAATAGCTAAATGAACATTTGATTGATTAAGGCTTGAGCTTTATCATGAGTTTTGTATTCTTTGAACATGACCATAAGCTTGTTGACATTGGCACATAATAAAACCATAGTCAAAATTAGGTCCAAGAATAAATTCCATAAATAAATTATGAATCTATCTACAGGTCTCATGAGAATACCCCAACTAGCATGAAACCAACAAAACTTGCTAGGATAATACTAGGTTTTCATAGGATGAGTAGGGTCAATTTCATGAGGAAGAGGCCTAGGTAGACATTTAAGAAATTTAACTAAGGAAAAAGGTTTATGAAAATTAATGTTATTTATTGAGAAATGAGGATTAGTAAATTCTTGAGAAGAAGAAGCAGTTCTGAAGAAGGGGTAGGAATAATAGCTTGAACATGGTGAATGGTATCATATGAATTAGAAACACCATCACTAGTAATATTACAATTTTTGTGTTTAAGTAATATATGAGAACCCATGGAAGGTTAGGGTGGTTGAAATTGATGCATAAGGAATTCTTTTCATTTAGCTTGATCAATAACTTCTTCCAAAGTGCATGGAAAAATAGTATAGGCTTGATATTGTAATCTGGGATAAAGAGCATTTATAAAGATGTGAAAAACATTATCATTAGCCATGTATTAAAATTTGTTTGATAAAGTCTTCCATAATTTAATAAATGCTTGGGAAATTTCATTTTTGTTTTGCTTGCAATTTATGAAATGGGCCAAAGTGTTTTTAGGAAGATCACTAGTTTGGAATTCTTGAACTAAAGCATTCACTAAATCCTCCAAACTAGTAATGGAATGAGGTCTAAGTTGACTGTACCAATCTAGCATCACCTATGAGGTTCTTAGTAAGGAGATTGGTAGAGGAAAAGGTGTTTAATTTAGCTTAATATTTATAAATATTCCCAAATTTTTTAAGATGAAGAGAAGGATCAATTGATTTATTATAAGAGATTGTAGGTGTTATACCTCCTATATCAATGTTAGCAATTTGAGTAGTGAGAGGTTCATTATGTAGGTGATTGATAGTTGTATTAATTAAAGGAGGTTGAGGAATAAGATTTCCTTGAGAATATTGAAGAAGAGGGGGATGAAAACTTTGCTTATGTGTGCTCCAAGGCATTGGTCATAGTTTCATTTGAAGATGAAGAAGGTGATTTTGCATTCTCATCATTTGATTTGTATTATGGGTTTGGAAAGCATTCATTTGATTGAGAGTTTACAATAGAATTTGGTGAGTTTTTATAACATTATTAGAAGAGTTAGTTTTGGTATTAGTGGCTTAGGTATCACTATTGGTGTTGTTGAGAGCTTGAGATGAATGATGAGAATGAGAGACACTAGTGGGAAATCTTTCTTGTGTAGCAAAAGATGGACTAGTGAATGGAAGAGAGGAAGAAACACTAGAAGCATGAGTGCCTTGGGTAGAAAACAATAAACTAGTGAAAAGATTAAGGATAGTAGATATTAAGAGAGGTCCAATAGATGTGGAACTAGCTATAGTAGTTGAGATACTAGGCATAGAGGTATAAGAAAGGAAAGAAAAAGAAAAAGCATGAGAAGAGCTCATGATTGAAGGGAGAGGTTATGAAGAAAATAAATCATTACTATCAAATCCATTTGAGAATGTAAAATGTGGTGAATGAAGTTCATTGTCTTGACCACTAATCATGAGATTGTAAATGGTAGATGGATCTTTCCCTTTATATTGGGGAAACTAGTTAATAAAGAAATGCATTTTAGGAGTATACTCTAACTCAAGTTGGTTTTATAGGAGAAAATAAGGATTATGTTACAAAGTGGTATCATGAGGGAAACCATAGTCCATTATGAGAGTTGAAATATGGACATTACTAGACTTTACAAAAGGAACTCTACTTTATCTATGGGAAACCCTATGAGGATTGGTGAATTTCATCATGCCTGCCGTGTGAGATTTAGTGTTGTCACCCAACAAGAAAATCCATGATGAAAGAGGAAGGAAAGAAAGATGAGAAAACAAAGGATTCAAAAAGTGATAGAAATGAATCTAGGTCAACCTAATCGACCTATTGAAAAATAGGGACAATAAAGCTAGATAAGGTCCACATAACTAACCTAGTATAGAGAGTAAAAGCTAATAAAAAATGGGAAAAGGCCTAAAAACTATGCTAGGTTGACTTGATCAACCTAGTGTAGTGCACAGGAGTAGAAAAAACTACTAGGTCGACCAAGCTGACCTAGTCCAGTTTATAGAGGTAGAAGGCATGGCCTAGGATAGTGTAAAATTGAGCTAGTTGATGTAGCACAATAAATAGGAAAATAGAAAGGATTGGTAAAAAGATGAAAAATGAAATGAGATATGCCTTTAACTAGTCTAGAAAAGTAGATACTAAAATGAAATACACAGCTAATTAAATTGACACTAGCCAATTCAATTAGTACATATAAATAAATTACAATTTTGAAATAAAATTATAGAGTAGAAATAGAGAAATAGAAACTAAACTTAGTGTTTTGGAGATGAAAATAGAATAGATAACTAACTTTTTACCTTGGAGAGAACTAGTCCAATCTATAGAGCTGGGTCGAGTTGGTCAACAAAGTGAGACAAAAACCTTTTTCAAAATTTGAAAAATTGTGCTAAGTTAACCTGATTGACCTAGTAGACTGAACAAGAAGTTTAGAAATGTGATAGGTCAAGTTGGTTGACCTAGTTGATTAGACTACAAATCTTAAAGTCTAGAATTTGGAACCTGCACTATGAATCCTAAACAAGAGCCTACTACAAAGTGGCTAAAAATGTGCAAGGTTAACCTAGTTGACCTAGTAGGTTAAACAAAAAGTTTGCAAAGTGCTAAAAACCCATGCTAAGTCAAGCTAATCAATCTAATTGCCTATTCCTACATAAATAAAAATAGATAGGTTAATAGAATTCAAGCCAACAAGTCAACAAATATGGTAGAAAAGATGAAAAAATGAATAAAATAAACCCTATAAGGGTTTGATTCATGTTTGGTTCACCAGAATGTATGAAATTGAAATTGCATGATGTACATGAATCAATCTTAGATTATATAAGATAGATAACACCTACACTTTTGATTGGGGCATACACTTTTTAGGTAGGATCATGACCAATATTAGGTCCATTAGACCCGATTAGGGGATCACTTGTATCATTTATCACAACACATCATGCTAGGTAGGGTTCTAAAGCCTACAATCCAACACAATCACACAACAACTTTAAAAGATTCCTATGGTTTCTATATTCACTTATGATAATAAACAAAAAAGTAAACTAATCTAATAATAAGAAAATTAAGTTAATCTAGTGCTCACCAAAGATTATGGCACAAATTAGGGGTTATAAAAAAACAACTAAATAACAACTAAAATAAACATGTATAGGAGACATATACTCATGTTATTTTATACAAAATTCTAATACATGGGAGAGAAGAATAGATACTAAATTATCTATCTACTCTTATAAAGGAGAAATAAAGTTGGGAATACTTACCTTTGAATATGAACTTGTCGAGTCTCAAGCTCTCCTTTGGCTAATGGTGCTTCACAAGAGATTTGTTGTGGCTTGTAAGGATAACCAAGATAAATCATATCTAGGCTACATGACCTACCTAAGCATCTAAAAGACTTCCCCACAAGACAAGATCAAATATCCAAAAGAAAGTATTGAACCCCAAATCATTATTCCTTAAGTATAATGGTCAATAAGTAATGTTCATTCACACTTATTTTCTTAATTCAACTCTCTTATCAAATGGTAATGAATGACATTGTATATATAGTAGTATCTCAACCTAAACACTTTTAGACATGTCGACTGTGCTAGGTCAACTAGGTCGACCTATCACATTATTGGGATAATGACTAAAGTTTGTGGTAGGTTGGTTGGGATGCAAAGCAATAAGGAAAGGCAATGTATTCCCAGAATAAGCTAGGTTGACTAAGTTGACCTAGCTTATTGAATAGGTAAAAAGGTAAATAAGGTAAGAAATGAGGGATAAAGCATAAAAAATGGTGGGAATAGATAGGAAAAAGAGAAATAAGCTTAGGGTTCAAGGTTTTAGGAGGCAAGAGTGTAGATAACAAGTGTAAAAAGGAACAATAATCTTATGAAGCACCAAAGGTTTGCCCAACCCTTTCTTAATGTATTTTGTTAGGCATGCATTTAGAGAGATTGAGACTCAATAGGTTCCTATAAGATATGAAGTGTTAATAATCAATAAAAGTGTGAAAATATTATGTGTATACATATAGTTATGGAAAAATGTCTCATCTATAAACATGGTTATATCCTCAATAAAATAGGTACCTATAGCCACTTAAAGTAGACATGGTGATGGATTTATCAAGCACAAGGATATAAGGATCTTTACCTCATAATGAAACAAGTAGAGATGGTGTGGAAAATCAAAATAAAGAGAGGTGGTGGTTGGAGAAGCAGTTTGAGCATTGATTCTATTTAGATCTTAAAGATATTTTCTGTAATAAACTTAGTCATGACTCATCATACAAAACATACCCTTATCTTATAGTGGATCTCTCAACCAATGAGAAATCATGAAGATTATTAGATCTAAATGTAGTTAAATTATTGAAAAGGATTAGTCTTGATGGGATGAATGATGGTTTAAAATTCAATAAATGTGGTGGTATCTCATTGATTGATTTCTTGATATGTGATCATTCTTCTCTCTTTTCCCTTTATCTATATTACCCATTCTTTCCCATTTCTATCAATGGATCCCACTCTTTAAGATGACTAGACTCTACCAAGATTGATATTTTTAACCTCTTGAGATGAATATAAGACTAATTTTAGATTTCATTATTTTGGTATAGTGTGTCAATGTCAGTTTGATTTACATATGTGGTATAAATCTCTCCCTTGTCAAGTCCTGATCTCACTTAGCTACTAGTTATCTTATTATGTAGGTCATGTTTAGTATTTAATGTTTTTTGACTTCTGATTAAAGCTAGAAAGTGGATACATTTAATGGTTAGTGACTTAAATCAGGCCTCTCCATTACTTCCCTCTATTTTTGATCACTTGGTGAACCTCTACATGAAATAATGATGCATACCAAACATTTAAAGTTGTAGATTTAGTCTTTTGCTTATCTCATTAGTGTTTTTAGAATTTTAAATAGAGTGGATGTATAATAAATTTAGGTGCATCACCAAGATTGGCTTATATTTCCCTTTTAGTTATCTTTCTCTCCCTTTTAGAAGCAAGAAAGTTAGCACCAATGGTGACTCTGAATCAAAGCTTCTAGTTGTAAGCATCCTAAATATGTCTCATAATAGATTTTGATTAATTTTACATCTCATTTGATATATGAGGTTGATACAAATAGCTATGGTGAATACCCCTATCATTCACCTTCTTATCAATAGTTACAATATTATCCTCATGATCTATATAAGCCTAATCAGCCTTACTAAGAGTTCTATCAAATTTATGATGAGCCTCTTTATTACCAAGATCATAAATCCTTATATGAGTCTCATCTACCCCCTTTGTAGCCTGGTTACCCTCCTAATTAGTCAAGATAGCTACATGACATTCTTGAATAGCTTACTCATTCCCAAAGCTATTCTATATGTAGCCCTAAAAAATCTCTATTAGACTAGGAGAGGAATATGATAAACATTAAAACATTGAAAAGGTATGGGCAAGAAATTCTAAAACATTTCATTAGAGGGTTTAGGACTTTAGTGTAACAGGCAAAGGAAGAGTGTATGTGTTTCATTATGAGAGGTTATTCTATAAATATTAGTGACATTCTTGACATAGATAGACTCATATCCAATATTGAGGAGAAGATGGCAGCCCATGAAGAACATTAAACACCTCATTACCCATCCTGCCTTCCCTCATCCACTCTATGCCAGCCTCATGTTGAGCTTCACATGACCCCTCATAATCCATAATCAAATAAGTTTCAAAATCATCATAGTTCCCCCAAAGTCCTCTTGATCATCCCCTCATGGAAATCTATCCATTAGAGAGTCTAAGAAGAAAGGCAAGTTTGTGTGGAAAGAGCTAGATATCATGAGCAATCAAGGTCTAATTTTCAATCCTACCTTACTAGGTAAATTGAATATGTAGATAAAAATTTGTACTAGAAATTGGTAGCTACAAAGTTAACATCACCTCAAATACATATACCTCCTTTCATTCCTCAATCCATAATGCACACTATATAGGAAAACCATGAGCCCAAGTTTCTATCATGGAGTCAAGTGATGCAGTCAGGCAAATCCAAAGTCACTCAATTCCCACCCCTCCCTCCTCAAGAATATAAATCCTTTCCTTTATGGAGATCCATCCAAAGTGATATGAAAAATGAGAAAATGGTGATTGTTGAAGACAAGTAGCTGAAGATAAGGAAGGAGGAGAGCCAAAATCAAAAGGTTAAAGAATAACTTCTAACTTTTCCATCTTGGAGGTCTATCCAAAGATGTTATCAAAACAAATTGGATATTTTAATTGTTAATGTTGAAGGGAAATTTTTAGCTATTAGAGAGTCTCAAAAAGGCTATGAATAAAATGAAGTTCTTATGGAAGAAGGTTCTCCTTCCATTTCCCAACTTAACTTGCTTTACCTACAAGAGTTTTTTCAAGAGTCAACCATTCTCAAGGTCTCAAGATAAAATAAAGTTCCCTCCATTCCCAAACCCATCCATGAGCCTATCCATCAACTTTCCACCTTACCCTATCTTGAGAAAGAACCCATCTTGAGGGAAATAAGTGAAGAGGAAAGATCTCAATTCATAGTTGATCACGAAGATGACTTGAGTAACCAAGAAGAAGAAATCATGCTTAGGACACCTATTGGCAAGGACAAACATGTTTTAGTCATCCATTGTGATGCAAAGATGGAACAAGTGAAATATGAAGCTGAGGTAAAGACTAAGATGCAAGTGTAAGAACTAGTATATGAAAAGGAAGTTTTTGATGTTCAAAATTAAGACACACCAATTGTACAAGTTGAAGGTGTTTCCCATGAATTATTTAATGACTCGAGAGCTACCATTCATCATGAAGGACAAAGTCTCATATAAATAGTAGAACATACATACCAATCATCTAATAAAGATGAAGAACAAGTTGAAATTGAGAGCATGCTCAGTCACTAACTTGATGTTGAAGATGAAGAAATTTTGATTGACCAATCTGAGATATCAAAAGAAGACTTGCAGCCTCATGATTGTGGTCAAGAAATTGATATGCTTGATTTTTAAATTTAGCTTGAAGAAGCTCTAATTGAATTGCAATATCATGAGAAAAAATCTTTAGATTTATTTGATATCTTTCATTTATGTTATTATTTACTTGAATGTGGTCCATTATAGGCTAAGGAACGTGCTTTTAGTAAGTAAAAGGTAGTTATTCTCTTAAAATATGACATCTTTCAGTGTTTCAAACATGGTTATCAAATTTTCTCTTGAACTTCAGACATTTCTCTACTTTTGGAAGCTAAGAATGAACTCAAGTGGCCTCAAGGAATCCCAAGACTAGATCCATTCCCCTTAGAGGTCATTCTTGTAGATATGTCAAAGGAGGCACATCAATCTGGTCTATATGTTCATGGTTAATAATTCATGAATAAAGAATAATTAAATTTATTCTTGCAAAGTACATGAATTTAGGAGGAGTATGATTGGGTCTTGGACTCATGTCTACATGTCATACACATGAAATTAGTAGTAGAGAAACTAGTTGATTCCCCAAGAAGGCATGAACATGAAAATGATCTTAGTTGTAGAAGAGAGCTATCAAGAAAAAGAAAACATGTTTCAAAGTTACAAGGTTCACAAAATGGCTTTCCATTTGATCCTAAAGGGAAACATCTTATTTCAAGTTAGTTATTCTAGGTTTGCTTTGTTTTAATAAGTCATTAGCACTGCAATAGTCTTCTTCCCTTTTGTCTTATTTTACCTATATCCTTACGTTGGTGGTCTATGATATTTCACTTAATTTTAACTCATTTCTTAATTTTGGAAGAAGATAAGAAACTAGTAATAAGGGTGTGGTATAAATACCTGGTTGGTGATGTGTAGGTAATCTAGATGAATGTCAAGAAATCCTCTTTGGCTAGGAAGGAATAACCTACAAATAAGAAAGAATTAAAAAAATGGGTTGTTATAAAGATAGTTAAGTGGACTGCCTAGCATTAGCTAGATCCAGGAAGCATATGCTTGCTAGGAGGTTGTCAATCCACTGTTGATAACAATCAAGTTGGAAATGATAAAGTAAGGTACTTGCATAAAGTAAATGAAATGAAATAAAAGAAGGAAATTCGAATGATCATTAAATGAAATGACTAAATATAGGAAAAATAGGTCACTACTTATGCTAAGGTGGGTGGAGTCAGGTTCAAAAAAGGGTCTATGAACAGGTAGGAACATAGAAAGTTAAGTTTGGTTGGGGTTAAGGGGATGAAAATATATTGCTATTATTTTTTTCCACAGTGACCATCAATGGGCACTGTGGACCATTGGTGGTTGGGATGACCATTAGTGGTTGGGTAACTATCAATAGTTTGGCATAACCATTGGTGGTTGTGCTAATCATTAATGATTGCCTGTAGTTTTTTGAAGGTATTCATAAAGAGTTATAGAATGGGTAGGTGGTTAGATAATGATTTTGTTAAGGATCTTGTGGAGAGTAAATAAGGTGTAGATAGGTTTGATCAAGTAAGGGAGATTATAAATCCAAAATAACAAAGAACAAGTAGAATATACCTATAGCTTGTTAGATGGTTGATAGTTAAAGGCTGAGGCAATTTTGATAGAGTAATAGTACTTTGGCCTCAAAAGAAAATTTGATAGAGGTTTAGGTCTCTTTTTCTATTATTGAGTTTTTGAAGGAAGAATAGATAATGGAGAGCTTGAATACCTATGTGCAAAAAGATTTGATAACTTGAACACAGATCCTTTTCACCTCCCACTCCCCTCCTTTTATAGGAAAAGAGAGATGGAGGATGGAAGGTTCCCTAGAGGGTGAGGTTATTGATCACAATGATTGAAGTTAATTATCACTGTATAAGATGAACATATTAAATTATGCCATATTATCTCACACATAGTTGGTGATGTGTTAAGAAGGTGAGGAGACCTGACCGTCACTAGTTAGGATAACCATTAATGGTTAAACTGATCATTGATGATCATGTCTAAGGGAAAAAGGGTCAAAGTAAGTTAAAAATGGGTTGGTTAAAAGGTTAAGTTAGTAACTTGGTGAATTTAGTCAACTAGGTGGTCAACTAGACCCAAGATCTGATAGGGTCAACAAGGGTTCACAAGCATTTCAACATCTAAACAAATTATGTGTAATTTGCTAATATCTACATTTTGCCTATTTTTGTTATGCAGCTTTGATTTAACAAGTTATAAAATTAAAAAATAGATTGTTGGTCAAGGTCTGATTACCCCAAGTATGGGAGGAGGTGTTCCCCCTCAAACCAATATTTGATGAGGTAAAATCAAAATTGAGATGTGCATTTGAAATGCAAACAATGCACATAAAATACAACTAAGTGTAATATTCAAGATCACATATAGACTAAGGTTACCAATGTTGGTAAAAATAAGGTCAATTCTAGAAGGAAAAGGGATAGGGTAACCGATCCACAACATTGGTCATAGTTGATCGAGTGACTCTATAAGTCTTCTATAGAGGGTTGGGTTTTTTATAGGTATCTAAGGTAGAAGTACTCCCTTAAAAAACACAAATGGTTTGGTTATGCACTAGGTGGTGAAACATTTGAATGGTTAACATGGAAAAAATGGTTTGTGTGGTCCAAAAGACCAATGCAAGGTCATCACAAAATATGCGAGTAGTTTGGGTCAAAAATGGCCAACGTCAAGGTGGACATGGTCTAATGGTGGGTCAAAGATGGGTAATCTCCAAAAAGTTCAAGTTTTGTTGTGATGGAGATTATGTGATATCCAAAATATTGGTAAAAAAGTGTGGGACCTTGACTGTCAACTATGAGAGAGAGATTTTATATGTGGGCTAGCTTAGGTGGGCCTGCTACAACTATCATACTTTATCTTTATAGAGTTGGAGGTGGATATATGGAAGGTGAGATGGTGAGACTAAGATCATCCCATTTGAGAGAGTTTGGAGATAGTATGGAATCATGCAGGGGATTATGGATCCTTATTAGAGGTATAAGAGAGAGGATGTGGAGTTTCTACTTCTAGAGCCATAAACACAAGATGTAGTGTTAGATCTCTGGCTGGCAATGATAGATGATGCTAGTTTTGTTGATGGATATAAAAAATAGTATCATGCCCTATATGCAATGGCCTATTTTGGATGGGATGATAAGAACTAATATGTTATGGATGTGGATCTAGTGGGGACATAGATACAAGGTGGTGGTTAGGATGGGTAGGCATAACTACCATTAGTAAATGGCTCAGATCATAGGGTTAAAGGGATAGGTGGCAATGCCATAGGGCCAAATTACTATTTTACAAGGTCAAGTTACCACTTTGATAAGAGAAAAAGATCAACTAAAGACCTCCCTTGGTTTAGTGACTTAGGAGAGAGATACCTTAAGATAGAGGGTAGGAGTTGTAGTGGTACTAGTAGGAGGACCACCTGGGATGATTCCTATGACATGGTACTTAGTGACAATTGAGGAGTTGATATACTATAAGGCTATAGTGCTATCACAATGTCCATTAGAGCCCTAATGGGGTGAATATAGGACTAGTTTAGTAGGTAGGGGAGTCATGGTGACTCTAAGTCAGTGGGCCTCTATAGTGAGTGGTCATATAGGTACCCCTACAGGACTGGCACTAGATGGTAGCACAAGAGCAGGAGGGGCCAGGAGTAGTGGTGCCCTAAGGGCATGACATATGATATGATATGATGTATATTTCCATAATTTTGACATTAGCATGCGTGATGATGATGTAAGATGTATATGAGAGAGAGATTTCATACATTGTTACATGTATTATTTATGATGACATGATGTATATGATGATGTTTGTGATGATGATGATGATGATTATGATGATGATGATGATGATGATGTGTGTGTGTCTATATATATATATATATCACATAATCCATGATCATCATATCAATAACCATCATCATCAAAACGTATCCATGAACAAAACTAGAACATCATAACCATATTTTTAAAATCATATGCCTAAGCTATTGAGTAAAACATGAACATAAATATCCACATCAGCATGTAAGCCATGAATCATGAACATATATATATATATATATATATATATATATGTTCATGATTCATGGCTTACATGCTGATGTGGATATTTATGTTCATGTTTTACTCAATAGCTTAGGCATATGATTTTAAAAATATGGTTATGATGTTCTAGTTTTGTTCATGGATACGTTTTGATGATGATGGTTATTGAAATGATGATCATGGATTATGTGATGTAGTGATGATTTTTTGATGTATGATGATTTTGTTAATGGTTTATGATGTTTTTTTACAAAAAGTTATTTAGATAAGCTAAATGTGGGAAAATTGATAAGAAATAAGGAGACACATGTCTATATGACCAAATAATGAAAAGATAAGAAAAAACATGATGCCTTTTTATTGGTAAGGATAAAATGAAACCCAAAGTTAGAATGGCTTAGGGAATGTAAGCATTTTGAATGATTCAAATTAACATGCTTAGGTTGATAAAAAGGTGTCTTGATCACATCATGTCAAGTAAGCTCATAATCCCTTAATTTATACATAGTATAAAGGGGAGGTGGGTAATAGGAATAAAAAGGAATGGGTGATAGATAGGGTAACCTTATGTGGGTTAGTTTTCTCCTTCTATAGGTGACCTAAGAACCATAATAGATAATTCCATGGCTTATGCTAGGTATATATTGATTGATGTAGGAAGTCTATGTTGATTTTGATATAGGGTATTTTATTTGTTGCTTTTGTTTTTGATAGGTTTTGAATTTGATCAATGGAGGAAGCTTCAAATGATTTTTTTGACCCATTTGATTTAGCCATCCTTCAAGGGAGTGGTCTAAATTTGGGTTTGTATGTTTGCTAGCTATCCTTCAAGGGATCAATCTATCTTATTAATCAAATTTAGAGGATTTTGGGGTAGTTTTCCTTTAAGGGATCAATCTAAAATGGTATAAATATGTGATACAAATAGTATTTTGGTATCCCAAATTATTTTGATGCTATTTTTAGACATGGACAAGTCTATTTAGGTTTAGATGTTTACCTTTATAAGGGAAAAACTTTTAGCACAAAGAGGTTACTGATAGGTGAAAGAAATGGTTTGAGGAACAATGACCATGGGATTATATCTTGTTAGAGATGTAAATTATCCATGAGAACCATGACATGGGTAAAGCCATGGTACCCATATTTAGTATTAAGATATAACTGTGATGGTTAATCATATGGTTTTATGTTGTAATCGATTATCCTTAAAGGGAGAGGGATAGGTGAATGAAGGTGAAAATATCATAAATTAAGGGATGATCTTAAGCTAGATAAAAAAGTGAATTTGATCCTTATTTTAGCAAAAGAATAGACATCTAGTTTGCCTTTAAGAGAGGACAAATGATAAGCTCCTAATCCATACTTATGGGTTATGATATAGGGTCCAAGCTAATTGAAAGAAAATTTGCCTCCTTTTCTTTTCTCCATATTGATGACATGCTAATTTTCCTCTAGCATGAGGTCTTTGATATTGAATTCTCATTATTTTAGGTGTTTTTTATAAGCATGCTTGATTCAATCTTGATATTCATAAAGATGGTTAAGCACTGCTAAGTGATGTTTGTCAAGTAGATCAAGTCGTGCTAGTCATTCTTGATGATATTTTTTCTCAAAAATGATCTCCTACAAAGATATGTGAAGAGAGGAAATCTAGACTTTGAGAGGCAAAACTACCTCTGCTTTGAAGACTAGAGAGAAAGGGGTAGCATCCATAGAGGTTAGAATGCTAGTGTGATAGGCCCATAAAGCGAAGGGTATGTGTAAGTGACAATCCCAACCTAAAGCATTAATGACTTTGGTCAACATTTTGTTAAGGATTTTATTAGAGGCTTTCACCTAAACATTTTTTTGTGAATGATAAGGTGAGGAAAAGCTTAACTTGATGCCAAATGCATCTCAAAGACCTTGGAATTTCTTGTTCTTGAAATATTTACTATTATCGGTGATGATCCTATGGGGAACATCAAAATGATAGATGATGTGATGGTTGATGAAGTCAATAATCTTTTTAACTTTGGTAGAGATGAGAAGAATGAATTCCACCCACTTGGTGAAATATTCAGTGGAGGTAAAGATGGATTGGTAATGTTGTGATGAATGAGGGTTGATTTCCCAATCAGATCTAATCCTCATTATAAGAATGGCCAAAATTCTTTGGATACTTGTAGGCCATGGGTAGGTGCATGGTGTAAATTATCATGTTGTTGATACTTAATACACTTTTTTTAGATAATCATAATAGTCTTGGGTAAGGGTGGGATAATAGTAGCCAATGTGAAGGATGCATTTAGTGATAACTAAACCACTAAAGTGTCCCCCATAGATTTTTTCATGCATTTCCTTGATGGCATGGGAAGTTTCATGAATATGAAGGAAATAAAGAAGGAGGTCGTTAAAGCCAAATTTATAAAGGATTCCATCTAGTATGGTATAATGAGAGGTACTCTAAACAAACGATTTTTAGGCATT
This sequence comes from Torreya grandis, assembly GCA_037957365.1. Classification (NCBI taxonomy): domain Eukaryota; kingdom Viridiplantae; phylum Streptophyta; class Pinopsida; order Cupressales; family Taxaceae; genus Torreya; species Torreya grandis. Next base: position 1,957,318 of record JARHVA010000724.1, on the reverse strand, counting down.
CCTAAAGAGGTTAGGAGGAACAATGCTAACGTTGAGGTAATCAAAATTTTGTTCATACCAAATGACTAATGGAAACATGTCTACATTAAAAATAGTAGGAAGGTGTTTCACTCAATTTTTTCTATTATTTAGAATAAGATAGTAAAAGTATAAATATGGGTTATGGTAGAAATACCTAATAAATGGTCTACACATTGAATCAAAATATTGTGAAGAACTCCTCTTTGGCTAGGGAGAAAAACCTATAGATAAAATAGTACCAAAGCAAATTGTTTGTTAGACAAGTAGCTAGGTGGATTGCCTAGCACTGGCTAGATATTGAAAGCATGGGCTTCCTTAGGGGATGCTAATCCACCATTTTAAAAATAATTAAGATTATAAAATTTAATAAAAGGTACTTGCATTAATAATCAAAAGATATTTGAAACTGAATAACAAAGATATGATTGGTAAAATAGATAGACTAGAAATGATCTAATTAGTGAGAAAATAATTGGAACTAGTGGGTGGAGGTATGATTCAAGGAATTTGATAGAGTTTGGAGAATAGACAGAAGCTTAAAAATAAGGATCTAGTTGGAAAAGAAAGGGAATTTTAGCTTATTGGTTTTTAACCTACCATAGGTGACCATCAATAGTTGGAGTGATCGCCAGTGGTTATGCCTAACCATTGATGGTTGACTATCCAATTTTGGACTTATTAATAACTGGTGAAAAGATCTAGAAAATGAATTATAAGAGTTTAGTGTAGGTTCTATTAATTGTAGAAGGGATAAAAATAGATAAATGACACTAATCAAATATTTGACTCACTAGAAATAAATTGGTTGATTGGTAGATGTTGTTGATTCATAGGGGGAATTTGGTTTGATTCTAGTAGAATCATGGTGCTTGGAAACATAATCTGAGAGGTAATTGTAGATTATCCCTCTCAAATAGATTGTTGATGATGCTTGATAATGTTGGATGACTTGTAATAAGAAAAATCTGAGTACCTGAGCTCTTGATAATAGTTATATATTTATTGATCTCTTGTTTCTCTCCTCTTCTTATCGGGAAAGGCTAGAGACTCAAGTGGAAGTTTAAGAGGTACTTCTAATTATAAATTTCTCATGTAAGGTATTGTGTGAGGATTTGCACAACTTATATTTAGAAAAGGTAAGAGCTTGTTTGTTGGTGTTTACATGCTTGTTTGCATAAAAAATCTTAGATAATGGGGCCTAACCATCAATGGTTTTCTTGACTATAAATGATTGAGGCCATCAATCAAAAGTAGCCAAAAAGTATGCTTTTAAGTCTAACTATTTCAATATTTAAACCTAAATTAGTTTTGTTTTATTTAAAGGATCTAAAGATTTATTTTGAGGTTTGATAATTGGTATGCAAATGTGCACGATTTTGGTGTCTACATTTACCCATTTTTGTTATGTGGCTTGAATTGACAAGCTATAGAACAAAAATGAAAGCTAGGTGAAGTTAAGGATACCTTGAGTTTAGGAGGAGGTGTTTCCCCTCAAATCAAAAAGAGATGAGGTAAAATAAAATTAGATCAAGGTTTGATAAATGGGTAGGTGGGGTGATAAGGTTAGTCATTTGTAACATGGATTTAGCATAAAAAATATGATGAAGTGTGAGAGTCAAAGTTTCACAAAGATGAAAGTTTCTAATGGTTGAAAAAGTGAAGAAGACAAGTGACCAATGTAACACATGACTACTATAGGAATGGTAGTGGGATACACCTATTAGTCTCTAAAGTAGGTCTAGTGTGTTTATGGGTATCCAACGTAGGAAGTGATCCCATGGAAAGCACTAATAGGTTGAGAGTCATGGGTATCTGAGGTAGGAAGTGTTCTCAAGAAGACATAAATGCTCAAGTTTTTGCATGAGGTGGTGTAAAATGTGTATAAGAAACATGGAAAATTTGTCTAGTGTGGTCAAAATAACTAAGCATGGGTAGCGTAAATTATGCAAAAATATTGAGGCAAAAATGATCAACATCAAGGTAGACGTGGGCAAAGGGGTGGTTGTGGGTGGTTATAGCTGAGTAACTCTATATGTAATAGGAAAGTAGATACTACCTACATAGATGAGGAGATGCAAAACCCCACCTCATCTTTAGGCCAAATGTAGTTCTAGTTAGAAAAGTGGCATATTTACTAAGAAAATGGGTAAGGTAGGTGTTGAAAATATGTAGGTAAGGAATGGGATGTTAAAGAATGTCCCATGCTAGGGTAGTTATAAAGTGGTGATCTAATCGTCGATGGTTAGGATTGACCGTCGATGGTCACCCTAACCATCGATGGTTAGGGTGAAACCCTAAAAGCTGAAATATATAAAAATTGAAAGTGAAAAGTCATTCTCACTTTATGAAATTTGACCTCTGAAAGATATGCTTGAGCAATTTTCTATTATTGCATTTTATACTGAGGGTTAACCAATATGATTCTAAGGGGGGAGATATGATTAGTTGAACCAGTGCTTGAGATGATTCAATGTGTGTTGACTATGATGGATGGTGGATGAGGTCATGAACAAGTAAAGGGATGTGGGTTCCATCCATGACACAAGTCACAAAATGAGGTAGGGAGCTTGTGTCATTGCTAGTGTGGTAGATAAAAGTATTTATGTATTGTGAAATGGTAATTGAAAAGAAGATTTGGTGAAATTTAGATTTAAACTATTAGGTTTTGACCTAGGAATGCACTAGTTATAAAATTAGGTAAAATGTTAAGAATCTAGGAACTAGGGGGAGAAAAATGGTAGGTAAGATGTATGAAGGTAGTGTAGATCCATTGTAGTTGTGAAAGTGTGATGGGAGGTATGGATTTGGGAATGGTTAGGGCATGAAGGGTCATGGCTTGATGGTATGTAGTGATTGTTGATGGTCACACTGACCATTGATAGTCAAGGGTTCAAGTTAAAATGTGTCTAGGGGACCATCGATAATCAGGAAAACTGTTAATGATTGGCCCCTAGTGTTACATAGAAAAGTTTTTAGCATGGACACAAAGTTGCTACATGTTTTTTTTGTAGGAGCCTAAGTGTAAAATAGGGGTGAATATAATATTAAGATGTAACATAGAGTGTTTATGACTTGAGGATGCTTAGAATTTTTAAGATAGGATATGGTAGAATGTAAAATAGGATTAGAGCTCGAGTGACTTCTTACTGATTGGTAGAGATAATTTTGTTTGTATATATGCTAAGATGATATAATTAATAGATAGTGGATGTAGGCATATGTGTTAAACATGTTTAATATAATGTAGGCCCAAAAGTAGATTCATCTGAGGGATCATGTTCCCATACTCTTCTTGTAGGTACAAGATATAATGAGTGAAGAGGAGTGGAGACACATGGAGGCCATAGGCTTAGGTTTAGTATGGAATTATCAGCAAATGGTTTGAGATCTTGAGATGTTAGTGGTATTGATCGAGAGATGGGACCTAATGACCAACACATTTTAGTTGCCAATAGGCAAGGTCATAATACTATTGGAGGATGTTGTGAGGATCACTCAGTTACCCATCCATGGGGATCTGATATACCATATAGAGAGCAAGGTGTAAGACTACTATATGGATTTTATTTATGGTGATGATTAGATATAGGTAGAGTCTTATGCAGGTGGTTTTAGGTATGGTCCTATGTATCAGCTTGCTCTTAATGATAGGTACCTAGTTATGATGATGATGGATCTGATGAGCTTCATGCTGCTAGATTTAGTTGGTAGTGGTTTCCATATATGTTGGTCAAGATGCTCTTAGGGAGGAATTTTTTCAACTAGGCATAGGTGTTATTGGTATAGGTATATAAGGAGCTATGGGATTTTAAGGTACATCAGTGTTATGGGATGAATGTCAGCTTAGTGTTACATTATTAGGTGTATGAGCATATTGGGGTATTGAGACCTCTGGGTGTACTTAATGATACTTATGCACTTATAGATTATGTGGCTAGTTTTATGTGATAGAGGAGGTCATCTACCTACACAAGGGGAGGAGGCAAGGTGAGGGATATAGATTGGTTCTAAGATTATCTCAAGGGTTTGGTGCATAGGGATGTGATATGACACCCATATGTTGGATGGCCATAGTGGGCAAGGTTAAGGTATCATATCATAGGGTAATAGAGCTGGCATTGGATATACATTCAGTGGGAAATGGAGATATAGAGGATCCCTTGTGACCTTGTACAAAGATAGTTTGGACTTATACAAGGTATTCCTTATTGACATGGCATAGTATCAGAGGAAGAGGGAGAGTTCCTACTACCTGAGCTATAACCTATAGAAATAGTTTGAGATTTTGAGGAGTTGCTAATGAGGACCCACATTGATGATGTGAGGATTAATGATGGGTATGATACTTAGTATTAGGGTCAGTATGCCATAGTATATTTTGGTTGGGGAGATGAAGGCTAATAGGCCATGGATGTGGATCTAGCATAAGTGTAAGCATAGGCATAAGGTGGCCCTCAAATGGTAGCTATTTTAGCAATGGCCCAAACATAGGTTGCCTTAATATAGGGATAGGTGGTGCCATTATAGGGCCAAGTGGCCACATTGTAGTGATATATTACTACTTTTTAGGGGCAAGTGAGCACTACGATAGGAGAGAGGAATCAGGTGTAGGCATAGGTGACTACTTTATGGGCATATGTAGTGATACTATAGGGTTAGATTGGTGCTCTTTAGGGGTAGATTGGAATAAGAGGAGTAGGTGTTGCTTTAGGAGGGATAATAGATATAGTAGCATAGGCATGATACTTGGCCATGATTTAGGATTTGTATTATTATGAGGTGATGGTACTGGAGTAGTTACCCCATGCTATGAGATTTGAAGAGTATAGGGCTAGCCTAGGTGATGGAGTAGAAACAACTACTCCTAGTCAGTGGGCATCCATAGTTGGTCATACAAGGGTCTCAGGGGGATTACCAGTAGGTATAGGTCTTAATGGTGCTAGTGGTAGTGGTCTTAGTGCCCCAGGGGTTTGATATTTATGAGATATGATATTTAGATATGATTTTGATTCTGACCTATGTGCCAATATAGTGAGATGTATATTTTTTTTTGAGAGAGAGATATATACTTATTTATGTATTGACCATCTAGATTCTACTTCACATATATATTATGATGATGCTTATTTGATTGTCATGCTTATGGTAGATTGATCTAGCTAGACATGTGTTGAGATAGTGGTAGTTTGTTTTAATGATATGTGATGATGATGTGCTACTATGATGATGGACGTGTAGGAGTAGATATTAATTGTTTCATTGATGCATGAATTCTTTGATGTTGACATGGTATATGGATGTTTAATTACATGTGGTGTGAATGATACGAATATGAAAAGATTGATGGATTTTATGATATTTGCATAGATGTAGATGGGAAAGCATCTTAATGGGTTGTGATTTGATTTCATTTAATGGATATGGATATGATATGGATGTTTAATTACATGTGGTGTGAATGATACGAATATGAAAAGATTGATGGATTTTATGATATTTGCATAGATGTAGATGGGAAAGCATCTTAATGGGTTGTGCTTTGATTTCATTTAATGGATATGGATATGAAAAATTCTTTCTATTTAATTGGTGTATATGTAGGATGATAACAAACTAGATGGATGTTTTTGATTTGATGTGATATGATGCTCTCTATTGGTACCTTTGATGAAGATAACTGATATAGATACTCATATTTTGTTATGATTGTTGTTGGTTTTACTTTTTAATTGAAAAATATTGATATAGAACTCAAAGGTCAAATTGGTCTTAGAAAAAATGAGCCTATAGTACACTTCACATTAGCATGTTTTAGTTGTAGAAAGTAGGTACCCTAATCACTATGTATCAAGTGAGCTCATAGTCCCGTGCATATATGATTAATGAGGGGTGAATGAATGATATTGAAACTTATAAACAAGAATAATATGTTTATCTTATTGATATCCCAAGAAGCTGGGTAAACAAGTCTTTGCCATAATATATATAAAATGTAGACTGATCGATGTGGGAAGTCTATGAAGGAAGGTTGATGGTAGCTTTCCCTATGTGATTTTATTTTCATGAGAGCCGATTATGACTTTCAAAATTTTATATATATTTTACTTGAGGTTTTTGTGCTTTTAAGGAAGATAATCGATGTGGGAAGCTTCTAGAAATTGCTAGCATTTTGAAAACTTCATAGTGATCTCCCCCTTTTTTAATTTTTATTTGATTTTTCAAAATGCTTTTTGATAGCTATCATTCAAGGGAGTATCCCACCTTATGTTTGCAATTTCAAAATTTCCAATAGATATCCTTCAAGGGAGTAGTCTATGATAGCTATAGATTGACCCATAATACAGTGAGTTTGCTTTCACTTTTGCTTGTTCTTGATTTTGATATTGATATGTTGTCTTGACAAAGAATTGTTTACACATGGTAAAAAGATTAATTTTGTGAAGGAAAAAATAGGCTTGCATAAAATTTTAGTAGGTAAAAGGATTAGAGAGACAATAAACATAGGAACCACTTCTCATAAGAAGAGTAAGTACTATGAGAATCATGCCTTGGGTAGAACTATGGTACCCAAAGTTTGAGATTAGGGCATATTTTTGTAATGGATAATCACATGATTAAATTTTAGTTGGTTATCTCTAGAATAGGGAGATGTATATGGTATGCAAGGGATGAGCTTAAGTTAGGCAAATAGTGATCTAAAGTTCCTTCTTTCAACAATAGAAAGGATGTAGATGTGAAGTGTTAAGAGGCTCAAGTTCTAGGTGTCATTCAAGAGAGGACAATCGGTAATATCTTGATCTATACTTATGGGTTATGATATAGGGTCCAAGCCAATTAAAATCAAATTTACCTCACTTAATCTTCTCTATATTTATGACATGTTGATTTTCCTTTAGGACAAGATCACCAAAATTAAATTCCCATGCTTTGAGGTTCTTGTTATAGACACATTTAACATGCTCTTGGTAAACATGAAGATGGGTGAAAGCAGCTAAATAATGCTTGCCCAATATTTCAAGTTGAGCTAACCATTCTTGATGATAGTAATCTTCAGAGATAAGGTCTCAAAGATATGTAGAGAGATGGGATTTAGACCTTGAGAGGGAGCACAACCTCCACACCAAAGACTATAAAGAAATGTGTAGCACCCATAAGACTGTGAATACTAGTATGATAAGCCCATAAAGTAAAGGGAATATATAAGTGCCAATCCCATCCTAAGGCATTGACCATTTTGGTGAGCATATTGTTAAGGGTTTTATTAGATGCCTCAACTTGTCCATTTGCTTGTGGATGATAAGGTGATGAAAAACTAAGTTTGATGCTAAAAGAGTCATAAAGAGCCTGGACCTACTTATTTTTGAAAGATTTACCATTATCGGTGATAATTTTATGGGGAACACCAAAGTGACAAATGATATGGTGATTGATGAAATCAATGATTTTGTCATCTTTAGTTGAGATAAGAGGGGCTGATTATACCAACTTAGTAAAATATTTAGTGGTAGTGATGATGGATTGATGTCACTGTGAACAATGGGGATTAATTTCCTAATAAGGTCTAAGCCCCATTATGAGAAAGGCTAAAATTCCTTAGATACTTAAAGACTATTGCTTCGTACATGATGAAGGTTAGTGTGTTGTTGACATTTAACACACTTTTTTACATAATCACAATAGTCTTGGTTAAGAGAAGGCCAATAATAGCTGATGTAAAGGATAAGCTTAGAAATGGCAAGACCACTAAAGTGCCCTCCACAAAATCTATCATGTGTTTCTTTGATAGCATAAGAGGCTTCATGAATTTATAAGAAATGAAAGAGAAGGCCATCAAAGCCAAGATTGTAAAGGATGCCCCTAAGTATGGTGTAATGGGAAGTACCTTGAATAAATGCTCTATGAGCATTTCTAGAAACATTAGGGGGAGTGGTGGCACTATTAAGATAGTGGAAAGTTTGATGGTACCAACAATAAGCTAGGATATCTATCACATTAAAGTTGGTAAGAGAGATGGATTTGATGAAGGATGGATTGATGAGGTGGTGGATAATAATGGATAATTTAGAGTCTAAAGGTGTAGATGAGATCTTGGAAGCAAGGGAAGCCATTGTATTGGCAAACTTGTTCATGAATCAAGGGGTACTTTAGATTATGTAGTGTTTAAATGGCATCAATAATACATTGGATAGGTGTTTGTATTACTATAAAACATCATTTTTTCACTAGTATATGCCATTGATTTAGTTAACCATAAGTTGGGAATCACCAAAGTTATTGATTATTTTGACTCCCAAAGCCAAGGTAGTTTGGAGACCTATTACTAGGGCTTCATATTTAACCATGTTATTGGTACATTTGAAGTCAAGATTAAAATATAGAGGTAAGGGCTCACCATCAAAGGGAATTAAGATAATTCCTACCCCTCCACTGTGTTGTCATTTGGATCCATCAAAGAACATGATAACTTGGTAGGTAAAATCTACTTGAGAGAGGGTCGTGATATTCTCATTAGGGAATTTTGAAGGAGGCTAGGTATCAGATAAAGGGGCATCGAATAGTTAATCATCTATCAGCTATCCCTTTATTGATTTTTTTTAAAGAAACTCAAGATTGAATTTAGCCAAAAGCATAAGCCACTTAGCCATTCATTGGTTTTGATAAGGTTGAGAGTACATATAATTGAGTGGATTGGTATTAGTAATGATGAAAGTTTTGTGGTTAAGGAGGTAATGAAGAAGCTTGGTAGCTATAAATACTAGTGCCAGACAAAGTTTCTTGATATGGGTATACCAAGTTTCATAGTTGATAAGTGTTCTACTGATGTAATATATAGATTTATCTTTATGTTGGTCATCCTAATGTGTAAGCATTACTCCTAGGAGTGGTTAGTGGCTAAAATATATAGGTAGAAAGGTTAATCCTCTCATGGAGGAATAAGAACTAGTGGGGAAAGAAGATATTATTTAAGTGAATCAAAATCCTTTTAACAATCTTTCTCCCACCTAAAAGAGGTGTCATTCTTAAGGACGTGATAAAAAGGTTAGCAATGGTCAAATAGTTGAGAAATAAAATGTTGAATATATTAGAGTTTCCCCTTAAGGCTATAGAGTTGTTTAAGGTTAACAAGGGGAGGCATTTATAAGATTGATTTAACTGTGGCCAGGTCAACTTTGATTCTATGAAGAGAGATAATAAAACCTAAGAGTTTACTTGATAAGACCCCAAAGATACACTTCTTGGGGTTTAGGTGAACATGGTAGTGGATAAAGCACTCAAAGATGATTTTAAGAACAACTAGGTGTTCCATTCAAAACTTTTATTTGTCGAGAAGGTCATCCACATAGTCTTTCATAATTTTGTAGATAAGGTCATGAAAGATGTAAGTCATTGCTCATTGGTAGGTTGTACAAACATTATTCAAACTAAAAGGTGTAACCTTATATGTATTTTCTACTAATCTTTATGGGTAATCAAGATTTAGTTATAGCCCAAGAATCCATCCATGAGTGAAAGCATTTCACGACCAGTTGTAAGATCAATGAGTTAGTTAATGCTAGGTAGAGGAAAGTCATCCTTTGTGAAAGTGAGGTTAAGATATTGAAAGTCAATTGAAATTCAAAGTCCTTAAATGGATTTGGTAATTAGGATGATATTATAAACCTATTGGGGATAATCAATAGGTTGGATAAAATTGACAGAGAGGAGTTGTTAGAGCTTCTCATTTACAAGGAGAGGTATGCAAGGATGCATTCATCAAATATTCTATTTAATGGGATTAACATCATGATGAGTGGAAATGTTATGGGTGGTGATAATAGGGTCAATCCTAGGCATGTCAGTGTATCACCAAGCAAATGTGATGTTGTAGTCATGAAGAAAGGTAGAAAAGTTTTGTTGTTTGGTAGAATCTAAGGATTACCCAATTTTGATGATACATGGGATCTCATTGGAACCCAAATTGATATCTATTATGGATTAATTTAGCATAGTGGAAGCTTTAAGAGGGAGATATTTTTGGATGGAATGATCCTCTACATTGAGGTAGGTGAGGATAAAATGATCATCTTGACACTAGATGGTGTGAATGGTAAGGGAGTCCTTTACAATGAGTTTAGGATGTGTGAGAGGAAGAGTTATGGTAGCCCCAACTTTTTGATAGGTCAAGGATCTTAGGCTAATCATTAAAATTAAAAAAATTAGGTGGGATGATATCATCATCCTCATTTGGAGGTGGAGGTAAACAAGATGGGGGAGAAACTGTTTCTCCCTCAATGGCAGGGAGAGATTGCATGGTTTTATTCTTTGGTAAGATAAATTTGAGCCCATACTTCTCATGTGGTTTTCAATTTTTAATTAAGGTGATGTCATGGGGACCATACTCATATTTCCAAAACTTAACCCCTTCTAGGCACACATATGAAGGTATGTCTTGGCAAAAGAGGGTTTGTCTAAATAAGAAAAGCTAGTGGTATATGTGTGAGGATAGAAGGTGTTGATGGTGTTTGTCAAAGGCTTGTCAACTCCCACATAGATAAAATGGGTTTGACAAGAGGGATATCCCAAAGATGTGATTGATTCTATATTGGGATCATACCTTGGTTGGTTAGTAAGTTTCCCATACTCATGAGGGGTAGGGAAAGCATCAAGAGCTAAGAGGCGGTATTATCCTAAAGAAAGATGTTGGAAGGTCGATTCTAAGGAGTAAATTATTGGTATTTACTTAGAGGAGAGAGATGTTTTGGTAGATACCTCATGAGAAGAGGAATAAATGGTTTCTTTAATAGGTGATAGGAGTAGATCTAGCCTGGATGAATATTTGGTAGAGGACACTAAAAAAATGTCATTAAGTTGATACATCACATTACATGCAATAAAAGGGCTTGGGTCAACATATATAGTAATCACTTGGCACTCATGTTCAAATTTAACACAACATTGTAGGGTAGAGGGGACATAAACCATGGCTCAGATCTAAGGTCATTTAAGTAAGACATTATACTAAAATTCTCCCTCAACCACATAGAAGTTTAGGGAGCATACACAGTCCTAAACAAATGTGGAGGACCATAGTAGTGGCCATGGTGTCATTATAATACCAAATCATAATAAAGGTATTGGAAATGATGTTGGTAGGTATCATAATTTGGTTATAGGCATGGGATGAGATGATATTGATACTAGCCCTACCATCGATCATTACTTGCTTAATGCAGGTTTGGTCAATGTAGGTAGTGATAAAGAGGGGAGGATTAGGGTCCTCAAGATGGGTAGAAGGTATCTTTGATTCTTTAAAGGTGACAAGAGTGGAGAGATGTAGAGTGCCAATAAGGGCCTTAATAGGTTGGGTATCACCAGGCTAAAACTTAATAACTTATAAGGCCTTAATTAGTGCTTGGTGATGATAAGGTGAGGTGGAAATGAATTTTTATAAACTCATCTTGGTAGGGTTTGGTACAACTGCTTAAGGACCACTCACCTAACTGATTCATAATGGTTTGATTTGGTGGTACCCAAGATAATTATTTTAGGTTGGGGTGATGGTAAAAAGGCATGTGTTTGGTTAGGTTGAGAGGTGGAACATGGGTATGTCCAATGAGTGGACACTTTAGCTTTGCCCTTATCTTTCTATTGTGCTCATGTAATAACATTACTAGTGTGGGAAGGGGGGATGGTAGATGATTGGTTTGGTTGTTCATCACTTTTAGGTAAGAGTGAGGATGTGGGTGAAATTTGGGTTATGGTTGGTTGCTGAAGTGACAAGATGGTAACTAGAAGTTCATCTAACAATAGATCATCTTCTTGCTAAAGATGATGGATAATACATTAGAGAGCCCTATAGTTATTTGTGTCATGTCTTGGGGTTTGATGGTAGGAGTATATTCGACTACCATTAAACTAGGTTGGTTTAGGGTGAGAGGGGTCAAAAGGTCTAATGGGTGGAAGGCTTAAGTTAGAGTTTTGTAATAACCTATGCAAAATGGTTGAATAGGATTTGACATAAGGTGATGACATACTCTAAGGGGGAGGTTTTACAAAAGGAGGCCTCCTTATGGGGGGAGTAGGTTTTGGGTTAGTTTTGGTAGTTGGTCTCAGGCAAGGTTGGTGGGTACATGCCTTGTTAGAGATAGATGGTTGGGAGGTAAAAGGTATATAAGAAGAAGTTTTGGGCATATATGGGAGGGTAGAAGCAACTAGGTTAATTAGGAAAGAGGTCTTGGTGGATATTGTTATAAAAAATGGGGTAGGTTTTCTAGCTGAAGAATAGGTAACTGGGAGGGTGGAGGGATGGGGTCCCAAAATAGAAGGCAACTGGGAAGGGAGTTGTCTAGACCTTGTGCATGGTCTAGTTTTGGATAATTTTGTGCTCATGGTTGCTTTGTTTGGTAATTTTTTGGTCAAGGTAGATGGAGAAAGATCTAATTTTTAAATTTGGGTGTCTAATACTAGGTGTAGGAAGGATTCCTAAGGTTTGGGTAGATTTCATGAGGAGGGTATGGGATGATTTGGGTGGAGGTGGGTGAAATGTCCCTATCATGGATTTTTTGAGAGAGGAAGGTGATGGATACGCAATGGGTATAGATATAGGGAGATTTGTTTTGGTGGGGGAGACCTAGATGATGCCAAGAAGTGGCTCTATCCATATTAGGCTAAGAGAAAAAAATCCAATTTTTGAACTAATTGAGAAAAAGGTTTATATATTAGTTTTATACCTTAAGAATTTGGTTTAGAAGAAAGTTAGATAGGAGGGGGAAAATAAAAAGGGGTAACCTCATCCTTCTCTTTATGTAAAGGGGAGATGGTTGGTGGAGGAAGGTTATGGGTAGATGTTTCTTCTCTACGCACCACCTCCATAGGAGGAATGATTGGTTGATTGGTTGGAGGTGGTGTGACTACAATTAGCTCATTGGGTAAATATATTGATGAGGGTCTCAAGGATGCCATGACCTTCATGAATGGACCCATGGTAAATGGTAGCTCTTTAATGTCAATTTTTAACTTTGAGGAAGGTGGCTATTATTCCTCACTCAAAGGAGTAGGTGAATTTATTGGGGAGGCAGTTGGTTCATCCATAATTGGAATATCAAGAACCATATTAACCCTATGAGTGTTTTAGGAGAATTCTGCTTGCTTTATTTATTATTTTGATGGAGGGTGATTAGGAAAAGGTTTCTTGAAGATATCAAGAGCTTGGTTCTAAGGTATATTGGGATTGTCAAAGACAAGTTCCCCCTTATCAATAAGGGATTGTATAATGCCTTTAAAGGTATTGCACTTACTAACATCATGCCCAACTACATGGTGGAAAGAACAAATATCATTTTCATTGTACCAGTTTGGGGGAGGACAATAAGAATCAAATTTATATGGGGATTTAATTGGTAAAAGATATATGAGATTAGCCTTTAATAGTTTATCCAAAACTGAGGCATAAGATTCTCCCAGTGGGGTAAATTTCTTTAGGTTATTTTGGTTTAGGTTTTGCATGTTTTGGTTTGGAATATTAGAAGAGTTTTTGACTGATATTTGGTGGAGGGGATATTTTAAGGACAACTATATTCACAGTTGCCTTGCCCTTGGTTCCCATACTAGTTTGGTTACTAGGTTTGGAAGAAGAAGTCTCATTGGTTTTGAAGGTGGAATTTTTTTTACGTAACTTCAATTTAACTTCATTTATGGCTCTATTTTCCAGTTTTTATGCCATGGTAAAGGATTCATCAAAATTTATAAAACTCTAGACATATAGGGTGGAAGAGATGTGTTTTGTACAAACATGAACAAAGATTTTGATTAGTTCTAGTTGAGGTAAAGTGAATGATAATTGGTTTATTAGACTTTTCCAATGAGCTATGAAATCAGCTAAAGACTCATCATTAAATTGGTAGATGGCATAAAAATCATTAATTGAGACCTTCTTGGATATGTTTATAGAGAAATGGTCTAAAAACATTTGAGCTAGTTGATTGAAAGAAAAGATAGAATGTTTGGTAATGGCACTATACAAGTCCAAGGCTAGGACAAAAAGTGACATGGGAAATGTGTGTAAAATAAGAGCATCATATCAAGCGATCATGTAATACAAATGCCTAAATTCTCTTAAATGTTATTGGGGATCTTATTTACTATTGAATTTAGCAAATTTAGGAAGTTTCCATTGGGTCGGCTATGGCTTGATAGGACCAAAGGATGAATTGGTTCATTATAGATTTGATCATAGGACAAGAGATTATGGGGTCTAGAAAGGAATGACTCTAGGTTTGCCATCTTGTCCATGATCATTTTCATCATATCCATTTGTGGTGATGGACTTGGAGGATTGTAGGTCACATATTATGGCTGAGAGGGGATAATATATTGGTAATTCATTAGTGGTTGGGAGATTTACCCATATTGATAGGTAGGTATAGATGGTTGGGTTGAAGGTATATGAGGATAGGTAATGGTTGGTGGTTGAGTGATGTGGGAATGTCCTTGTGGGTTAGAGACATCTAGGATTGGGTATGGTTAGAAATTTTTGAGAGGTGATTATAGGTTGGGTGGAAGATATATAAGGGTAAGGGGCAATTGGTGTTTGGGTAACATGAGATGCCCTTTTAGGTTAGGGACATAACCTAGTTTGGATATGGTTGGTAATCATTGAGAAGTTACTATAGGTTGGGTAGGAGTCATGGTTATGTTAAAAATCAAGGGTGAGGTAGAGACTTTGGTACATGTAGGAGGTGTATTGGTAGGTATGGTCATTGACAAAATTTGAAGAGGGGTAGTGATTAATGGATTAGGGTAGGCAAAAGGAGAGTTTGACCTACCAATGGTGGACATTCCCAAGGTAGAAGAGTCAATGGTAAGGGTAGAAAGGGTAAAGGCAATAATTTTTTGGATGGGTTGATTTTCCCCCTTGGTGTCAAAAGAGTTGGTGGATATAGATGTTTGGGTAGCTAAAGGTTGGGTAGTAATAACATCTATCAAAAGATCCAACATCAAGTGGGATGCCATGTTTTATAGAGGCTCTATACGTGGGGTTGAGATAGGGGTGTTGTGATGCAAAGTATTAAGATAATGTTGTAAGTCAATTGGGTTGTTATCTAAAAGGGAAGCAAAGTTAGAATCCCCCTAAGGAAAAATCTCAGGGATATGAGAAGATTTAAAAGGGTGATATGAACTCTTTATGTCTGTCGATAGTCATCCATGGAAGAGGAGGTGGAAGAAATTGGGTAATTTATAGATGGGTCTTGATGTTTCTATTCAAATTTTGCTTTTTCAGATTCAAGAGAGAGAAGAAACTAAAGAATAATGGACAAGGCATGTGAAGTACCTGGATGAAGATCACGCATCGTAATCCAGACGCTTGTGAGCACCCCTCTTTGGCTGTGGAGGAATGACACCTGCAAAGAAAAAGAACTTGGACAAGAAAATGTTAGATAGGTAGACGGTGGGTTGCCAAGCAAAAGCTTGTTCCCAGAAGTATGAGAACTTCCTTAAGGGAGGTCAACCCACTATTTGATAAAGATAAATGACTAATAAATGACAGAATGCTAAAATAGACTGAAATGATAGCAAACTAAAAGAGAAAAGGAAGCAAAGGCTTACCTGGAAGAAGCTGTCAAACTGGTTGCAGTCGCCGGCATCGGTGGTCTTACCGGCATCGGTTGTCAGGTCTACCAATGTCGGTTAGTCTACCGACGTCGGTCAGGGTAATGACCGGCATCGGTCGGGGCAATAGGCTTGGACGGGGTTTAGGTAGGTTTTGGTCGAGTTTGGACAGAGTCTGGGCCGGGCTTAGTCTGTGGACGGGTCTGAGGACGTACAAAATGGTCTGGGAGAGTTTGGTTTCAGTTGAGGGTCTGTGCAGAGGTCTTAGGATAATGGACAAAATGTTGAAAAGGGATAGAGAGATAAAGGAGGCCGATCAGAGAGATAGGAATCTAGGTCTGCCTGGTTTGGTTAGCAGTCTGGGTTGGGGAAAAGAAGCACTGAATCTAGTTTAAAAGTAGATGACTAGAAAGCATAAAGAAAACAAACAGAGTACTTACCTGTGCCCTGTTGAAGAAAGTGTTGATCTTGTTGCTGATGATATCAGATGTGAAGCCTGTTGCTGGTGGAGAATCCCTATTGTTCACTTGCAGAAGCTTGCTGTGTACCTGAGGGAGAGAGTCAAATTGATTGGCAGAGAGGTCAAGTGAAAAGGACAGATACAAGGGTCTGATACGAAGGTTCAAGAGTCGAGATGCCAGGGAGCGACGCAGAGAGCGAAGAGAATTTAGTTTGCGAGCTCCAGGGTCCAGGGGCTACAATGGATGTAGAAAGGGGTAATGAAGGCTGTCGATGCCAGCAGTTTCACCGACGTTGGCCAAAGGGTCACCGACGTCGGCGATCGCAGAATGTGGACAGAGGCTAAAAATAGCCTCTGCCCATTCTTACACGCCGTCGAGCGAGGGGTTGTGGGAAGAACGGTTATGAAGACACTTAAATGGGCTTGGGGGGAAAGATAATGAGGAGATTTGACATAATAAATGCTAGGGGGAAGGTGGAGGGATTTAAGGGAGGATCCAAGGTGGCAAGGGTGGGGTGGAAAGGGGCCCACTTTAAAACATTTAAGTTATTTTAATCATATGAAGGCCAAGGGTTAGGATATGGGTTTAAGGCGAACAAGGGGGAGGACCAAGGTGCAGACACATTTGCAGTGTCTACATTTGCCCCTTTTTATCTTGTTGGTTGTTCTTGATGAACTGTAAGACAAAAACAGGAGTTGGTTACCCTAGGAAAAGGATGAGGTGTTCCCCCCTCAAAGCGATAGTCGAGAGAAGGGAATCGAAGATCGAGTGTCGATTTGACAGAGAAATAGATAGAAGAGAGTGAGTGAAAACACTGTAGTAGTCGTGATTGCGCGTAGTCCACTTCACGGGAGGGTCGGGTCAAATTGTCACATGTCGAGGGTCAAGGAGTGCCAAAATTGAAGTAACCGGGCCCCAACATTTAGTTGTCTGCTGATCGGGTCACTCAATCTAAGCCAAAGCTCCAAATGGTCATCGTGTTCTAGGTATCCCAGGCTCAGGAAGTGCTCCCAGAGACACAAAAAAGCCACAAGTAGTAGGGATCAACTAGCTCGTGATCCTATACTTGCGAAGGGTCAAAAATAGTCTACAGACAATTCTGATAACCAACCATGAGGTAGCATACACGCAAAAACAACCAAGGCAACATTGTCTTGGAAGTTGGTCGAAGGTCGAAGGATGGTCATTGGTCAAGGGGATGGATGGACGAAAGGATGTGGCTGAGCTAACCTCAGAAAATGTCATGTGATCTGAGTGCTACCTACATAGCCCTTGTGTGAAGGGCCTCAGGCTAATGTAGTTCTCCCTAAAAGGGAGGAAGGGTCAAAGAGACTGATTGGTCTTGGTCAAAGTTGTCGAAGAGAAGGTTTGTCCATCAAAGAGATGAACAAATGGGGATGGTCGAGCTAACCTCAGAAGATGTGTTATCTGAGTGCTGCCTACATAGCCCTGGTCATAGGGCCTTAGACCAATGTAGTTCGGACAAAGTGAAAAGATTGATCGATGATTGGATGTGGTCAAGTGTCAAAATGATGAGGGCAAGATGATGCTATAGATGTCACATTGGTTGAGAGGCTTTCATCGCTAGCAAGTTTCCATAGTCGTGATGGATGCATGCTAAAAATGAATGGAAGTCGATTTATGCTTCAGCAAGTATTGGTTTATGCCTAACATAAATTGGGTCTGGTCGGTAGTTTCCATGTGTATTGGTGTCCATAGAAACTATGTGAAATGGACTAGGATGATGTCAGCTAAAAATGATGAAAATGGCTTGGTTAAAGATGAGTCGATAATTGGTGTGGTTAAATGTGACCAAAGTGTAGAGAAAAGATGAAAGGCAAATTGCTCTTTCATTGACAAGGACCAAAAAGGAAGCATAGATAGGGGTTATTAGAACCAAAGCCCTGTTCACGCATTACGTCGTTGACCAGTGTGGTGTTAGAACGGTAATCGAATCACTTTGACATTAAAGTGAGCTCAAAGTCCCCTGAGCAGGTGATAGGAGGAGGTAGGGTAACCCAGTTTAAGAGTAGGACTAACCTTGCCCCTTTTTATAGGAGACCCTGAGACAACTACAAGCCAAGTCCATGACCCATTTTTTTTTTTTTTTTTTTTTTTTTTTTTTTTTATTATAAATTTTTGGTGCAGGCTGATCGATGCGGGAAGCCTACATAGAGATGTCTCTTAATGTAGTGGTCATGTTGCGAAGCTGATCAATGCGGGAAGCTTCTAAGAAAGGTTGCTGTTTGTAGCAAGATTTAGTCATAGCCATCCTTCGAGGGAGTGGTCTATATTTCTGCTTTGTATAATGTTTGAATAGCTGTCCTTCAAGGGATCAGTCTATTAGCTACAGCAATAATAGTATAGCTATTCTTCGAGGGATCAGTCTGTCTTTTTGAATTTGATTTTGTGACCTTGGATATGTTTTGACATCTTGATATATTTTTTTGATTTTTTGGTTTTTTGATTGGAGTCACGGACAAGGCTGTAGAAGTTCAAGGACTCCCCTTTTATTAGGACAGAGCATCCGTGCATCATAAAAGGGTTGTAAAGGACTCGTTAAAGGGGAATAGGGTTGAAAGGGATGAGGATCAAGAGGCTGAGGATTGCTCAAGGGACGAGCTCAAGTTACGTGTCAAGTAGACGAGTACTTGACTAACAGAAGAATGGTCGAAGATGCAACACAGAAAGGGGGGGCTCAAGGTCTGATAAGTCCCTGGGCCATGCTAGTGTGTTAAGGTCTGAGTCAATTAGGAGCGGACTTGCCCTATTTGGCTCTTTCCAGATTGGTCAGATGTTGATGGTGGATGTGAAGTTGACTGATATGGTTGTTGATTGGTCGAGACTTGGTTGAATATTGGTTGAATGATATTTGATTGTTGATTGGTCGAGAGTTGGTTGAAGTGTGGCTAAATGTTTGGTCAAAGTTTGTCGAAGGTTTGGTCGAAGGTTTGGTAAGGTTATGGTCGATGTCATGGTCGATGGTTGGTCGAGACTTGGTCGAGGTTTGGTTGAATGTTTGATCGAAGTTAGGATAAGGTTGGATTCCCCCAGTCGCTTAGGGAGAATGTTGGATAGATTAGTCAAGGTTGACTGAGGCTTGGTGATTAAATGGACTGTGTTAATGTCAAATAATGGGGTCAACGGCGGTAAAGGGACCATAATCTATCGTGGAGATTTTGATTTAGGCGATGAGGTTGGAGAGGCATGGGTCGGGGTTGATGTTTTGTCGAAGAGGTGGTTAAGAGGGTCCTTGGTGAAAAGGGAATCATTTCTCCATTGTTGACGAATGACAGCTTTGAGAGCACAACAATGCTCAGTGTCATGTCCCAGAGTGTGATGATAGTTGCAAAATTTAGAGTTGTCGAACCAAGATGGCCTTGATCTGAGAGTTGATGAATGGGGCAGTGTTGAAGGTTTGTTGATGACGTGGTCGAGAAGAGAGGTGTCATTCGCCAAACATTGGTGAATGGCAACCTTGAGGGCATAACAATGCTCCGTGTTGTGTCCAAGTGTGCGATGATATGCACAAATGCGAGTGTCATCGAACCAAGGTGGTTTAGGTCTGAGAGATTGATATTGCCTGAGAGGTGGGAGGTTGAGGTGAGAGGACTGTAACAATTGCCGTAAAAGCAAGGTATAAGAACCTGCTAACGGGTCTAGATGTCTTATTGCAGTAGGGGTTGAGGACTTTGGTTTAAGAGGCATAAGAGGCATTGGTCAATGGTTTGAGGGAGATATATGTTTGATGGGTTGAAGGAGTAATGGAGGCGACATGCCTCTGTGAAGGATGGGAGTAGGCAGTACTCTTATTAAAGTGGACGGATGCGGGCCCAAGATTGAAGGCAATGATGAAGGTGGGGGAGAAATTCTCCGATGTGGTCTAGTGGCTTTCGTTAGTTTGGGTTGAGAGCCACTATTGTGTGAGGTAAGGTTAGATGTAGGTTTGGGTTTGGATGTGGATGAAGGTGAGTGAGATGTAACAATCTCACGCAAAGGGCAAGAGGAAACTGTGACTAGGTCTTCCTCGATTGAAATGGGTAAAGAGGTTGGTTCTTCTCTTGGTGGAGAAGAAATAGGAGAGTGTGGCTCCTCCAGATGGCAGGAGGCAGGGATGATTGTGCCTTTTGCTTGTGCTTGAGGAGTAGGCAAGGTATGGTCATTGGATGAAAGTGGGGCTAATGGCGTAGGTGTGGTCAAGGCGTCCTCCAATATAGGAGAAATAGATGGAGGACTAATAGGAGAAGAGGGTTCTTCATCCTTTAATGGAAGAGGTTGGTCAAGGACAAGAGGCAAGATAGTGTTAATCGAGTGAATGTCATGGTCATGAGAATCTTTGGTTATGGTTTGGACGTTGTTCTGAGTAGGTGGATGATTTGGAAAAGGGTGTTTGAAGATGTCGATATGTTGATTGGGTGGGGCATTCGGGTTATCTAAAATAAGATCCCCCTTGTCGATCATGTCTTGGATGATGTTTTTGAAAGTTTGGCAGTTGTCAATGTCATGGCCTTGGACGTGGTGAAAGTGGCAAAAGTCGGCCTCTCTATACCATGTAGGGAGGGCTTTAGAGGGGTCAAATTGAGGTGGTTGGATTGAAGGGAGATTGAGGACCCCCTGCTTGAGTAGTTTTTTCAAAATGGAAGCGTATGGTTCTCCAAGTGGAGTGTAAGAACGCTAGATATACCATTGTTGGAATTGTTTGGTAATGCTGGAAGATGACGAAGGTTGGGAATAATTCATTGTTGTCGAGGATGGTGATCTAATGACCATAGTGTTGGCCACTCCTTTGGACTTGGAGTTGGCAGAAGAAGAAGGTCTGGAAGAAGAATGGTCAGTAGATTTTGCGTTGGTATTACGCAATTTGACCTTATCTTCTTCAAGGGCACGGAGTTCAAGCTTTCGAGCCATGATGAAAGCTTCGTCAAAAGTGTGGAATGTCTGAATCCGCAAGGTAGAAGAGATGTGGTTGGCACATGCTCGAGAAAAGATCTCAGTGAGCTCGGGTTGAGGTAAGGAGAAGGAGAGCTGGTTAATCAAGCCTCTCCAATGAGCGACAAAATTGACTATAGATTCATCATCAAATTGCCTGATGGAGTAGAGGTCTGTGATAGAGACTTGTTTAGTAACGTTAATAGAGAAATGGTCAAGAAATAATTGGGCAAGTTGGATGAATGAAAAGATAGAATGTATGGCAAGAGAGCTATACCAGTCAAGGGCAGGGCCAGAAAGAGACATAAGAAACGTGCATAAAAGTAACGCATCGTCGTGGGCAAAAAGATAGCAGACATGTCTGAATGCCCATAGATGTTGCTATGGGTCTTCCTTACTCTGAAAGCGAGTAAATTTAGGAAGCTCCCAATGGTTAGGGTATGGTCGAATAGGGACGGAAGGATGGATGGGCTCATTGCAAATTTGCTCATATGACAAAGTATTGCTTGAACCGGAAATGGAGACTTTGAGACTAGACATTTTATCCATCAGCATCTTAATGATGTCTACTGATGGATTGGCGGGTTGGGTGCCCCTAGGTTGTAAGGTGCTTGGAAGAGGCTAGAGGAGGTGTGCGACATATTCGGTTGTACAATGTACGGATGACTAGTCGCAGGGGCAGAAGTGGAGGCTAAAGGTGGCTGAGTTATGAAGGTTGAAGGTATAAGTTGACTGGGCACCGCCAAAGGTGGTTGAATGGCGGCATTGGTAGTAACATAGGTTGGCACTCCTACATTTGTGGGCGCAAGAGTATGAGGGGTCGAGACAATCAAGTTCTGATATGATGTAGAACTTGGTTGAATTGCAGGTGGTTGAGGGGGTAATGGAACCCCGATGGAGGTCGGTCTAAAAATAGACGGGGAGGCCAAACTTTGCATATTGGCCATGGTTGGGTTAATAGTTGAGGCAAAAGGCTGAGTCATAAAGGGTTGGGTGGTGAATGGTGTGGATGTCATCGCCACGTCACTCGAAAGGTCTCGCATTGGGTTTCTCGCGAGATAGTTTTGGAGGGCTATGGTATTGAGGTCCAAGAATCTCTCGAAAGCTTGGTCCCCTTCAGGGATGATGGGAATTTGAGTCGGGGTCGGGGTCGGGGTCGGTCCTGTAGGAGTTCTTTCAGTCTCCGAGTGGAACTCCATGATAAGACTGGTTAGGGACAAGGGAGCGTGGTCAAAAAGGAGGGTCAGATTCCAGAAACTATGTTTTTGCAGTTCCAAAAACTTAGAATGGAGTTTTTGACAGAGAAGGGACAGGTTTTGGGTTGCTGGTTTTTTAAAAAAAAGGACAGTGATAGAGACCGACGTCGGTTGAAAAACTGATGTCAGTAAGAAAGATGGCTGACGTCAGTCAGATAACCAATGCCGGTAAGAGAGGAAAGCCGACGTCGGTGGAAGAACTGATGCCGGTGACAGGGGAAAGCCGATGTCAGTGGCAGAACCGATGCCGGTGACTGTGTTTTCCAGAGAACCAAAAGATTTGAAGATTTTTGGGAAAACAATGAAGAAAGCGTCCTCACTCACTCAAACAAACAGATGAGAAGAGGAAAAATAGAGAGAGACAGACAAGCCTAAGCGATAAATCCTAGGAATTAACCTTAGAAGTTGGTGGCTTATGCCTTAGATGAATGTTTGGGGAGATTGGCTGCAAGAAGGGTCCTAGAAGAAGGCAGTCTAAAGATGGTTTCAGGTGTTGTTTTAGGTGCTCAAAAATCTGTGTTAGGGTCTGGTACGTGGCTTGGTGCTAAGGAGCAAGCTCCCCTCACTTCACGATTCCAGTGGTTAGCTGGTCTCGCTTAGCCAAGATATACCTCGCCTAGAGTTTATCCTCCGCCAGAGAATGGAGTGGGCTTCCCCCTTGGTGATGAAATCCAAGTAGGGTCACCGGGACGGGTAAGGTATCCGCTGGGGGATGAAATCCCAGTCGGGCCTTGTCTCAAGTAAGTTTTATGTTCGTTTTAGTGCATGTGGTTTGGTAGTGTAACATCAAGTGTCTACATTTTATTCAATATGCGTCTAAGTTACTAGATGTGGACTAAGAAGATGCAAGCACAAGTAGAAATGAATGCAATGTGTTTTAATGCCCAAGTCGAAATGTGATGTTTGTTATGAAGACAAGTTTGAGAAAGGGTTGAGAGTATGACGTTTAGACTAGTCTAGAAATGCAAGGAAGAATGATTCATTTTAGTCCTGCTTATAGTGTCATTGAGAAGAAAAGAAGGAGGAGAAAAGGTAAGAACCTAATGCTCCTAAATGAATGAAGAAGAAAAGGAACCCAGGAGGAACCTAGGGTCCCACCGGGCGTGCCAGAATGTTTCTATTCAAATTTTGCTTTTTTAGATTCAAGAGAGAGAAGAAACTAAAGAATAATGGACAAGGCATGTGAAGTACCTAGATGAAGATCGTGCACCGTAATCCAGACGCTTGTGAGCACCCCTCTTTGGCTATGGAGGAATGACACCTGCAAAGAAAAAGAACTTGGACAAGAAAATGTTAGATAGGTAGATGGTGGGTTGCCAAGCGAAAGCTTGTTCCCAGAAGTATGAGAACTTCCTTAAGGGAGGTCAACCCACTATTTGATAAAGATAAATGACTGATAAATGACAGAATGCTAAAATAGACTGAAATGATAACAAACTGAAAGAGAAAAGGAAGCAAAGGCTTACCTGGAAGAAGCTGTCAAACTGGTTGCAGTCGCCGGCGTCGGTGGTCTTACCGGCGTCGGTTATCGGGTCTGCCGATGTCGGTTAGTCTGCCGACGTCGGTCGGGGTAATGACCGGCATCGGTCGGGGCAATAGGCTTGGACGGGGTTTAGGTAGGTTCTGGTCGAGTTTGGACAGAGTCCGAGCCGGGCTTGGTCTGTGGACGGGTCTGAGGACGTACAAAATGGTCTGGGAGAGTTTGGTTTCAGTTGAGGGTCTGTGCAGAGGTCTTAGGATAATGGACAAAATGTCAAAAAGGGATAGAGAGATAAAGGAGGCCGATCAGAGAGATAGGAATCTGGGTCTACCTGGTTTGGTTAGCAGTCTGGGTTGGGGAAAAGAAGCACTGAATCTAGTTTAAAAGCAGATGACTAGAAAGCATAAAGAAAACAAACAGAGTACTTACCTGTGCCCTGCTGAAGAAAGTGTTGATCTTGTTGCTGATGATATCAGATGTGAAGCCTGTTGCTAGTGGAGAATCCCTGTTGTTCACTTGCAGAAGCTTGCTGTGTACCTGAGGGAGAGAGTCAGATTGATTGGCAGAGAGGTCAAGTGAAAAGGACGGATACAAGGGTCTGATACGAAGGTTCAAGAGTCGAGATGCCAGGGAGCGACGCAGAGAGCGAAGAGAATTCAGTTTGCAAGCTCCAGGGTCCAGGGGCTGCAATGGATGCAGAAAGGGGTAATGAAGGCTGCCGACGCTGACAGTTTCGCCGACGTCGGCCGAAGGGTCGCCGACGTCGACGGTCGCAGAATGGGGATAGAGGCTAAAAATAGCCTCTGCCCATTCTTGCACGCTGCCGAGTGAGGGGTTGTGGGAAGAACGGTTATGAAGACACTTAAATGGGCGTGGGGGGAAAGATAATGAGGAGATTTGACATAATAAATGCTAGGGGGAAGGTGGAGGGATTCAAGGGAGGATCCAAGGTGGCAAGGGTGGGGTGGAAAGGGGGCCACTTTAAAACATTTAAGTTATTTTAATCATATGAAGGCCAAGGGTTAGGATATGGGTTTAAGGCGAACAAGGGGGAGGACCAAGGTGCAGACACGTTTGCGGTGTCTACACTTGAATTTCCAATTATCTTCATTGTTGCTAGGTAATTACCATGTAAGGCTATAAGAGAAGTAAAAATAGATGATTTCAAAATTCAACATAGACAAAACAAAAGAAAACCTAATGAAAATTCAACACAAACTAAGGTAGTTAAAATATTGTGATCGATTAATTATCTCATTATTTGTATTGTGCCTTAATGTGAAGAATGTGTAGTAGATTGGTTTATAGATCAAGTACTAGATAAGTAGTCTAAAGATGGTTTTAGGTTAATTTTGGTACTCAAAAAAAATTTTGTATTAGAATCAATACATGGCTTGGTATTGGGGCCTACCCCCTCACCTCATAGTCCCACAATGATAAGGGTGTTAGGTTCTTAGCCAATATATATTGATATCTAGACTTTATACTCAACTAGAGAGTTGATTTGGTCCTCCCCTTGGTGATGAAATCCAAGTAGGATCAATGGGTAGGGTAAGGTGATCGGTTGAGTGGTGAGATCCAAATCAAGCCTTATCTAAAGTATGTTATGATTTTTTTATTGATTTCATGATTTGGTTATGTAACATAAGTGGACTACACTTAATCTTGATGTTGTTTAATTAAACTAGGTGAGATTATAAGAAACATGTAATCAATGTATGTAGTAAGTTTTAAAACCTAGATGAAGCTTTTAGATTTTGATTATGAGCACACAAATAGAGATAGAAGGATACAAAGGTAGCTAAAAAAAATAAAACCCAAGTAAAGACTAGGGTCCCACCAAGCATGCCATAATGTTTCACTCAAATTTATATATTATTTAGAAGAAGATAATAAAACTAGAAATATGGGTTATGGTATAAATACCTAATAAATGGTGCACACATTGAATCAAAATATTGTGAAGAACTCCTCTTTGGCTAGGGAGGAAAAATTGTAGATAAGACAGTACTAAAGCAAATTTGTTCATTAGATAAGTAGCTAGGTAGATTGCCTAGCACTGGCTAGATCCTAGAAGCATGAGCTTCCTTAGGGGATGCCAATCCACCATTTTAAAAATAATTAAAATTATAAAATTGAATAGAAGGTACTTGCATAAATAATTAAAAGATATTTGAAATTTAATAACAAGGATATTCTTGGTAAATTAGATAGACTAGAAATGATCTAATTAGTGAGAAACTAATTAGTACTAATGGGTGGAGGTGTGATTCAAGGAATCTAGTAGAGTTAGAGAATAGGAAGAAACTTAGGAAGAAGGATATGGTTAGAAAGGAAATGGAATTTTAGTTTGTTAGTTTTTAATTTGTCATAGATGACTATTGATGGTTGTGGTGACCATCGATGGCTAGGCCTGATCGTCGATGGTTAGGATGACCATCAATGGTTGACTATCCAATTTTTTACTTATCAAAAATTGGTGATGGGATTCATAAAATGAATTTTGAGAGTTTGGTGTATGGTCCATTAATTTTAAAAGGGATAAAAATAGATAAATGATAATAATCAAATATTTGACTCACTAGAAATGGATTGGTTGATTGGTATATGTTGATTCATAGGTGGAATTTGGTTTGATTCTGGTAGAATGATGGTTCCTAAAAACTTAATCTAAGAGGCAATGGCAGATTATCCCTCTCAAATATATTGTTGATAATTCTTGATAACATTGGATTTACCTATAATAAGAAAACTTTGAGTACCTAAGCTCTTGATAATAGTTGTAGATGGATTAATCTCTTGTTGCTCTCCTCTTCTTATAGGGAAAGGCTAGAGACTCAAGTGGAATTTTAAGAGGTAATTCTAATTATAAATTGCTCATGCAAGGTTTTGTGATAGGATTTTCTCAAATTAATTTAGAAAAGGTAAGTGGTTGTTTGCTAGTGTTTACATGTAAAAGCCTAGATGGTGGGGCTTAATCATCGATGGTTATCTTGACCATCGATGGTTAGGTGACCATCAATGATTGAGGCCATCAATAAAAAGTATCCAAAAAGGATGATTTTAAATTTGACTATTTGATTAGTTAAGCCAAAATGGGTTTTAGTTTGTTTAAAGGATCCAAGGATTTGTTTCAAGGTTTGACAGTCGGTATCAAAATGTGTAGGATTCTAGTGTCTATAGAAGGTTTAAATAGATATAAGATGGGGTGATAAAATGGTGGATGGTAATAAAGAGTTTTGAGTTAAAAGGTTGAGATGGGATTTGGGAAGCAAGGGAGGCCATTGTATCCATGAACTTATTTATAGATCATGGGATTGACTAGATAAGGTAATTTTTGAATTATTCTAAGAGTAAATATATGAATTATTTATACTTTAGTAAGACACAATTCTTACATTGGTAAGATCTATTAAGTTGGTTGACCACAAGTTGGGAATCACCAAAGACACTAATGGTCTTAATTCCCAAGGCTAAATAAGTTTGGAGACCTATGACTAGGGATTCATACTTAGCCACATTGTTGGTGCACTCAAACTCAAGTTTAGAGGATAGGGGAAGAGGTTCACCATTGAGGGGAATGATAATAAATCTAACACCCCAACCATGCTAGGATTTGGAGCCATCGAAGAACATGGTCATTTAGTAGGTGGGGTCCTCTTAAGAAAGAGTCATGATGGACTCATCTAGGAATGCAAGAGGAAGAGGTTGGTTATCTAGTACATGATCTTTAGCTAATTAATCAATATTAAATTTCCCTTTAATTAACTTCTATTAAAGGAACTCAAAATTAAATTAATCTAAAATCATGAGCCACTTACCCATATACTAGTTTTGGTATGGTTTAGAGTACATGTACTTGAGTGTGTTAGTGTTAGTGATGACATAGGTTTTATGATTGATAAGGTAATGAAAAAGTTTGGAAGCCATAAAGATGAGGGTGAGGAAAAGTTTCTTAGGATGGGAATGCTGAGTCTCATACTCTATAAGTGTTTGACTTATGTAGTATATAGCTTTCTCTTTGTCTTGTTTGTCATGGTGAATGAGCATTACCCTAAGGGAATGGTTAGTGGTGGAGATGTAAAGGTAAAAGGGTTGATCCTCTTTAGGAATGGGGTCAAGATAGGTGGAGGAATAAGGTATTATTTGAGTGAATCAAAAGCTTGTTGGTAATATTTGGTCTACTTAAAAGATGTATATTTATTGAGAGAATAGTGAAAAGGTTAACATCTATCTAATAATTAAGATATGAAATGATGGATTGATTGGAGCTTCCCCTAAAAGCTATGGAGTTTATTAAGGTGGGTAAGAGGTGGTATTTCCAAAATTTATTTGACTTTGGTAGGGTATACCTCAATTCCTCAAAGGAAGATAATGAAACCAAGGAGCTTTCCAAAAAGGACCCCAAAAATACATTTCTTGGGGTTGAGCCTAAACTTGAGTTTTTACATTTAACCACAAAAATTGTTCTTTTAATACAAAATTCACCTATTTGACTAGCTTACAGAGGGTTATTGATAGAATTATATACAACTTCAAACTACAAGGGTTGGAATTTGGCTTTAATAGGCTAAATTACCAAATTTTTGGTGACTCACAAGGGTTGGCTAGTCTACTGGTCAAAAGAACTCACAAAATTTGATATGAAAATGATAATCTAAAGCACAACCACTTGACTTGATGACTCTCTAAACTAGCAAATATAATCTTTTGGGTTATGTAACACCTTTTCTGATTGTGACATAATAAGACTAAAGGGAAGAAAAAAATAAAATAGGAAGAAAAGATAACTAACTAAGGAAATAGGAAAAAAAACAAAAAAGAAGCAAATTGCCACTTGTGCTAATCACTTATTGAAGCAAAGTAAACCTAGAAAAACTAACCTAAATTGACAAGATTTCCTCCAAGATCAAATATAAAAATATTTTGTGCACCATGGATCTTTGAAACATGCTTTCCATCTCCTGATAGTGTCTTCTTATAAATATGATCACTTGTATGTTCATGTCTTCTAGATGATGCAACTGGAACTCCAACTTCCATTCTTAGGTACATGGATTGAAGATATGGATCCTAGACCTAATCATACTTCTTCTTTAGTAATGTACTTTGTAAGAACATCTTCAATTTTTTATTCATTAATGAACTACTGATCATGATCATGTAGACTAGCTTGATGTATCTCTTTTGTCATATTTGCAAAGCTAACCTCTAAGAGAGATGGACATGATTTTGTGACTTATTGAGGCCATTTATGTTCATAATCAACTTCTAAAATTAGAGACATGATTGAAGTTGAAGATAAAATTTGATATCCATGCTTGATATGCTCAAACATGTCATATCTTGAGAAAACAACTGATTCTTTCTTGATGATAGCACTTCTCTCAACCTACATTGAACCACATTCAAGTAAATAATAACTTGAATGAAAGATGTAAAACAAATCTAAATATTTTTTCTCATTAATTTGAAGTACAATTGGATTTTTTGCATTGTGATCATAAGGCTAAAACTCATCTTTTAGTATCTCAGATTGATCAATCACAACTACTTCATCTTTAGCATTAAGTTGATGACTTGGCATGTTCTTAAATTAGATTTTTATTCATGTTCTTGTGATGATTGGTGTTGGTATTTTGTTACTTTCATAATCTCTTGTTATTCATGATTAATTTAAGATATTATGTGATAAATGAGCTCATGGAAAACACACTCAACTTGTATAATTGGAGTGTCTTCCTCTTAAATATCATCATTTACTCTCAGTTGATATTTTATCTTAGCAATAACTTCTTTGATTGGATCATGTTTTTCTTTGACAAGGAGTGTGTCAATGATGATGTCCTCATTATGATCATGTAATACTCTTTCATCTTCATCTAATTCATCTACAACTTCTTTAATTGCTTCAGAAAGGATAGGCTCCTTCTTCAAGATTGGCATGGTAGATCCCTAAAAGTATTTAATAAGATGATAAAGGTCAAAATAAGTTACCACATATACTTAATTTTGCTTATGGGGATGCTCTTATTGGATTATCTTCACCTCCTCTCTATGTTTCACTATTTATTGAATGGCCTCCATGAAGGAAAGGACTTAGGATTTTGAGGAGGAAGGAATGAATGTTGAATGATATCCTGCTTGATCTTGATTGCAACATCCTAAATCATGCTTGAATGTTCTTATTTCACCATAGACTATTGTGCCTGATTTCAAGTCATGAACTTGGGTTATAAACTTCTTGAATTAAAATTTTTGTAGCTATATGTTTGAAAGAAGGAATTTGGTGTTGTGTTGCCTTTGTAGCTACCATTGAATATTAGAGATTTTGATTTGTAAGATCAATCTATTTTGCTAGATTAGCCTCAAAATTATGAACTAAATCACTATAAATATCTTCTTACAAACTTAAATATGTAGGCTCCTATATGGTCTCATGTGCAACCTAAAAATTAGACTTTTAAAAACATACTATTTTAGACTTCTGGTGTCTCTCTTGGATAGACTTATAGACAGGAAAGCTAGGCAAGGTTTGGATTGACTCTTGAAGTATGTGATAAACATTAGTTTATTGATAATGAAGGGAAAAGGGAAGATATATGGGAAAATATTTCTACAAATGGTGACCTTTTGGTTTTTCATAAACCACCAACCTCTTTTCAATGCTTACAATTAGACCACCTTTGTCTAAAATATCAACACTACACTTTGAATGTCCTTGCCTTATGAAAGTTGAACATACCTCTTTAGCCTACTGTAAATTATCTCTCATGTTTTGAATTTGATGCTTGGAGACCTCATATCCATAAATATTATAGGTATCTATGTTTACAATCTATTTCTTATAGCTAAACAATGTTTGGTTGAAGCTTGAGATGAACTATTTAGGGACTTGATTGTGTTAGTCAAGAAGATAACAAGATTCATGAGATTTGTTATAGGAATGATATGATCTTTCATACTACTAATAAATCTCTATATATTCATCATATGGCTGATATGGATCTTTATAGGGCTAATATAGGTCATGAGGGTCATACTAGAATTGCTGATAAGGATAAAAATGATGGAATTCTTCTCTGTAGGCTACCCATAGCTTAGAAAATCATGAAGATAACTAAAATTATGAATGAAATATTCATTTTAACTTGAGATAAGGACCAAGGATTAATTTAAATATGCTTTGAAGATGAATATGCTATAAAATATGTACTCAAATGGCTAAATTTGTATCTCACCAGGCATGCTAGAACTATTAGCAACCCAAATATCACCATACTTGAAGGTTGATAGTTTTTACTTTGAAACTCATTTACACCTAGCCTAACATCATAATGATTTGAGGTGTGGCACACCTGAACTTAGACTAGACCTCTAGATTTTGATGAGGCTATCTCCTTTGATGTATCACTTTGTACTACTTACTAAACCTACTGATTGTTAGGATGAAAAGGGTAAGAGAGATACTAAAAGGGAAATCCTACTATAATATTTTTTATATACCTATATTTTTGATTCATTTACTCTTTTTGAGCTCCTAAAACACTAGTAAGACAAGCAAAACATTGAATCCTATAACTCCAAGACTCCTATGCATCAGTATTTCATGTAGAGGTTTTATCAGTTGATCAGAGCTTGAGGGAAATGATGGAATATGCCTAATTCAATGCACTAAATAGTCACTTATATCCACTATTATCTTATTCAGATGCCATCAAACACTGAAACATGACCTATATAAGTTAGCATACTAGTAGCTAAATGAAATTAGGACCTAACAAGGGATAAAATACTACCACATGTTTAAATAAACTAACATAAACACACTATACTAGCATAATGAAATATGAAAATAGTCTTTTATTTATCTCAAAAGGTTACAAAACTCAATCTTGGTAGAGTTTGGTTATGCCAAGAGAGGGATGGATACTAAAAAAATGGCTTGAAAACCTAAATATATAGAAAATAGCAGTAACTCTAGCCAATGTAGCATTGAAAAGATAAAATAAAGTGAACTCAAGTCCAATTTGAGTCAAATTTGATACAATATCCTTAAGGATATCTCCTTTATCTCTTTGTCTTGCATGAAACTCTTATTTGGTGTTGGAATAAGAGGTGGGCCCATTGACTTGTCAAAAGCCTTATTTTCATATTCTCTACACCATTATTTGGTTAATAACTATCAATTAAAATTATTTTAAATTACTTTAATGTCATTCTCTTGCATTAAAACCAAGGAATATGCATGTGTTACTTAGTTAAGTCATGCTTAGTCAACTTGGATTCATGGTTCCTTAAGACTAGTTAATTGCCTCTCTAATACCTCTTTGCATGAAATGACACTTTTAATGATGAACATTCATGATAATATCCATGTGAATATTATTTATTCAATGTGGTAACTCAATATGAACTCTTGGATAGCTTTCCAACACAATTTTTGTCTTGCTTGATTGACTAATTAGGCCAAGTAGGCTTAATATCCTATGTTCTTGCATTTGGAATCCATAGAACCTATAAAAAACATTGAAAACATAAAAAAAAGATCAAATTAGACATGAATCAACTCCTCCCATCATGATATAGGTGATTTTGATGAAGAAACTCTTGCCACTTAGTCACTAGGGATGACTACATTTATTTTGCTTCATTTTCCTGGAGACCATTTGTTTTGATTGAGATGGTAAGGGAACTTATAGGAATATTTTTGACCATATTAATATTTTAAGATGAATAAAAAGTCTCAATATTCAACATACATGAGTTGGATTTCATGTAAACTACCTTGTACCTCATTTTTCATGCTTTTTTCTCCAAAAAACATAATTTTTTCATTGATTCATACATATTCATACAAAAAATTGAAATTTATGGAATAATATTAGATTTAATTTATGTTTTAAGAGGTTTTAAGTTGATCCATGATGTTTTTTTGGCAATAAAAACCACTTTTCTCAAAACTAGTCACTATGAGGGTTTTGGAGGGTTTTAGAGTTGAATATTATTAGTGATGATTCATGAATAAAAGACATAAAAATAAAAATTTATTTACATGAATTTGTATTAAACTAACCCCCTAAAAATCCTTTAAAATATTGGGTTACCATGCAAAATATACGAGAATATATCACATCAAGTAAATTTACCTGTAGGGTTTTGCTTGCATTTTAGACTGCCTATGCTCTTAAAAATTATTCATAAATCACTTATACTAAAAAATAATAATAATAATATTTTTTTTATAATTAAATATGGGTCCTAAAAACATTCTAAGAATGTTTGGCCAAACTCTTCACATGGTGAAAGATACAAGCATCTAATCAGGTGATTTGGAAGGGAATCTAGAACAACATAATTTGAATATATCCTCATGAATGAAATTGAATCTTACTTTGATTAAAAATACATTAAATAATCATCATGGTTCTTTTAAAATTTCATCAAAACATTCTAAAACTGTCTTATTTCTTGATATGTTCAAAATTGTCTTTTGGCTTAATAGTCTAGCCTGTTTAATTTAGCTTATATGGTTATGATTTTCATATGAATTAGAGTTTTAAAAATATATAAAGGTCTTATGAAATTTTAATAAAATATATTCATGCTTATAAAACACTTTATTTAACTTAAAACCCTCCAACACTCCTTAAACTCCTCATATAGGCTTGCATGTACCAAAAGTGACTGTCAAAGGACATGCTAGTGACTATGCTAAAATAGTAAGGTTATGCATTTGTAACTTGACCTTCCAAATATAATTTATTGTTATAAAAACTTATTATTATCACTTTTACCAATATTCAAAATCAGATCATGCATATTTATGCCTATAGGTGGATTTTCTTAGTATTTAGTAGTAGGTTTCTTGCCTATTTGGTCTTAGAACTAAGTTCTCCTCCTTTTATCTTATTCTAAGCCTAATCATGATTAATATGACTTGAAAATATCATGAAATTTATCCACTTATTTATCTCATTCACTATGATTAGTCTTCAACCTCTATCACTCCTATCTCAAACCTTAACTTTTAAGAAGCCTATTTAGCTTGTAACAATCTAATAAGTATCTATTTTGAGGTGAATAAGTGTCTTATGACATATCATAATGAATTTATATTTAATATATCCCCTTAAACCACTTGAAAACATTGAATCTCAAGCTCCTTATTGATACCAAACTCCTCAAAACATGTTCACAAGTCTCATACATAGTCTTATTATGTACCATTTGTTGTGTATCAGTACCTTCACTTCATGTTAAAACATTTATTTAGTTATATGTATAAGTTTTGGGGGTTTTTAATTTTATCACTTAACTATGCATGAGGATTTATTCATATTCTCATTTTATTTTGAGGGAATCTTGAATTTACATTTACCATGACTATGAAGGGGGGGTTTAACCTTTGTATGGCTATAGGTATGCCTCCTAGGGTTGAAACAGGACTTCAGGTTATTTGGGAAACCCTCCATTGATCCTTTGATATTTTTTGAACATTAAACCTGATAGGGAACCACTTTTCCCTCATTCTTCCTTTCCTATAAGTTATGCCTTCTTGACTGTCATGACTATCTTGAGACTCCTTTTAACTATCTTAAGAGCTCATACATGGTTGTATTTGAACCTTAAGGTGGTTGAGTGATAATTATAGATATGTATTTATGTATTATTCAAATCATGGATTCATCTCATACCAAACCACCATCATGAAACCCTATTTTCTCATAGCATTCTACCATGAACTGTGCACCAAAAACTTGCTTATTAACCTTCGAGAATAGGCTTGAGTTTATTAGAGGGTTGTAGGTGAAAATAATGTTTCTTGACTGTGTTACCTTAATACTTAAAACTTCCATCATGATATTTCATACCTAATTATCACTATTCTCTAGAAACATCTTCATGTATCTAAAAACATCTTTACAGACCATTATATCCTCAATTACATACTAGATCATGAAATAGACAAGCCTATAATGGCTATAGGCATAGGTATTTGGCTTGACCTAATAATAACTTAGTCTTTGGATTACTTCCCTTTAAATATGACCTCTAACTTTATATCATTATTTAAATGTTCAACCCCTTATAACTCTGCCTAGAAGTTATGAAAGCGAACCACTTAAACAACCCCAACCTTGACTGTACTTATAAGCCTGTAGGGTTTTATATAGATCAAGGATGTAAGAATTAATGCTTGGAGAAAATGACTATATTATCATAGTCTTAAGTCATCCCATCATATAAAACTCTCTTATGATCAATATATTCTTGAAACATCCTTGATTATAAGATTCTTTATTGATCACTGTACCTACTTTCTCCTTATGCTTGAAAACCTAACTACTTTTGGTGACTATAGGTGAAATTAGTGTTTATGAGGTTATTGACCATATGACCTAAAGATTTAATTCCTCATTTTTAGTATTTAATTAATTTTATTTATCCTATGATATTTAGTTTTGAACATGAAGCTTTTCCAAAAGACCAATAGACTCCAACCTATTACTAACCTGTAGAAAAGCCTGTAGGTCTCCTTAAGAGACTATAGGTGCTCATTACCTAAGTTATTGATATGCAAATAACAAGGATTTATTTGAAACTTCACAATAATCAATCAATTTAATGTATTTTATTTTAGTAAAATATATCTAATTTACATCATAATATCACTATCATCCTAAAAATAGACCTTCCTTTCTTATACCTGATTGTAGGTCACCTCCACAAGCTTGTATGGACTATGTAGATCTTAAAGGTGGCTTCAAAGGTTTGACAACATGAGAGGATGATAATACATTTGTTTATCATTATATAATTCTTTCTTTAATACTTCAATAATCCCCATTAAAAATGTCTCCTTAGTGAGAAAAGTCTCTTCAATTATTCATGATCACCTTCTTAACTTAAGCTTACTATTGGCTAGTTGTAGGTAAGCATTTCCTCCTTTTAAACCTTCATTTAAACTTGGTGTACCTTCCTCTTTATCTATTCATGAAATCACCAATATCAATGCTATTGAATATTTATTAGTTATCAAACTAGCTTCTTAAACCTTAAAAAATCCTTCGTATTACCAATTAGGCCTCCTTTTTAGTCTTAGGCCTATAGGTCACTTTCATAGTGGTACTAGGTAGCTTGAAGATAGTTACTCATTAAGATTATACCTATAATTAAGGTTAAGATAAATTGAAATATTTATCTAAAAATTTATCAATAACTTATGTTCACATCATGATGTCCTCTTTCTAAGGGCCATATCCAATTGAATATGATTGTATTATGCCATATTTGTATGGATATACTGAATTAGGCCTTGGAGAGGTCATCAAACAAGAACTAGGTCATTTCTTCTCTAATTTATATGCTTGATGAGGTATTTTTATATAGACCATCATGATGAAGTCCTTCATTTCAATATTTGGCTTATGTTTTTCATGGAAAACATAATTGTGCTCTCTATTATAGGTCTCACCTTGATTGTATCTTAATGCTTCACTTGACCTATAACTTCTTATTCATACTTGTAGTGATCCTTGGTTAACCATTGGATTTATTAAGCAATGAGACATGAAATAAATGTGGGTGTGAGGGGGAAGGTATGAAATATTATGGAAAAAACATGAAGGGAGGATGGGAAAAAGGCACAAAACATAGTGAGCAAACAATGGTCAGATAGTGATATGGAGTGAAATGAGATGGAGGTGGAAAGGACATTATAAAGGCATACCAATACAAATTGAGCATTAATATGAAAAAATCAACACATAATGATCATACCATATTAATTTTAAAAACATTGGAGGAGGGAAATAAGCTAAATATGAAACATAGGTTTCTACAAAAACCTTAAAATATGCAAACTTTCCTTAAAAGATGCTAAATTAGCCCATTTGAGACACTTAAGAGCACCAACATGGGATAAGACATGGATATTTTGTATAATTTATTGGGAAATTTTCTTGAAAACATGAAAACATGGAGGAAAATGATGTCAATAATCAAAACAATAAAACTTGAGAATCCACTCTCTCTCTCTCTCTCTCTCCAAAACCATACAACTTCTCCTTAGAGGCATGCCAAACTATAGATTGCACTAGTTATCTTTATGGTCTTATTTTCACCTTTAAATTTATGATTAAAGACTAAAATACACCATGAAAAGTAATATTAGGTCCCCAATATTTTGAGAAATCTTTAATTTTCTTAAAATACTACCTAGGTGAGGAGAAATTGAGGAAAATCGGATGTCTTCCTAGTTGTAAGATTGCAAAAATTAGCCTATATTCAAATTAATGGTTCATGAGGGTGAAGAATATAATTATAAAACCACTTACTCCATGAGGAATTAATCTAAGTCTAGTTTCTTTTCCTCAAAATTTATACCTATATCTACACTCTTCAATCCATACCAGTAGCAAACCTACAAGTAGGTCATCATGTGCAAAGTTGCCAAATACCTATAGATGAATGGTTTTCAACTTGTATTACATCCAAACACCATGGAATTCCTCATGAATATTTATTATGTCATGCTATTCATATTTACTCCTTTAGGTTAATGTAATTTTGTATGGATCCGTACCTTACTTTATAAATTGAAAGGAAAGAGCCTCTTGCCTTTTAAATCAAACTAAGACTTCCACCACCAAGTTTATTGCATGGAAAATATAACCATGAGTATTTGACATGTTAAAAATAATAATTTATCTTTTGACATCTTTTAAGAAGTGAAATTGGCATGTGGGAGGTCATTTGGGGTCTTTTTTGGGCTTATATTTGCATTAAAACACCTTTTCATGTTATAAAACTTTGGACTTAGGATATAATCATATATATATATATATACATATATATATATATATATACATATATATATATATACATATATATATATACATATATATATATATACATATATATATATATATACATATATATATATATACATATATATATATATATATATATATATATATTTTAACATATTAAAATGAATTTTGAAAATTTTAATGACATTTTAAACTTTAATTTTGACATTTAACCACCAAAAATTACTTTTTTAGGAAAAAATTCATCTATTTCACCAATTTACAGAGGGTTATTTACAGAATTATGGAATGCTTCAAACTACAGGGGTTGGAATTTGGCCTTGAAAAGACAAATTACCAACAATTATCTCATATTAAATTTATATTTATCAATTTATTTATTTACCTATTTGAATTAAAATGGCATTGCCTACCCAATACACTTTTATCCTTAATTCATTATACTAAATCAATCTAGATTGATTCCATCATAATTTTAACTAGGTTAATTATATGAATTTAAAAATTTATAGGATTATTTAATGTCATTTTTATATAATAAAAATACTCATATTATTTTATTTCTCATGAAAATTATGATCTAAGCATGTAAGAGGAATTAAGAGATGTGATTGTATTCTTGTGGAGGTCTAGTCTTACTCAAGGTCTTTGAAGTTAAATAAGAGGACATAAACTAAGGAGGTGACCACTAGTATTTAGAGTCCAAAATTAAGTAAAATTAATTATTCATCCATTCCATTTTAATCATTCACCTACAACAAATCTTAAAAAAATACACTAGATCCAAGGAGAAGATTGATACACTAAAATGTTAACTCAAGATAAGTCTCCTTATCCATAATCTATTTATTTCATCTACTTAATTTATATACTTTATTAGATGGATACATTATGAATATTTCTATATTAGTATGTTATTTTCACTTTTATCCTTGCCTATAATATCTTTGCACTTATATTAGTGTATGCTATCTAGGCTTGTAAATACATCCAATGTTAGATTCCTTTATCCATGCTTAAGTTTATTTTCACCACCTTTACATGTAGTTACAACCCCTTATAACCATTTTGAATTTAAATATTTGTATCTTATCTTATTTCCATCTTGGATATAGGTTACCATTTTCCCTTAGTTAATTGCATGCATTTTTCTTATTATATCTTTACTACCCTTCTTACAAAATAATATTGTTATAGCCTTGCCCCACTTTGTGGCACACCATTTATATATGTAACTGGTACTATTATGGTATTTTCATAGGACTAATAATCACTAAAACATCATAATAAATATTCACCAATGCAACCCATAAATTTCATGCATCGACACCAATAGTAGGCATGTGATAGTAGTAGAATGACCTGATCATATAACTATTGGAAATAATAAATGGAAATTATGGATACGGTAAAACCATGAAGGGTTAAACCCATAGATAAATACCTATTGACATAAAAATAACTCTTCAAATTTAAATAAGATTAAAATTTTAGGACATGGTTTGACCCTTTACAACTTGTATGAGTTAAATTTGATAGTCATATGAAAACATTTATTATTTTTAATTATAGTATATATTATAATTTTTTTAATATAATATGGAGTGAAATGGGAAATGTTGGGTAGACTATTAAAAAATATTAAGTATTATATAAATATTTAATAGTGATTATATAAATATATAGTTACCCAAGATTGATGTTTCCTTCTTTAAAGATGCTTGTCATAAATTTTGGAAGGCAATATTGATCAAAGAACTGTCATAGAAAATTTAACTTTAAAGGAAGGTGGACCATCAAATTTAACTATAGAAGGAGTGATCAATAAAGCATGCTTGGAAAAATAAATATTTTGAAAGTAACATTTTGCATGAAATACATTATTATTATTTTATTATTTATGATACATTATGTGCTCATGTATATGGAAGCATATTTCCCACCATTTGAAATATGTTAGAATTATTATTCAAAATATGTTTTTTCATTAAAAAAATAAAATATTTTAGGTATTATAATAAAATAAATGAGACATTAAAAATTATGAGATAAAATTGAACTCTTTGAATTCATAGTAACACATTGAGTTTGACTCACAAGGTCTATTAGTATTGTAGACACCCTAATTCCACCATCCTAATCACCATTATATTGTTAACTAGTCCACACTAATATCACAAAACTTGTAATAACACCACCATATCAGTCAATCAATTACCCCATGATCTGATTTAATCCCCTTAACATTCCCCCATAAATAATTAGCTAATTAAGATTTATTAATTAGATAATTAACTATTAACCAGTTCCATGCACATATAATTAATATAAATAAATAAATAAATCAATCAAATCAACCAACTCCCTTCTTAAATCAACCAACCACCCCAATTAAATCAACCAATTCCCTTGTCAAATTAATTGACTCCCTCATCAAATCAACCAATTCCCTCACTCAATCAAACAAATCCATCATTAAATGGAAATAAAATAAGTTGATGCATTGATCAAAACTCATCCATCTAAACTCAAAATTTACAATTAAATCAAGATTAATCTCAATTGTTCACTATCCCATCCAAAAATATATAATCCACCCTTCATATTTCACTCTCATATAATATGAAGATGATCATAATCTTGGAGAAAAATTTGAAGAAATATTTTCCATCTTGGAAATCAAATAATCATTCTTCATAGGTACAAGCTACTGAAATATTGAATAAATATTTGACCAACCATAATACCTAAACAAGGAAAAGTAAGTCCACTCAACAAGGGATCTCCTCATTTGGTAAGTTCAAGTATCATTTATTTCTCTATATTCTAACATATAAATTTTTGTCATGCTCGGTGGGACACCCCTTTGTCTATCACACTTTTTACTTGTTTTGGGGTGATCTTATAACCTATTTTATTATTCAACATATGTATAGGTATTCTTGAATCATGTTTCAATCCTATTGGGTTAAATTTTTAACCATTTTTGTCAATTTTAGGCCTTCATTTCTATTTTTATTACTAGATGTGTTTCTATTATGTGTTTTTGCATTCCCGCTACTAGAAATAAACTTTATATCTCACCATTTAAGATTTATATTTTTTGTGTAGGTTTTAGTTAAACATTGGAATTTTTTACTAATCATTAGCATTTATATCTTGATCATTAGCATTTTTGTCCTGATCTATGGTATTTTTTTTCATATTCTTAGGGTTTTTGATCTTTGGTGTTTTTGTTTTGATAATTTACATTATTGTCCTAATTATTAGCATTTCAATCCTAATATTTATAAATTTTATCCTATCTTGTAGGTTCTCTAATCTTCAACATTTATGTTTTAATATTTGGCATTAATATCAGTAACATATTTGTTCTAAGTAATAACATTTATATTATAGTAATTATATTTTTTCTTTGTGTTTTATAATTTTTTGTCAATTTTATAATTTGTAGGAAACATCATTTGATGAAGACCTAAACTTCAAAACTACTATTTTTTGTTGTGCATCTCTGCTAAAAGAAGACTTAAATTTATACAAACTAAACATAATAATTAAATCATATCTCAAATAATCAATTGGTTTGTATACTTCTACTTGTATTGTGCATGTAGGGCCTAAACCCATACATTCACTTTCCTCGTGCTATAAGGCAATGCTAAAAATATAAATGGTTTAGTCACTTGTATCTCTATAAGGAAACTTGTGTATGTTCTTTACTCATATCATAAGGTGGTATTTTAAGTTATAAATGGTTTGTACCTTATATTTTTATTTTTATTAGGGGTTTAGTGACTTATATTTCATCAAAAATAACTAACCAAAAGTCTATGTTCTAATGGACTATAAACATTCCTTGAATTTTTTGTTTTAATTGGAAATCATAATTAACCATTAGGGGAAGTGGGGTATATTGGAACTATAATAACCATGGATTATAAAACACCCTTGTATCATGGATTTGGGATTCACTTACTAAAATTTATAATTAGGAATCCCATAAATAGCTTGTATAAACTTGGTTTAAGATCCATATAATTGTAATCACGTAGTGGCATTAGGAAAACAATATTCCCTAAGATTACCCATATTGTGTCATCAAGGTAAATTTGTGGGATGAATAACATAGGGAGTTATCACATGTGTTTTTGTTTCAACCCTTGAGAAAAACCAATCTAAAAATAAACTAGAATAAAAACCAAAATCCAAATAAAACTAATGGAACCAAAAGTGAGATATCAAACTACATAAAACTAATACCTTAATAACGAAAACATTTTTAATTAGAATCCATTACATTTGATATACCTTTCAATAAAGATTTTATTAATGATGATGATAGTGATAGCCTTATAAAATAAAGTAATTAAAATGATGTTGGTAATGATTTTTTAAAATAGAACATGGTCATGCCCAAGTAGATCAGTTCCTATTTGAAAATAATGATGATATCTTCATGCAACTCATATAAATAGGAAATAAGTTTCCATTATATTACCATCCTAAAAACCTAAGTAACATAATAACTAGGATATTTAAAACACTTATAAACCAAGAACATGATACTTATATCAATCATGATGCATAAAACAAATCAAACCTAGAGTCAACAAGTGAAAACCCTGATATAAATGTCTCTCATGTCAACCTTGGCAGAGGAAAATCAATTCTATCACAATAAGACCCTCAAGATCTAAATCAAGTTATTTTTGACTAGATTGAAAAACTAATTCAACAATTGTAAAACTTATCCTCTTGTTTTAGTATTTGTAAGTTCATTTTTATTTGATAAATTAACTTACTAAAAATAGAAATGATATAGGGTCTTAAAAGGGATACATGTGATGGAGGTTGTGCACCATTGATCTAGTGAAGTAGGAACTCATTTTTTATTAGGAAGGATTACCTGCACATAAGAGACAACTTGGATAATATTAGATTAATAGGATATGTAGGTGGGTTTCCTAGTACCAAACCAATTTTGAGAATTAATGAACTTCCTTAAATGGATACCAACCCACTTTATTTAATTAATATGGTAATAAAATGACATAAATAATGATTGTAAAATGCTAAAGATATATATTTAAGAGACAAAATATGATTATTTAAAGATAAGAGATCATGATTTAGAAATCAAACTATAAGATTAGATCTAATACTTGATTTGCCTCTCTAGTATTCTACTAAACCTAATTCATACTTCAAATAAAATAGTTTTCATAGTGATTGATGTAAATTATTTTAAAATCAATGTCAATTCCATGAATCAACATTGATTCCAAATAGGATCGATGTTGATTATGATAGAAAGTTGGGATGCTGAAATAGACTACTAAAGGATAGATTTAGAAGTATCTAAGGTGGCCTAGGAATTCAAATAGAAATAAACAAGAATAAATGATAGAATAGAAAGACTAGATTATGAATAAAACCAAACAAACTTACCTTAAATGAGCCTCAATTCTATGGATACATATATTATATTTTTGGGCTTGTTGAAGAATTTCTAATGTTTATTACTACAAGAAGGCCTACATCAAAGAGCTAAGTAACATCCTACAACCTATCTGGGAGATTTCCTATAGAACTCTAGTGTAAAATTACTATCCCTTTTAAATATCAATGCATAGGATTTTATAATCAATGTTG
The DNA here is from genome assembly GCA_037957365.1 of Torreya grandis. NCBI lineage: Eukaryota > Viridiplantae > Streptophyta > Pinopsida > Cupressales > Taxaceae > Torreya > Torreya grandis. The sequence goes on along the minus strand of JARHVA010000724.1, from coordinate 1,914,096 downwards.
ATCTAAAATGGATTGATGTTGATCTCAAGAGGATTGATAATGATTCTACCCTTTTTAGCTACATTCCATTTGCTTATTTTTAACCATGTGTTTAAGCTATGTAAATAGCTTTCTTATTTGTTACATGAGTTTTGATTATGAGGGAGGTTGTTAAAGATACTAATTTACTTGGATAAAAGGGATTTTATTTAGATACTCTAGGATAATGGGTAGATACTTCTTTATAATTTAAGTTATATTTTATGTATATACTTTTAGGATGTTTGAGATGGGTTTCAGACCTCTAGGTGTTATGATGTAAATTATATGTTTTGGAGGGTTCTACCACATTTTAGACTTAACCTATTTTAGGGTTTTAGGATATCATACTTAGCCTATTTTAGGATTTTAGGAAACTAGACTCAACCATAATGCACATGTCATTAAATACTCATGGTGCATAATTCTAGTGTCTACACCTCCCATGCATTTCTTTCAATATCATAGTCTTCAAAACACCATAAATAATATAATAATCAATAATATAATATGAATCATGCCCCTAATTTTCCAAAATCAATATTTTTCTTATCCCCATCATTTCCACTCAAGTTTTCTTCATTTTCTTAAGAGTGGAAAGCTATATAAGATGTTCTTCAAGGACTATATGAAGGAAACTAGAAAAAAGTATAAATTTGAGGAGTTGTACCATTATCCCTTTGATAGATAAAAGATACTAATGTTGATTAGTTTCATCAATCCATTCTATTAATCAAATCATTGGTTGATGTCATTAAAACTAGGGTATGTGTCTAAAGGTTGTATGCAATAAAGTGTGCAAGTGGTTACTAATAGTTATATTTTCTAGGGGGTTTTAGATGGACCAACTAACTCTAAGGTTATATTCTATTTAAATAGAATTAAATATATCAAATTGCTTAAAGGAACACACTTGAAAAATCATAATGATGAAAGTAACACACTTGCTTCAAGGAAAAATAATGATAATCAAAGCACACTTTACTGATTAAAAAAGAGCATACTCTAATCTGATTATAGAATTGAATTGAATTTAATTATAATCATAGAATTAAATTTATTTGAAAATGGAATTGCTTTAAAAAAGTAAAATGATGACAATGATGTAAACAATAAAAAATAAATGTACACACAATAAAATAGAGTCATACAGGTTTACTGATTGACAATGATGAACACAAATACTCTTAATTAAATTAAATAACAAAAAAAATGAATATGCATAAACACAAACATAGATATTGACTCCTTAGGTGAGTGGACCCTTTCTCTACTTTGGAAAAAAATTAGATCAACTCAAAACTTTAGGAACATTCAAACATAGTTGATCTATGAAAAGATTACAATATGCCAAATAATTCTCACATGTACTTGTTTTTACAATATTCAATTCTCTCTATCTGTAACACAAATAATAATATGATGTGGTATTAAGCTCCAATGTTTCTCAACTACTATCCCAAAATACATTATCAAATAACAACTAACTAGGTCATAGTTGTGATCCAAATTATTTTCAAAATGGGAAGGATGTTACAACCATTTCCACATTTCTAGGTAAAACATTGGGAAGGAAGGCATAATAGCATGCATAATTTTCATTTGGTTACATCATATTTTTTATCACAATATTTTATTGCTCTTGGTAACCCAAAATATTACAATGTCTATAATGGAATTTTATAAACATTACTATAAATAGTAAGAATATAAATATAATGTTATAACTAGTAATCAATGGATAATTACCCATGGACCATTGCACAATCATCCAAAATGCCTTTTTTATGTTTTTCATATGGCCAAAATAATTTTTTAGTTTTATTGATGTATTTTAAATCTCAACTAAAGTATTTTGAAGCTCATTAGTACATTTTAAGACTATCATGTAGTATTCTAGATCTAACTATTATACCCTAGAACTCAATTATCAAACTCTAGAGCTTGACTATTAGACTCTGAAGATTTGTTGATAAACTCTGGAACTTCACTAGACTGATCCATCATATGTTGTGCTTCACCTTAGGGGTTGAATCCACTTATCAAAACTTATAAAAATTAAACATAGTGTATTTAAATCACCTATATATGGAAAAATAAGAACTAACCATATAAAAAATTAGATCATAGTGGTAAAATAGGTAATATTGACTCACACATACAAACTAAGATATAACCACTTATTTCCTACTTTAGACTAGAATTGGCTCATGAAGTGCATGGAATACTCATTCTAAGAAGGTATATTAATAGGTGGTGCAAATTTAATATATGTTTATAGTGATTCATAAAATGGACTTATAAAATGCCCTTTTCTCTTTGCTTTCAACGACTCAAGTTTGAAAAATACAAGGAAATGGGTGATCCTCGATAACATGTTAAATACTTATCTACGTTGTTTCAATAGCTTGAATTCAGTGATAATTATTTGATAAAATTATTACTTCAAAAACAAGGATGTATAGATTTGGAATGGTTTTTACATGTTCCTAAGGGATCCATCACAACATTTGAAATTATATATGAAATATTGGTAAAATACTTAATCTAAAATATTGAACAAGAACTAACAATGATGGATTTATGTAATTCTAAAAAAATGAGTGGAGAATAATTATCTCCATTCCTATAAATATGGATAATCTTAGCAAGTAGATTCCCCTGGTCAATCCTTTAAAAGTAGTCAGTAAGGATTTTTATCACCAACCTCAATACGAAAATGGTTTTTAATATACATGTCCAATGTAATCCTACCTTTGATGAAATCATTTAGAAATGAGTTTAGATTGAAAAACCCCTTATAGTTAAATAATTGGTGAAACTTTTCCATAAGGATCATTAAAATTTAACAAAATTAGAAAAACCTAAGTTATTTTGAAAAAATGTTGTTGGTGACATATTTACTGATTCAAAACATTTTCAACATTAACATTCCTAGTGGACAACCTAAATAATAAATCATAATAAGCCATGATATTCCTCTGGGGGAATCACTAGAAGTTCTTTTTCATAAATTGGTCATGAAAAACATGATCATCTTTCCATAAACCATACCCTTTGATGAAATCAAACTAAAAAAACATGGCACTAGTACTAAAGGAGTAGTCCAAGTGTTATATTTTCTAATTTATAAGATAGGTCACTATTAAACTTTCTTATCACACATTATATGATCCAAAAATAATCTAAGATGTAGGGAAGAACTATATAAGTCTGAGGCCCTCTTTAGAGTATTATCTATGTAGGTAGTTCTCATAGATAGCAAGGTCTTTAGGGCAGCCTGACACCATGTGCCCATTAAATCATTTTTCCCACATCAACTATGAATATGAAAACTAGGGTTTTATTTTGATAAGGAGTGAAAATCCATGACCCAAATATGAATGCATCAAAGTGAAGGTAATAATAAACCCTAAAACATGTAGATGGTCATATCTTGTTTTAGTATTTATTCCAAACATGACACCTATTTCAACTTAGATAGTAGCATTTATGTAATTGTCTTAGGCTAATAAAAGTTCTAATGGCTATAGAGGGACTTAATCTATAATTTGGTGACTATTCTAGTCTACTTCCTACCCAATATAGATATAGATTTGTATTAGGATTATAACTAGATAAGTTTCTTATTTATTTATCATTTCCAATTTTAGCATATCTCAATATAATTTTAATTAATTATCCTACTATAGATTTTCTTATCACCCTTGTGCTTATTTATTTCTATATTCTTAACCAAAGCTATCCCAGTAGGATCCAAATCCAAAAATTTAGGGTTAAACATAATCCATCTTAAAAATAAAGGAATTTCACAATGGAATATGTGGAACACACACCAACGACATGGTCTATTACATGATCCGAGTTTTTAATTAATTTATTAGCATTTTTTACTTAGTTAATTCACATTTTATTTAGTTTTGGTTACATTTAAGTATTCCCTTAATAATTGTATAGTTCAAGGAGATAAAATGCAAGATACCTTGACATTAATCATAATAAATTATTCTCTATACTTTTCATAATCCTTATGGGATTTAATTAATGTATAAAAATATAACATATAATATTATAATTTATCCTCAACTGATAAATATGATAAGTACTAAGTCATGTAACCAAATATCTTATTGTTAGTTTTACATTACACCAAAATGCTTATCATAGATATGCAATACAATATATACCCATTACTATAAATAAATAAATGTTTGCATTCATTAATTCCAACATATAACATTATTACTCAACATCAGTTGAAACATTAATGAATATAAGATGAATATTATAACTTAGTCAACCAAAAATTATAATCAAATAATAATATCTATAATACTATCTAAAGCCACTACTGATATGTAAAAGATGACTAATAATGAATGTACATGTTTGTTGATAGCTATTGCTATGTGAATTAGTTAAATACTATAATGCCAAAAATTAAAAAAATAATAGAGGTTCAATGAAAAAATCTAAGAAACTAGTTTAGTAGCCATGAGCATGCATCATGATTGGTTCATATTCAACTATATAGAGGGATAATATCATCTAAGAACTTTTTCTCCAACCATAGATCAACAATCTCTTATACACCTCCCCACTAGCAGTAGACCTTCCCTTAATACAGGGGAATATAATGATAATGAAATTATACATAAACATTTGAGAATAACATGTGATATTCCAATCACAACTAGTCATACAGACCCTAGTTACACCTATATTTTCTATCACCTTAATCAAACATGTAAAATAGAAATTAAAATGGAACTAATAATGTATACAACTATAAAATAACTTTGGCTAAAGAATTTACAATATTCAATTTTTAAAATATTCTGGGTCCTTGTCCACATCAATCCATATTATCTTATATAATAAATTTTTATCATTTCTCACCTTTTTAACCAATGATAAGTGACTATAGTTAGGCTCCCCCCATGTCACTCATCACCCCTTAATAATAAGGACTATTTATTAATACACAAAACTCAACATAATTCATAAAAAGTATTATAATTAGTCTATAAAAGAGAATACATTCAAAAATGTCTAGATGGAATTTATTAATACATGCAATACAAAATTTCATAAATTCATTATTAATTTTGTCATACTTAGAATTCATTTTCTATTCTTTTATTCATCATAAGATATAATTTTTAACTATCAAATAATAGAATTATGACCATAGTACAAACTCATTAAATTTAAACTAAACTTTAATCACATAAAGTGGTATTTAAGTGTTAAGAGTTCTAATTGAGACTACCTATCCCTCAATTGACCATAGACCTATCATATATCCTATTATCACACTTATACAACCTTCATATGAGCCAAAAGCATCCCTTGTCATCTATAAATCAGAAACAGACCTTCACTCTTGTATCTTAGCCTTTCATGCCTTGTGTTCTTTCACTTGGACACTAGTAAAATAATAGGGATAGTGTCACTACATGGTTTTGGTTTCCCAATAATATTTATAATGCTCTTTCCATCCATCTTTCATAAATGAATATCTTTTAAAATCTAAAACCTTGTAGGGTTGACCTAGACCTATTTTAACACTTGCACAATCATCAAAATGTTTTATATACATGAATTTTATCCCTATAACCACTATATGGAAATTATATTCAAAATACATATGAAAAATTAGAACAAGTTTTTCATAATTAAGGTTATTAATCTCTATTCTTCCCTAATTTTGTGTACTACCATCTACAACATTCCTAATCTCATATTACCCAAATTTCTAGTCTCAATAACATTGAAATCACTCACTTCAAATATAATACTAGATTAAATTACACTTACACTAGATTATATGGGGATAATTACATTATAATAAATCCCTTTTCAATGTATTTTATGTAATCAACTCTCATCATAGAGGGGTGTTGAGGATGTCCATCCTACTGCACTAATAAACACACTTTTCATCTTATATCAACTAGATGCCCTAGAAACATGGATGATTAGGATTTTATCACAAACTAAGTAAAAATAGGAAATATATAGGGGTTTTAAACTTGTTCACATAGGAACAAGCCTCACAAATATAGACATAGGTGCACCCAGAAGCTTGAGATAGTCTTGCATAAATTACACTACCACCAAAATCTAGACACTACCACCACATATCTAATAATGTCACTAATCGGTAATTAGGATGATAATATCTAAGAGGATTTATAACACTAATATCCTATTTGTAACACTCAAAATATCATTTTCCTCATTTTATAGCCTCTTGATCATCCATCTCAGTCATTTTCCAGCTAAGTTATTACTTGTATTATTTATTGTTATTTTTATAAAGGTCAAAGTTAGTTAATTATATAAAAATTAGTGGTTGTATTTATTGTATATTATTAATCTAATTTATTGTACTCATATATTTAAAAAACATAATATTTATACTTTATAATTATTAAAAGGTTAAAATATTTGCTTAACTTGACTTACTTTGAATACTACTTTAAAACCCTAGTTCCATGCTAGGGTTTGCCTTCTCTATTTTTGGGTAGTTAATTAAGGTTTATTGACTTATAATTTTTCCTATTTTTTGTAAAAACTAATTTATACATATCAATACTTTATTATGGTTGCATTGATTAAATATTTCAAAATTTTGTCTTAAACCCTCAAAACCCTAAATCTTCATACTAGGTCTTCAAACACTAAAAAAAATAGCCCTTAGGGTTTCAAATAAAATTATATTTTTATTATATACATTGGGATGAATATTTCCCATATTTTCATATATACCTATGTTAGATTACCTACCTATTATGTTCTTTTATTCATTGTTTACATTATTTTCTTTGGAAAGTTTAAAATGGCATCCAAAAAGCCTCTTGCCCCTCACCTAGTTGATCAATTTCTAAACTTTTCACATAATTGTACAAATTAATAGATGTATTCTCATGATTTCACACGATCACATTATAATTAAAATAATTTGATTTATAATTATGATGATTATTATCATTTTAATGATGGGTATGATTATTACTATGAGTATGATAATGAAAATATTGATGAAGATAGATTAGATGCATCTTATTCTCTTTCTCCTCTCTCTTCTCCTACTCCTCAAAATCAAACTAAAAATATAATGCCCAAAGAACCCCTTGTTGGTAGTGATATATTTCAATGTGATCATATCTATTCAACCACTTTTATTATATCTTTTTTTCAAATTAAAGCAATATAAGAATAATAAAATCAATTTACCATTGCATAGTTCAAGTAATATTATACATGATGTTCCTAGCATGAAAAATTAAAATTCACATTCTTTACCCTTATCAATTAAATTTAAAAAAATGTACAAATGATTTTTCACCTTTCACCAATACACAAACTAAAGTGAATGATATTATTTTATCACCTTATTTTACATTTCAAACTCAACACAATAATTCTATGCAAAATGTAGATAATTAAAATATCTTTAACTCTTATCTTACATGTCATAATGTGACAAATGAAAACTTGATTACTTCTTATTATACCCTTGACTCTAAGATTGAAAATAATGGTCATACTTGCATCCCACTCATAGATAGTGAAGACATGAATTGCATTACACCTACACATGATGAAATATTTCATAGTAATAAAAAGTTAAAATCTTCTCTTACTTTCTCCTTTGGTGAGCATGTAAATGACACTTCTTCTACTCTTACTTCTACAAGTGAATTAAACTCTAATTTTGATGAACATTGGTATAATGATGATTACCATAATTATGGTGAAGAAGACATAGAGTCTACACCTTCTATTTCTCCTCCTACTTCACCTATTTCTATTTTTTAAATAAATGTTAGGTCACATGTTAAAATCATACATACACTTATTCTTATGTTCATAGTTTACATAACTTACATTCACATGATAATAAAGTACATTTTATTCCATTAGCATGTGACACTTCTTTGCAAATTAAAAAAATAAGAGATACCAATGAATCTATCTCAACCCCCCTTAATTTAGTATAACCTATTTATCAACCTAACCTAAATGAAGGTGATAGCTCATTTCCCTTTAACCAAGTCTCAACTATCACACCTCCAAAGGTTACAAATAGAAAACCAATATTCCTTAATAAAGGTTCCTAATGAAATATACCAATGGCTAAGATAAATAGCAAAATTCTAGAGTTAAATTAATCCCTTAATGATGAAAATATAACTTGGTAAGTGGTAATTTACTTGATTCATGACATAAGTGCTTTACAATAAGTACACCATATCACATTGGAGAATAAAGCTTACCAATCTAAGGATAATTCTAATGTCATTCATGGTAATCATATTCCATTCAGAATATTCACTATAAGGTTGCTACCCAACTTTTAAATACCAGTGTTACCTAAATTTGATGTGTATGGAGACCTATACTTGTACCTTCAGGCTTATGAGAAATCCATGTCACATGTCACCAACAAGTTGACCCTATTATATTTATTTATAGTCCCTAGATGAGGAATCACTCAATTGATAACATAATGCAATCCCTAGTGGGTCACTACATACATATGATGAGTTAGAAGTAGTATTTCATAGGCACTACCTATATAATAAGGGACCTTGAGTGACACATGAGAAGTTATCTTTATTACACCAAGGTGAGATAGAACCAACAATTGCATACATTATATTATTTAGATCACGTTTGCATCATTTGATTTACCAGTCAATATATTTATAGGTGTAATACATTTTTTCTAGAGGCCTCATTTTTTTCTTAAGGATACAATATTATATTAGACATTTAAATCATTCTAGCATCTATGTAACACATCTATAGAATTATACACAAAATTAGGACTAGTAGCTAAATATTCAAAGGAAAATTTGGGTTTAGGTTTCTCAAATTCAAAGTCATCTAATATGATACAAGAACCTAATTTAATCTTGACTAATAAACTAGTGGAATAGAAACAACTAATAAAAATACTCAACAAGGGAAAAGATCCACTTTACAGATCACCTCCTATAGTGAGTAGAGCACATAACACCAACAGTGGGGCCATACTATTTTTAGATAAAGATAGGCCTCATGACATATTACTCACATTAATAAATAGGGGAGTAATCACCCTTCCTTATACTCACCACCATATATCACACCACCTATATAGGATACATAATAAACCATATTGAAATTTTCATCAGATAAATGGACATTCAGACAAAACTATTGTGCACTTTAAGATCGTATTGACTAGTATGTTGATAGAGACAATATATCATTTACACAAGGGGAATCAAGATCTCTTTCTCCACACTCTTTTAAATCACACTTTACTATGAGTGAGTTATCATAGGATTTTCTTTTTAAGTAACCATTGGTTACTCATTATATGATCCATGTGATTTCTAGGACACTTATGTGATATTGCATGTACCACATACTCAATAAAGATGTCAGCCAACTTATAGAGATCAAAACATAATTTAAATTTAACCAAAGATTAATATATTTGAAAAAAATCATATATATTAGAGAGTAATCTCAATATGACAACCAATAAATATATTTAAAATACATGATGCATAACAAAACACAATTTTAGTTTGATAACCAATTAAGATATTTACAAGACATGATGCATAACAAAACATAGTTTTAGTATGAAAACCAATTAAGAAATTTTCAAGACATGGCTTAAAATTAAATACAATTATATCATGACAATAAATTAATATATTTAAAAGACATGAGGCGTAATAGAACATAGTTTCAACATGACAACCAATAAAGATATTTTCAAGACTTGATTCATAATAAAACATAGTTTTAGCATAATAGTCGATTAAGATATTTTATATAGAGTATATAAATATATTTATAATTATTATATAAAAATCAATATCAGCTCCAAAGGTTATTTATACACCTACATAAAATGAACATTATGGTCACTTGTTCACGATGCTATCCAGGTTTACGTAGTACCTACCATAGTCTATGGGTTTGTTCAACCAACTTCATAGATTTAGAACATAGTTTAAAGGCTAATTCAACAAAATTCATGGATTTAGAGCACATTTTATAAGCTAGTTTAGTTAGTTTCTTAGATTCCTATCCCTATTTCACAAGCAATTCCAGTTATAGATCATTCAGTACAACAGGTTTAGGGACCACAATTACCCTTTCATAGATCATGCATAATCATTATTCTCTTATTTGACACATGCCACATTGATAGTGAGTCTCCCATGAGACTCATCGATTAGTATATTTCCTCTATTATTAATTTCTCCTTGTATATAGTTTCATTTTAATGTTACATGTACATAGCTTATATCTAGAAAATACAAAAACAACATAATATTTCTTAAAATGCAAAAAAATTCAAATATTACTAAAAAGACATAAAATTATAGATTATATACATTGCCATGTTTACATTTTATATTTAACAGACACTACACATGATATCTATCTTAGTATAGCCAATTTTATCATACACACATGCTTCACTTATTCTTGTTGAGTGTTTTTAGATTGCTATAAGACTCAGGTCAGTACACAAATCTAAATTTGCTATTATCTACCCACTAGTGGCATATACACTGACATATGAATTTTTCATTACAAACATTTACCCATTTGGGGGAACCCTATACATATTTTTTATTATAAGGTTCCATCATTATACACTTTACATCATAACTTCAAAAAATTTATATCTTAATATTGATCTTGTTACACTTAATTTTTTTACCAGCTATTACTACTTTAGACTCAAAATATGTACATCTTATCTCTTACACATAATTTTATCACAAGTTCATGTATTATTTCATGTATATCTTTCCTAGTTTAGAATTGATTATATCTCTATGCTTATTATATTCAAGGGCATTTTAATATTCCATTACTTTTTGGTTGTATGACACTTATTTTCATAGTGTGTATGATTTAGACATGTGCCCATGTCCTTGTATGTGCCTTCTTGATTATGTATTTAAACATTTGAAAATGTCATTTTATGTGGATATAATCCAACTTTCTTATTTATTATGTATGTGGACATTTGAACATGTCTTTGTATGTATTATTTTCTCAAATTTAGTGACATGTGCCCATGTCCCTTATATTATGACCCCTTGTCCTAATTTATGTTCCTCATGTGTGTTGTATGTATGTTTTATTTTATGTGTCATGGACATGACATTTGTCTCTTAATTTTTACACACTCTAATTTTAGATGTCATGAGGGACCTCATGCAACTCCCCTTCCTACTTGGGTGTCTTGCTGGACATCATGCTCCATCCCCTAGGTAGTTACTTAATTATTACTTAGAATTATTGTTACATATATTTTTATATCTATCTTGACATCCTTGTGAATTTTAGGCATGACATATATCTCAAATTACAAACATATGCTTAGATTATCTTACATTTTGATGTTAAGTACACACATTTTAATAGATTATTATGTAGTTATCATATATACGTCAGTTAATACACATCTTGCATATATTTTTATTTTAAGGATAGTTATTGTATAAGTTCAATAACTCCCCTTAAAATAAGGGGAATTCACAAGGTTTTATCATAGAGATAAGGCTCCTATAATACATTCACAATACATTTATCAATACATAGGATCAGATTATAGAAATCAGACTCAGGTAAACATAGTGGGAAAATAGTGACATAGAGATTAGTATAATTACATAGAAATCAGATCAAAAGGATGTTATAGGTAAAATAACTAAGAGGGGGGTAAATAATTGAGCCCAAATATTTCAATTTCAATTCCAATCCTTTTATACTAATAAACAATCTACATATATCAACTTTGATTAACATTAATAAGAGAGCTCATTCATTCAATGCATACACAAGATCAAAACACAACACATAGTTCCTATGGGAAACCCTCATGGGGAATAAAAACCAACCTCAAGCCTATAACACATGGACTAATTATCCTATAAAATATTACAAACAAGATACTGGTCAAGTCCTTTAGACCAGAAACCTTGATCAAGTTTTCCTAACTAAAGGGCATTAGTGAAACACCTATTTCACAAGGAGCAACTACCCCTAAGGAAGATCAAGTCCTTTATACCCTCCTTTTAAGTGAGCACCTCCAGCTTAAAACTAATGTCTACAATACTAGATGATGGATCTCTAACTTTCTAACCCCTACATAAACTTCCTCTCTATCTTATATAGGCCTCTCATATAGCTATGATAGAATCTCTCTCCTTATTCACTCAAATTATCCTCATATACACATTTATAACTCTTCACATATCCTCAAACTACAATAAAATTTTTATAAAATCAAAATAATAACCTATAGGTCATACACATAGTTAACAAGTTATTCTACTCATCAACTCATCCATCAAGCACACTACCTATCTTTTCTTTGCTTCAACAATCATTGCTCTCATAAATGTATAAAAAAACATTTGATGTCATTATTTATATATCATTCATTAATTATCAAGTCAAAAATATTTCCTTGTCAACCATAATACATGCCTTCATCCTTAAGGCATCTAACATGGGTCACACTTAAGCACAATTCTCTTTTAAATAGGCCTAAGTCACCTTTTAGGTCTTATCATGACCCATTCACCTCTTTGACACTTATCAAATCAAAACTAGGAATAAAATAAAACTTTCCAACTCATGTAACCATGCCACATGATTTATAGGTCCCTTTTAAGTTCCAACATCCATTAGATCACCCTTCTATTAACCCCTAGTTAGCTCTAACACTATTATATGCATAATCATTATGAATGAAAACATAGTAACCTTCTAACCCTTTATTCATACTTCATATCATTAGTAAAACCTTCATAATGAACATATATGGTCCTCATAGAGTCTAAAACACTTATAAATAGTTAAGTCATCATGATACATCAAAACAACATCAACACAAGCTCAAAACACCCTTTTTGGGTTTTTAAAAAATAAATGTTGAACACACAATCAAATTTGAACCTTCATAAATTTGACTATACACAATTTCAAATCTTCAAATTTACATTTATAGATGCACCTTAGAGTCATATACACATTTTATTTTTACACCATGAGAAAATTCTACTTGTATCAAAAGTTATAGCCAAAATATAGAGCATAAGTTTTTCCTTTACTAAACTCAAATATTCAAATGCAAATGGTAATAGTTAAACCTTAGTCACTTTTCTCACATCTCATGTACTTGATACTTAGATCAATCATGCATCATCAATATTATTGTAAGAAAATTGACCTCTACCTTTCATTTCTCATCATTGGATCTTCATGTTGACTATTTAACTTAATGCACTCCATTGATCCCATGTACGTAGCTCAGTCTTAAATTATGTTAAACCTTGGACACCTTGAAAACATCTCACTCAATGTGCACCATTGATATCTATCTATATGAACACCCACTCACCAATATATCTTGGAAGAGGCTTGATCTTTATCTCTACTTGACATTAAACTTTGAACAATTGTCCTTATCTTTTGCTTCTAGACATCTTAGAATGAGCACACTTGTTATGCCCTTAACCATTCATGTATCTAGGGATATGTGTAGTTGACTTGTGGCTTACATACCTCTTTTATTTACTTGTTACATTTCTCTATGTTCTTAGTTAGGTTGGCCTATGGAATAACCTTGGCTAAGTATACTATATATTGGAGGTAGTGGTTAGTATTTATGGATTATGTTAAGTATTCTGCTATTAGGGCATAATTGTGGAGGTTTCCCCCTAGAAGTGGCTTTGCTATATTATCTAATATTCTATTGTGATATCAATTATAATTGTGTGATCTATCATATTTAACTATTTTGTGTAATATAAAATTATTATGTGTTAATATCTAAGTAATTTCATTACAAGTGGTATCAGAGCTTTGATTTGGGCAAGTTTCCTACGACATTTTTTTGGATCTAGTGAGGCATGGATTTTGGGAGTGGTGAGAGAAAAAAAACATAACTTGTCATACGATAAGAATTATTTTTTTCATCATCTCAGTATTCATCAAAACACTTTTTTGAAAAAAAATTAAAAAAAAAGTATGGGAAAAAAATATCTCTTGCATAATTGCTGTCATTGGATTCATCTTGGTGAGATGATCACAATGGTATATTTTTTTGGTATACTTTTTTTGTACCTAAATTTTTACCCTAGTGCATAAAGGCATTCATTGGATTCATCTTGACAAGGTGATCACTATGGTATCATTTCTTGGTACACTTTTTTTTAGGGTCAAAACCCTCCTAAGGTTAGTATATGGTAGGTCTAGGTACTTAAGGAAGAAAAGGGGGGAAAGAAACTTCTAAGACTCCTATTGATGACATGGATTCTATAACTTTAGATCTAATGATTTCTTAGTTTTAAGTAGACATAAATAACTTGGTGAGGAATGATGAATTTGTTACAGTCTAAGCTGATGTTTCAGAGATATACAAAGAGATTAATGGGGTTCACAATGAATTAAAACATATCACTATGTGATTGGCTACCCTTACATCTAGTCCAAAAACACTCCACTTTAGCATTCAAATCATCCTCTCAACAATTCCCATGTTTGCATGAATTTTATGTTAAAAAAAGTGAACATGTGTAAGTGAAATGGTAAGGATCCACTACTTGGTTTACCCAAATTGAGATTTTATTTGAGCTACATCAAACCCCTAGTTCTTAGAGGGTGATAGTGGCATCCCTGTATCTAAAACCTAAGCAATTCATTTGGTATCATTAGTTATGTGCTCAAAATAAAGATAATGGTGCTTCTATTGCCTAGACTATTTTCATTGAGAGTTGTTAGCTCATTATCAGAATAATGTCTTTGAGAACTATTTTAGCCAATTAGCCAAGCTATGGAAATTAGGAACTATGAAGGATTATATTAATTATTTTTATAATCTCTCTTTATAGGTGGAAAATATCACTAATAAAAATTTGATTGATCTATTTTTGGGTGGCCTCAATGATAACATCCAATTTGAGGTTTGAATGTTTAACCCAACATCTATAGTAGAAGCTATCCTTATGGCACACGTGATAGAAGAAAAAGAGATGGTTAAAAGGAAAACTTTCACTACTGGTCATGATCATAGCTTTTTTTCACCATCATTTCCACATCCCACCAAATTAATGGAATGACAAATTGAGAAGTGAGCCAAAGGGTTGTGTTATGGTTGTGACAACAAATGGAGCAAAGACCATCATTGTGCTGAAAAGAAGATATTTTACATTGAAGGTGCCAATGATGATGAAGATGATGCAAAAGTACATGATGAGGATGAATTTTCCTAAAGAGGAATCTAAAGAATCTTATCCTAATATTTATTATCATGCCCTTTTAGGTATTAGTACTCCTCAAACTCTTAAGGTGATGGGTTTCCTTAAGAAATAAAAGGTCACTGTGTTGATTGATTCTAGGAGCACACACAACTTCATCCATAGTAAGTTGGTTGCTCATTTGCACTATTTTATCTATCTAGATATAGAACTTTAGGTTATGATTATAGATGGTGGTACTATCAGTTGTTCAAGAAAATGTCATAGTATTGAGTTGGCCATGGGAGACTACTTATTGGATTCTCCTATGTTTTCTATTTCCATGGGTGGAGCTGATATTATTCTGAGAGTCTAATGGCTCACCACTTTGGGCACTATTGAGATGAATTTTCAATAATTATTCATGCATTTTCATTTTGAAGAAAGAACATTTGAACTAAGAGGATTAAAGGCTAAATCTCCACAAATTGTTATCTCCCATTAAATGACAAAGATTCTTCATAAGGGTGCTAATGGATTTGTAGCTTGATTATTTTCTATAGAATTATAGCCAACTCAGTGATCTCTACCTCTTTATCTACAACAAATAATTGATGCTCATTCTATTATTTTTGGAGACATACCAAAAGGACTTCCACCTAATTGTACACATGATCATGTTATCACACTTATTCTTGGTAGTAAACCACCCAACATCAGGCCATATAGGTATTCCTATGCCCATAAAAGTGAAATTTAAAATATCCTACAAAAGATTTTGGATGCAAGAATCATTTGTCATAGCCAAAGTTAATACTCTTCACTAGTTCTCATGGTGCAAAAGAAAGATGACACCTTGAGGATGTCCCCTAAATATAGAGAACTCAAAAAGTACACTATCAAAGATAAGTTTCTAATTGTTGTCATTGATGATTTTATATATGAATTGAATGGTGCTATTTATTTTACCAAGTTGGATCTATGTTTTGGGTATCATCAAATCTAGATCCGTGATGAAGACATACCCAAAACTACTTTTAGGAATCATGAGGGCCATTATGATTTTTTTTATGCCTTTTGGTCTAACAAATGTGCCATATAATTTTTAGAGTTTGACGAATACTAATTGTAATCCATTTTTGAGGAAATTTGTTTTAGTATTCTTTGATGATATCTTCATTTATAGTAAAAACTGGGAAGACCATTTACAATATGAAAAATAGCTACTCTCCATTTTGGAGCAAAATCAATTATATGCTAAACATTCCAAATGAAATTTTGAGGTTGGTGAGGTTGAATATTTGGGTCATCTAGTGTCTTATGAAGGAGTGAAAGTGGCTCCTAAAAAAATCCAAGTAATGGTGGATTGGATAATTCCTAAGACACTCAAGTAACTCAAGGGATTTTTGGGGCTTACTAGTTACTATCAAAGATTTTTAATAAATTATGGTAGTATTATAGATGCATTCACCTATTTGTTAAATAAAGACTCCTTTTAGTGGAATGATGTAGCTACTTGGGCATTTTAACAATTAAAAATAGCTATGTGCAATACTCTAGTATTGGCCACTCCTGATTTTTCTAAAACTTTTATGGTTGAATGTGATTGAGTATGGGTTCCCAAATATGTGGTTGAGTATGTTAAAACACTACATTGATCCTTTTGTAAGGAGATCTATCTTTACTCAGTTTAAGCATCAAACACTTTGACCCATTTGACTTACTGTGCACCATATATCTAGATGTATGAACTCCCATAAACCATTGATCCTCGGAAGAAGCTCAATATTTATATCCACTCAATGTTAAGAATAAAATAATTGGAACCATTTCATAGCATCCTAAAATATTATAATAAATTTTCTCCATTGATGTTTCTCAAACTTTACCTTGTGCAAATTTGACTATGGGAACCTTTACAATCATTTGTAAGGTCAACTTTGTACTTTCATATCTTTTGCTTCATTCAAATGCATGTTTTGAAATTTAAAAAATATATTATCCTAACATTGGAGAATCCAAACATATGTAAAAATAATATTTAAACCTTCACACATGTGAGATATAACTCAATTAATTATCTCACTTAGAGTTTTCTAACATAGCCAACTATGTCAAGAACTACTTAGAAGGCCAACTTTGAACATGCATATCTTTTGTCACACTTTATTGCATGACCAAAAATTTATTGAATATTAACTAGGCACAAAAATTAACAAACCAATATGATAAAATTATCTTTAAACATCCACACATGTAAGATATTCCATCACCAAATTTCTTAATCGGCTCTTTCTTGCCTCATGCAAAGTTGGCTAAGTATGAGAAAACACTGTCAAACTACTTGGGAGCCTAAATTTAAACTTGCATATATTTTGTCATGATTATTCACATGACCTAAGATTTAACACATAATATTTAGGCATAAATTTTATCACAAATATATGACCAAATCCCCTTGACTCATCCACACATGGCAATGGTGACATCAACAAACTACTCACTCAGATTTTTACCACTAGACCTAAAATATCTAGATGAAAATAATGATCAAGTAGATGAAAAACATTCATGTACACAATAACTCAAATCATAAAAAACATCTTATAGGACCCATTTCAAATTATCAATACTTCATACTCATCCTTAAACATTTCTAAATTTTCAATCTCTGAAAATCAACTAAGCCTACTTTAAACATACTAAGACAGGCATATTGTACACTTTGTCATTATCACTTAGACTATCAAGGGACTTCATACACTCACTTTGACACTTTCATGACATCACAATGATATCATTGAAAAATCTTCAATAATCTATCCCTTTATCATTGATGTCAACACCCATCAATATTCATCTCACCTTTCTTCTCTCTCTTCAAGCACTCTCACAATAGAAACTTTCTCTCCCTTTGACACAATGACAAAGTGGTCAAAAAATAATCTTTAGGACCTAAAAAAACCACCAAAATTAGATTATAATATTATAAATATGATATAAACTCCCACTTACATTGAGCCTATATTTTCCTTGCCTTGACTTCCTCTTACTCTATGCCAACATTCTCTTCAACTAAACACTGCAAATAATGAAGAAAGAATAGACAAAAGTACTAAAATATGATGT
The DNA here is from genome assembly GCA_037957365.1 of Torreya grandis. Classification (NCBI taxonomy): domain Eukaryota; kingdom Viridiplantae; phylum Streptophyta; class Pinopsida; order Cupressales; family Taxaceae; genus Torreya; species Torreya grandis. The sequence goes on along the minus strand of JARHVA010000724.1, from coordinate 1,895,671 downwards.
AAATTACAAAGAAACATTCTATAGGCACTTCTCTCTCAAACCACCTCAAGGACCACCAACAAAACTTTATGCCACTCAAAAATATAGAAAATATGAACTAAAAAAACCTATGAACTCACCTTGAAATACTCATACCTTGATATTTTTATATAAAACTATACAAAAACACTCTTCTTCTTACTATGCATGTCTATACTCTTTGTAGCCCTAACTAGAACCTGAAGAGCTCATAAATTTTAGTAGACACATCATCAAGACCTATATTAATAAACCAATTTTCAACACCTAGATCAACCTCTAAAACATACTTCCTTCATAAACTAACTTGCCAATTAGGCCTCCATCTTGATAAAAACATGAATAATTTGAAAACCACAAACCTTCAAATATTTATGAATCTTTATTTGAAAACAAATTTGTACCATTAAATATATTAATAATCCACATACCTCAACCCACAAATAAAACCACTTTTATACCAAAGCTCAAAACCCTATAATCTTAAAACAAATAGAGTCAACAAACCTTCTTTTGGTCAACATCCACATCTCAAACTTTTTGTGCACTTGGAGACAACAATTACACACTTATGTACCAAGATTTGATCTACCACATATTTGTGAACCCATACATCCTATAACCCATTTTAGGACCTACATACTCTTAAGCATAAATTGGGAAACCTGAGAGCAAACAAAAATTTCCTATTTGACTTTAACATAGCTTTAGACCATAAAACCACATCAAGCATGATATAATAAGGTCAAAAGGCCTTTATATACAAAAATATCATCTTGAAAAAACACAAATCCTCTTTTACCACTTGAAAACCTTTAATATGACTCTATAGACTGACCATACACAACTATGACATCACTTTGACATCACCACAACATATCTTCCACCTTGAAACACCCATTTTGATCCTAAAAACAATACATACACAATATAACTTGCTTCTCCACTTAAAATATTATCTTAATAAGCATAGATAGAGACACATTACTTCATAATGTCCTAGAACAATGTGAAACTAAGAGTTGTCGATAACTCATATTCCTTCTGTTGGTGCCTAAAATTACACTGGGAAATTTTGGGGCCCTTAAAAATTATATTTGTCATCACATGATTATTTAGAGAATTAATTTCATATGAGATTGGCTATGTCATCTATGTTGATTCTCATCTATTAAGAGACATCTATGAACTTTCTAAAGGCTACTTTAGGTATGACATGATACACTTGCTCTAGTTCCAAAAGATGTTCCTCACTAGGGAAGTTTCTCTGGTGGTAGTATGTGAATGTTTCCATGTATACATTACATTGATGCCTCATAGGTAAAAGGAGAAGATTTTTTGCCTCAGAGGAAATTTCCCTATTTCAGATTCAATAGTTTTGATTATTGAAAGATTCAAAGTATTTTTGGGTGCTGGGGGAATCTTGCTCTCTTTTTCATTGTAAAAGTATGGTATAAAGGTGAGTAAATGATCAAGAATTTGAGCTCACATCTAAATAATATACATGGTGAATACTTATGGGTTTTTAAGTTTTGGGTTCTTTTAAAGAAGTGTCCAACTTAGTTTTGTTAGTAAGGTGTAGAAAACTCCCATGTGTTGAGTGTCTGAATAAGTTAGATTGATAGAGATGCCACGTGTTAATATCTTGGGATATTTTAAATATTGGGAATTTTATAAAGATCACCCCACCTTTATTTTGGAGGTCATGGTTTAAAAATTCTCTAAGGTTTGGACACCCAAACATGTAAATAATATTGGATACATGTGGTAGGCTCTTGGTGATTTATAAATATTGAGCCTTTTTCAAAGATTGTCTCACTTGGAAATTAGGCAAAGTTTCAAATGGTCCCTAAAGACTAGATAATTGAGATAGAAACACAAGGAATTATTTTTATCTATTAATAATATGGGTTGTATCACACTAATGTACCAAAGGAAATGATAATGGAGAAGGTGCAAAACCCCCCAAGAATCTAGGAAGGTGCTACAAGGTAAGGTATTGCTTAAGCAAACATGCATTTCATAGAAGAAAAGTGTCAAAACACTTCCCTCCATTTTTCAAAAAGGGGCCACTAGAGAAATAAATGTGGTGGTTTGTGATTATCCATTTAGCTTCAATGGATTAATGGTAACCCTAATATTAATGGGCAAGAGATTATAACTAATCATTTCTCTTCATTTTGTTCACCCTTTGCATTCAGAGTGATATTTGTGCCTTCAAGTGATTTTTTCAATGCAAGAAAATTTCAATGCAAAGAATTGGGATCACAAGTATATTACTCAAAGTTTTTCTAACTCCAATTGTATATGACCATCATGATTACTAGTAAGTTCTCCTAAACTCCATGGTGTTGTGAAAGAGAGTTCAAAGGTGTTTAGAGAATAATTACTATGAGGAATTTATCCTAAGCTTAGAAGTTGTGAAGTAGCAATGGCTTCATCCTATACATCAATGAAGATAAGTATCATGTCTATCCTAGATGAAATTAGAGACAAATGTTTAGGGGTTAGATTTTGTGGCCCTATTGAGTGTTTTGAAGTGACCAAATCCCCTCCTAATTGTCTCTAACCTTGGCATGAGATACATGGTCCCTGTAATAGTGTTCCATCTGGTAGCCCCATATCATAAAATGGTTATTACATGTTCCAAGGTTATCAACTAGATACTATGGCTATCATAGATTAGAGATAATCATTTGTGTGCTCATTTACATCTGAGTCCCTCAGTGCCATGCTTTGAATTCCTCCTCACCCTAGGAGCATCACACTTACTCTTGAAGATTACCAAGAGTACATAGATGCATATGAAAATATGATGTGGGATATTATAAATTCATGTTATCTAGCTAGGAAAAGGTAAAAGGTCTCCTAGTTATTGAAGAACCTAAAATTGGTAGAGATTAATGAATTACCACAATATGTGATCGCTATGACTATCAGGATATATGCAGTATCCACTACAAGGAAATTTGAACGATGGATGTTTTTTATTCTCATGTGTGTGTTAGAAGCATAGAAGAAGTTGGACTAGGCATCCATCCTAAGAAATAATCTGCATAACCAGATGATGCAATTCTATAATGCCATTTACTTGAGGGATAAATTTGTAGGTACCTTTTATATGTCTTCATATTTGATTTATAACATGGTACATAATAAGACCTTCTCAAGTCTCACCAAGAACCTCTCAAGGTTGAGGATATATGAAATTTACCTAGAGGTCACATTATAAGGATTCGATAAAAACTTTTGTAAGGTGTACAATTATTTATTCAATTCCTTAATGAGTGTTTTCTTCCCTCTAAGAAGCTTGAACATGATGACCAAGATGGCCAAGGAAGTAATTGATAGATTTGGTGCCTCTTACATCTAATTCAAGACTTTCTCATATATCAAGGTGAGTGGTTATTTTGGAACCCCTCATAAGCTACCAAGATACGTTGATGACAAGGTGGCCATATAGAAATCTATAGGTAGATGGTGCACCGGTATGAAATGATGATGGCCAAGAAGGTAAAAAAACATTCAAGTTCCTAATATAAATAGGATATTATACATGTCCATCTATAGCTAAGGTGAAAGGATTATAGAAATAAATGGGCATCTATATGATTTATAAGATGTCACAAAGGCCCAACTATGATATTAGGTGGTTAGTAAATATTGTAACAAGTGTAATATTACACCAGTCACATTATGAGGATATATGGTCTGAGTGAACCATAGAGGAGTAGGTAGGGAAAATTAATTATATGAGGCTCACATTGTAAGAAATCCTTTCTTCTAACATCGCTCCCATCCCCAAAGATATGGATGACTATGGAATCTACGTACATAGAGGAAAATATAAAAGTGCAACCCATAGTGCAAGTGGCTTTTAGTTCCCTATAGAGTGAATCCATTACCTGGAGAGCCTTACCACTTATTAGAAGGACATTCAAGTGGCTGAAGGAGCATATGGTTGATCTCGATTCCTATGACACCCCAACGCTCCTAGAGCTTAGATATGTAGTAGAGATAAAGGCATTAATACCAACACATATAGGTGATCCTCCAACACCATTAATAGTGATTAAGGGAAAGGGGAAGCAAAAGGCTAGTTCTATCAACTTATCTAATAATGTTGATGTAGAGTCCCTATAGTTTCCCAATCTAAAGTAGATATGTCATTTTCAAAATTCACTATCTTGGCTAAAAATTGGGACAAGATAATCACAAGGGAGGTGCATATAGTGAGTGCCACCCTCGTATCCATCTTAGCTAAGGGATCCCCTATGATTCTAATAGCCCTGTTCATTACCCCACTTGCCATACCTATGTAGCATCCAGAAGTTGATCTTCCCCTAAAGAATTATACTAGGAAGAGGGGATGGGAGGAAGAGTTAGAGTAGCTGAGGTGCAAAAGGGCTAAGAAATCACTATAGCCTCTAGTGGGGAGCCTAAAAAAGAGGAAAGAGGTAATGTTTAAGAACCTACCCCTAAATGAGACTTTGGTGAAGTAATAGGAAGAGAGGCCTTCATATGCACAAAAATTAATGGATATGAGTGAAAAATAAGATCAAATGAGGAAAGACCTATTACCTAAATGATGAATAAAAAATAAGCCTTCACTCTTCCCTAATTGAAAATTAGACACCAAAATTTGAGGGAAAAACCACAAACCCCAGTGAAGCCCCTAGTTGTAAGTTTATTTGAACGATATGAACCACTGAAGGTGGGAGGAAAAGGTGATGAGGAAGATGTTTTAACCTTATATGACCCTTTATCCTTTGATGATGTTTTGTAGGTTGGGTTTGAGGTGGCCATACAGGTCTAATATCCATAAGAAAAAGAGACAATCTCCTTAGACATGGAGACATTTTTGGAGAATATTATCACCCAACCACTAGGCTAATTTAAGGGTGGTGAAGTTCAAGATATACAAGTGCTAGGGAGAAAGTTGGGGAGAACCTAGGATAAGAAATACATGTTCCCACCAATAGTGAAAAGGTGGAGGTGCATGAAAAAGAATAAATATGTGTCATGATGGCTGTTAAAGTAGTACCAAGTGTCTTTTCCCCTCAATGGCATTAAGATCGAAACTAGAGGTGGGATTTGGTGCTAAGGAAGGTAAGGGATCAAGCCTATAAATAGATACTCCTACCCCTTCAGAAGTAAACAAAGGAGTGGATCAAGTGATTAGAACTATTGATGGAGGAAACTTTAGAGGTACTGCTATGATTGAAGTACCTTGAGACTTCCTTTCCCACATTAAATTTCTTGATCCTACAAGGCCCAAAGAAGTCAAAGTCATGATTGGGGAGGAGTTACATAAAGGTAACAAGGAAGACACCATAGCTTCTTCCATCTAGGTTACCCACCCTAATAGAGAAGACAAATTAGTTATGAAACCTTCTACTTGGCCCATAAAATAGGGGAGTTTTATCGACAAGTTACTCTCAAGATCCCCATAGTTTAGAGTAATTTTTGAAGTCCTAGAGTAGGTAAAACTAGGCAAAGAGAGGGAACAAGGATTTGATGATAAGACTACTAATTCAAAAAGTACTGATGAAGATAAGTAAATTATGTTAAGCTCATTTCCTACTCTAGTGACACTCTCCTTAGTAAATATTCCAATGATGCATCCATTCAATGCATCAAAGCTAGCCTCAAGATCCTCAACTCTAATGGGGTTTTAGACCAGGCCTCTTTTATGGATTGAAGAGAAAATAAAAGATAAACATGATATAATGAGTAAAATGGGGGATATTGATGTGATGAAAATCACCTAGGCACAAAAGGCCAAGCCTTTGAAAAGGGACAAGACACACTCCCAAACCACCTTTACTGAGGCAAGTGGAAGAATATAAGAAATAACAATTCCCCCACTAAGAACTACAAATAAATATTCTCCCCTTGAGAGTTATTCAATGTACACATAAGATCTAGGGGAGCCATCAAGGAATGAGATCAAGCACAACTCACAAGTCTTAGAAAGCATGATGGCTAATCAAATGGATAAGGATAAAGCTTCAATGGAAGATCTAAATGTGTAGAACTAGGATATGATCTAGTACTTACAAAATTTACTAAGCCCAAGGTAGTTACCCCAACTATAGGTAAGGCCCCTGATGCTCCTATTCTTTCCTTAGGTACACTAGATCTTGGGCAAGGCATAGATTTGAAGGCTAGAGGATGGGCCACTAAAGATTGGTAGAAGGATTTGACAACCTGAGACAAGGAAATAATTTCCTTGACACTAGAATGTCTTGATGACATACTAGATAAGTAAAGAAAGTGTGATTCCTAGATGTTCATTAATGATGTAGACATCAAGAATTAGAAAAAACTCAGGTCAAAGATGGATGAAATTTGTAATGTGGGTGAAGATATTTTAATAACATAAAATATCATCTCCTTAGATGATCAAAAATATCCTAGGGAATATCAACTGGTGGTTAATCATCAGTTATTGGTGCTTAAGGATGGTACCTTTGATTTGAAGGGGGAGAAGTAGTCTCTCAAGACTACAATAAAGGAAATTAAAGCTGCCCTGTAAGTGATGGAGAACTTTGATAGTGAAAATGAAATGATAGAGGAGGAACTAGATGTTTCCCTAAGAATCCTTATTGATGTACCTCATGGAGCCTTTTACTTTCATAAGATTCAAGAACTAGTGTCACTTGAGAAGTCATGTGACCAGTTAAAAGCATTAGTTATGAAGAAAAAACTTGTGCTCTAGAAGGTTGGTAACTGGTATGAAGAATATGATGTCAAATTGAAATACCAAGTAGTACCAGACCAAAATATTCTTGCCACTATGATTTAAGGGTATACAACTTACAAGAATAGGTTGGCAAAAGGCTCCATCATCGACATTGATTCAACAATGTGTATGGATAATTTTACTTTTCATGAGCTAGCATCATGATGTTCTTTTTCCTTCCTTCTCTCCTTCTCATCTTTTCTTCTTCTCTTCTTCATTTTGTTTCTTATTTCGCATTTCCCATGGGTAAACCATGTACCTTGCCTGTTAGTGACACGTCCCTTTATGAGTTAATTTTTGTTTAAGAAAGGGACAATTTTTGTTTATTGCACAAGTGGACAAAGGTTTATTTTATCCCTTGTTAGAGTTATCTCCACATGTATAACTATAAATATTCCATCATAGTGGAGAATCAAGCTTCTCATCATCATATAGGCATGAGCATAATCCAAGGAATCATGTTCGTTACATCGATAAATAGACTCCAGGCTTGAGAAAGATTTTTTCAGCTAGAGCATCTTTAGGAATATGCTGGGCATAGCTAGAATTGTATAAGTAAAGAGGGTATGTCCTTTTACAAAGGTTAGTTAAATTTTTGAGTATATAGCTATAACTTAGAAGATTTCTCATCGTATGACTTATCTAGAGCTAAATTGAATTATTTTGTAAAATTATTAGCAAGCGTCAAGATCATTTATAATGTTTCCTTTGTTATAGATTTATTTCATATAGTGTCATGTTATGTAAATTATAATACATGTTATATAAATATTTGATTCAATCAATTAATGGATTTTTTCATGAGTTATTATTCTTATTAGTTTTTGAAGTATAATGTTATGTTCTACTTACTTTGTAGATTGGTTATATGATACATTCTCTTTTATGATAGTCATTTAAGGTTTATATCCAAAATATAAAATCCTTTCTACTTTAAGATTTTGGAATAAGTTGTTGATGTTATTTTAAGGGTAGTCCTGGACATACAAATTCAACTAAAGGTAATTTTCAAAAGGTTATAGATAGCATTGTCTGTGAGTTGTTATGGAGGATCATTTGTGCATAATTCCATTTCATCTATTTCTAAGCCAAAAAGCACATGTTAAATGAAGATATTATAGCTATGTTGTGAACTTTTTCTTGCTCATAAGTTAACTATAAACCTCTTTTATTTGAATTAATCCTAATTTTTATCTTATCCTACCTAACAGATAATGCACTATTTACATATTATAAGTGTTATGTGCCTTGTGAATGTATGAGACCATGTGTATGAGAAATGCAATCATTGTGTGTGATTCATGCCTAAATGTTGTATCCTTTCCATCTTTACATCATCAATATGACAATCATCAAGATAAATATGCAACCACTTCTTCATATGTCTCTAGTAGCCTGTGTGTGATACAAAGCATTTGTACATTTTATGTGACAACCTTATGTGGGTGAAACCTATGAGTTTGGTTGTGATCTGATCATATTATCCTCATAATACCAATAATCCTCATGAAGATTAAAGTTTAAAAATCCTTCATGTGAATAGGTTACATTACTAAGTTCTCTCACCTTGGTTGAGTTGACCATACCCTTTGTACATGTTTCCTAGTCATTTTATGTGTCAAGTCCATACTAGGTGTTAAACCCTTCTTAGGATATAACAAAATATAAGTGGGGTTTTTGTCTTTTCTTATCATCTCTTCCTTTTCTAGATGATTAAGGTGGAACTATAGAGGTGTAAAACTAGGAACCAACATGTTTCTGGCACCATTGTTGGTGACTTTTATAGAGAGTGATCCTAAGTTTTTAAAACTTTCCATCTATTTGCATAGCTTTAGTCTCAATCTCTTGTTATTTTAGGAATTATCATAGGTAATTATGGGTGGTTTGTCTAGTGGACCTCCCTCCTATTACTAATTTGACTCAAATATCTTAGCTTTTACTATGCTCCATGTTTTACTAAGTGTTTTCTAATAAAGATTTTAAGGATTGATGATTGGTTTCCCTTGTGTTTGCTTGTAAATATCTAAAGTATTATATGTTAGAATGTGTCCCATCCATTTTGAATTTATTCTTGAATATTTACTTTCCTTGTGTAGTATCTCACTAAGCTTCATCAAGATATGCATTCATCACCCATCATAGTAGTTTGTTAGTTTATTCAGATCTATAAAAGTTATTTCTAGTGGTGACTCTAAGTTTCATCTCCCATCTATTGAAGTAGACTAGTGCCTGTATTTGTCCTTATTTTATCAACCTTCAGTCTTGCATGTTCCTTTTTCTAAAAAATGGGAAGGGTTGAGGTTAGCTTTCAAAATTGGCCCATCTAAGTGGCTAGTATCTCAATTATGTATCCCACAAAGGTGAAGAGGACTGCCAGTTAAAGGGCCTCACTAAATTATAGAGGACCACTTGGGTTTAGGTGACCTTAGAATATAAATAGATCATCCCCTAGTTGAGGAGTACCATAGTTCCCCTAATTATTTAGAGCCTTATAGTCATGTATACTATCTTATTCCTTCCCCACATAGTCAATCTCCTCTTAGGCCTAATCTAGCAAGTCAACCTCATTCACCTGATCATGAACCTCTATCATTTGTTTTTTATCATATCATTGAACCAATTATGAGGCATGAAAATCAATATGGGAATGAGCATCCTAATTTTGTGTTCTTAGATTTAGACCTATCAACTTTGATGGGATGGAAGGTTATTTGAATGAGGTCATGGATGAGATAAGAAAATGTTGTCTAAAGTTTTAGGTAAATAATGCAATAACTAGTGACTAGCATTTAAAAGCCTTTCATAATATCATCAAAGATTATGAAGTTTAAAATGAAGATGTGTGCATCAAATTATTCATGCACACATTGGAAGATGATGCACATGATCGGTTTAACTCCCTTCCCCAAAGATGTATTGACTTATAGGAAGATATGCAAAATGTTTTTAGGATTGAATATGGTGAAAGGATTAACCCAAGGTTTCTCTTGGCCAAATTTTAAAATATCAAGAAAATCCTAATGAGTGTGTGCAGAATTTTAATACCTAATTCAAAAAGGCCATGATGTGGTTTCCTAAAAACATCAAGACCAGTGACACTACATGCCTGATAAAGTATTGTGATTCCTTTGATAAAAAGGTTTCTTACTACTTGAGGGAAAAATCCCCTACAAGTATATGGTTCACTTTCAATATGGCCATTCAAACTGAGAATAATATCAAGGATATAGGAAAGCCTTTGAATAAATAGTCTAATTTGAAGACGGTTAATCCAAAAAAGGTGTAATCCACTAAGACTATGAGCTTGGAAGACACTATTGAGACTTTAGCTTCTACCATCAAGAAGATGTTGTATAAGTTGGCTAGAGCTAACAAAGGCATCCCTAATGTGTCTACCAATCAACAAAGGGTTCCAAATTTGCATCAAGCCCAAAAGGGACCTAGTTTCCACAATCAAGATGGTGACAGAGGAAAGAGGCCTACACAAGATGAGAGACCAGATAAAAACCATGGTAGAGGATTTGGGAGGAAAGTGCCCAATCCTTTAAATGCTAAGGTAAATTTCATGAGTTCTAATTTGGATATTGATTGGAGTGATAGATGTTTTCTCTCACACTCTCTATGTGACATGGTTGAGGTAGTTGATGAAGATCCAAGTGAGCATAAAGGTGCTTCATCTAACTATGAGGTTTTTATGTTTGATTATCAAAGTCTATGGTATAAACTAAAAATTCCCATGGAATTTGGGGCTGACATTGGGGTTGACCAGATTGTGCAGTGTTGTTAAATTAGAATGTGCCCTAACTTTTGATTTTGAATATGATGTTAATGTAGCTCAAGAATACGAGTTACCTACACATGAATTTGATCATTAAAGGTCCATGATGATCAAGAATTATCTTGAGGGAAATACATCAAACAAGGATAGAAGGCTCTTAATTAATATAGTAGCTACCTAGAGGAGTGATATTAATTTGAGAAGTAGGTAACTAGGTATAATTCCTCAAGATAATTTTCCCACACAACCAAGGGAAAGAAATTTAGGGAAGGAAATAAATAAAGTCATGGAAATCCTAGAAGCCACTAAGAAAGTATCCATCACTCAAGATGCTAAATCTAAAGAGTTTCCTACCAAGGGAAATAAGATGCCTATGTTATCCAGTATCCCAAAAGGTGATAACAAAGATAAGCAGACACCCCCTCCAAATATTATTGCCAAAGTTCCTAGCACATTACCTAATTTAAATAATTATCTCCTAGTTGAGTATGCTATCATGCTTCCTCCAAATACACCCCTTCCCTAGTACAATGTTTATGACATGGCCTAGGTGTTGAGTGAAATAAAGGTCCTATTCCACTTATCAAAATTTTATGAATTTATAAACACAAAAGAAGGGATTTTGAATTTTTAAAATTTAGAGAGAATTCAGTTGCCAATGAATTCAAATTACCACAAGCACCTTCAAAATATTATGATGAGCCTAAAAAAGTTTTTAAACCTACCCATGAGATCTATTTAAGAACAACATTGGTAGAAAGCCAATTGGACGTGGAGCCATTTTTCACAACTTTAATGATCAATGACATGATTATACACAACTGCATGTTTGATTTTGGTACTTCATACAATGTAATGCCCCTATATGTTCTGAATGATCTCAGGGTAAAAGTAACATATGTCTTTTTCAAGTGTTATACCATGGATTCCAAGGAAGTGCTAGTTGTGGGATATGTTAAAGGGTTGGTGGTGCAATTGGTAGTTCACCCTAGTAAGTTATTAAATATGGATGTGGTATTTATGGATTACCCACATAAATGGGGAATGTTGGTATCACAAAAATGGGCTATCAGTATGGGTGAAAGTGTACAAATGGATATTTCTTATGCCACTATTCCTTTGGAGGGAAAGATGGTCAAGCTTCATAGAGAGCCTAAGATGCTACATATAATTGAGAATATAAATCATAATTTCAATGAAGTGATGTATGCTAATGTCAAGATGGGTAATTTTATTGGGAATGTTAATGTTAATAATCAGTTAGATGCCCTCAATGAAGTACTTGACAAGGAAGATGGGATCTAGAAAGTGTCCTTTAATGGAGCCCACTCTAAATATATAAATAGACCCAGGGTAGTCTTGCACATCTCCAATGGTAAATTTTTTATGTTTTCCTTTCATCTTAATTTTGGTTGCACCAATAATGTTACTAAGTATGAGGCACTTTTACTTAGATTTTGGATCACTTGGAGACATGGTATCAAGTGCCTGCTTGTCATGGGTGATTCAAAATTGGTATTTAAATAGATTCATAATGCATATGACATTAAGAGTATGATACTAAAGAAATACAATAAGGCCTCTTAGGATTTTATTAAACATTTTGATGCATTTAATATCTCTTATCATGATAGGGTTCTCAATCAAGAAGCTGATAGGCTTGTAGGATTAGGTGCTCAATTTAATATTGTAGATCAAAACACTTGCTGTTAGTATTAGGTGAAAGTTATTATTAGACCTTAAATTCTAGATAATATTTGTCATTGGCAAGTGTTTCAATATGATGATCAAATCAAAAAATTCTTGAATTGTGAAGTTGAATTCTATGGTCAGCTCATAGACATGGAACTTATGGTTCAAGTTTGTGGTGGAAAGGAGACTTTGTTTGGGAAGGACATCATCCAATTGAAGATAAATACTATCCCAAGGTGACCGGTCAATTTGGAGGCATCCTTTGATAGAGAAGATAGAGTCAATTTGAGATATTTATTCATTTCAAATGATGTGACATAATGTAATTTGGGTTCACCAGAAAACCCAAGGAAGGTATGGTTGGGTACTCACTTGAGCATGGATGAGAAAAAGGCTTACATGCATTTGTTGAAGAGGTACCAAGACTATTTGGTGTGGTCTTATTCCAAGTTAAAAGTGTATAGGGGAGATTTGTTATATCATGTCATCCCATTATAACCTAATAGTAAGCCTTTCTATCAAAATCAAAGACCCATTAATCCCATCTTATCCACCAATATGTGGGAATAATTAAAGAAGCTAAGAGACAGTGAAATTATTCAACCTATCTAGTATTCATCATGGGTTGAAAATCTAGTCCCTATGCAAAAGAAGAATGGTGACATTTGCATGTGCATGGATTTCAAAATTTTTAACAAGGCTTCTTTAAAAGATAATTATCCCTTGACAAATATGGATAACTTGTTGCAAAGTGTCACTAGATTAGAGATAATGTTCACCTTAGATGGCTTCTATGGGTTTAGCCAAGTTTTAGTAAAATAAGTAGAGAGATCCAAGACCACATTCACAACCCCATGAGGTACTTATGTATATATGAGGATGCCCTTTGGGATGATGAATATTGGTGTGACATTGTAGCAAGAAATGGGCATCACTTTTACAGGGATAAATAATGAGTTTATCATTATACATCAAGATGATATCACTATGTACTCTAAGAATAGGGATGAGCACATAACACACCTAGAGAAGGTGTTAATCAGATGTAGGGAATTTAGCTTTTAGCTCAATCTCAAGAAGTGTCATTTTAGAGTACAATGAGCCAAGTTGTTGGGGAATATTATGTCCAAAGAAGGTGTTATGATTGACTGAGGAAGGGTCAAAGCTATTGATAAAGTTCCTATCCCACAATCTAAGAAGTGGATTTAGTTTTTCTTTGGACATATCAACTTTGTGAGGATGTTTGTGTCTTAATTTGTAGAGAACACTTTTCCTATCACCCCCATGTTGAATAAATACCAAGCTATCAAGTGAGAGGAGAAGGATGTGAAAGCATTTAATGATATCAAAAGAGCACTGAAGTTTGTTCCTATCTTGGTTATCCCTAATTATGCCAAACCATTTCAAGTGTTCTCTTTTACATCATCCCACATTATTGTTATTATTTTGTTGCAAAATAATGATGATAGACATGAGCATCCTATAGCTTTCTTCAACAAATCTATGTAAGAATCTAAACTGAGATACACTATTATGGTGGAACAAGCCTTTGCCCTTTTGAAAGCTATCCAAAAATTTAGAACTTATATTCTGAGTTTTAAGATCACTGCCTATGTCCCTCATACTATGGTCAAGGATATTTTCACCAGATGGGCATATCTAGTAAGAGATGTAGATGGGTCAATAAGTTACAAGAGTATGACATAGATGTCCAAACCACCAAGTTGGTAAGAGGAATGGGTTTGGCCAAGCTTATGGTTGAGACTAATTTTTAAGCTATTGAGGTAGGTGATGCTATTCTCAACATCAAAGTTTTTGTGACTAAATTTGGTATGTCTCTATGGTATAAGGATATTGTATATTACTTAAAAAATTTGAATTATCCCTCTGACATGAGTAAGAATCAAATGAGGAATCTTAGGCTTATGTCCCAAAAATACATCTTGACCAAGGATGGGCTTGTATAGAAGAATCCAAATGGAGTTCTCTTAAGACATATACTAGAATAACAAATGACTGACTTGATTAAATATTGCCATAGTGGAATTTATGGTGGCCATTTTCACCCAAGGTTATAGCCCATAAAATATTGAGAGATAGTTATTGGTGGCCATCATTGTTTAAGGATGTTGCTCTGAAGGTCAAGAGGTATGAGAAATACTAGTGATTTTTTGGGAGGTTGAAAGATTTAATTTATCTTCCATTACAACCTATAACAATTAAGGGCCCATTTAGGTAATGGGGAATGGATTTTATTAGATAAATTTATGATTAATCAAGTGCTAAGCATAGATGGATCCTAATTGAAATTGATTAATTCAAAAAGTGGGTAGAGGTGATTCACACAAAGAAGGTGACACATCAAATAGTCATGGATTTTAGATTGAACCAGATTATTTGTAGATTTGGTGTCCTTGTTAAGATTATTATTGATAACACCATGAGTTTTAGAGCCAATATTTTGGTAGCAATTTACAAGGATTATAGGATTGAACTTACCTATACTTCCAATTACAATTCACAAGGGAATGGGCAAGCCAAATCAAGTAAAAAGAATTTACTCAAGATTATCAAATGAACATTAGAAATAAATAAGAAAAGGTGGGGTGAATAATTTAAGTTTTCTTTGTGTGCAATTAGGATTGTGCCCAAGATAGCCACAAGTAGAAGCCCTTTCAAACTTATCTATGGAGCTTAGGTTATCTTGCCTATAAATTTACAATTGTAGACCAATCAACTCATGTAGTATTTGGGTGATGTAGAGATAGGAGAATATAAATAAATCAACCACTATGAGAATTGAATGAACCATATTATTGAGCTTGATGAAATTAGAAGACAATCCCATGAAAGACACATCAAGTTCAAAGAGAAGTTGAAAAGGATTTTAGATAAGAAATTTGATCCAAGACCCTTCTAGGTAGGTGATTTGGTTCTACACTAGGATTGAAGGCATGAGGAAAAGGGAAAGCATGGCAAGTTTGACTCCTTATGGAGGGTCCATATTCAATTGATTGATGAATTGGGGAACATACCTTTTTCTTGAGATATTTAGATGGAAAAATATTAGAGTTGCAAGTTAATGGTAGGCACTGAAAGCATTTGTTTGATTAGGTCTATTATAACTTGTATATATATATACATACATACATACATATATATATATATATATATATATATATATATATATATATATATATGTATGTATGTATGTATGTATGTATGACTTTCTCATCAACCTAATCAATGTATGTATATATGTATGTATGTATGTATGTATGTATGTATGTATGTATGTGTGGGTTCAAGATCTCATTTGATGAGTCTATTGTGATACCCTAAGGTTTACAAAGATGATTAATTCTGACTTTGTAGCCTAGTCAATTTACATTGGTCTTATTTTCTAAGTTTCTTTACACACATGTGCGGGGTATGCATCCCTGAGTGAGAGCTGATGTTGGTGGCCAAAATTGCACTAGGCAATTTTGGGACCCTTGAATATTATATTTGTCATGGTATGTTTCTTCAAATAATTAAGTTCATATGAGATTGGTTATGTCATTAGTGTTGATTCTCATATAATAAGAGACATCTGTGAACTTTCCAAAGGTTACTTTAGGTATGACATGATACACTTGTTCTACTTTCAAAATATGTTCCTCACTGGGGAAGTTTCTCTAGTGGTAGTATATGAATGTTTTCATGTGTACATTGTGGTGTTGCCTCAAAGGCAATAGGAGAAGCTTTTTGACCTTGGAGGAAATGGCCTTGTTGTACATTCAATAGTTTTGATGATTAAAAGATTCAAAGTGTTTTCAAGTGTTGAGGGAATCCTTTTCTCCTCCCTATTGTAAAAGTATGGTGTAGAGGTGAGTAAATGATTGAGAATATAAGCTCATGTATAACTAATACACATGGTGAATCCTTAGGGGTTGTTAATTTTTGGGTCATTTTAAAGAAGTTTCCAACTTAGTTTTGGTAGTAAGGTGTAGAAAACTCCCAAGGGCTGAGTGTCTAAATAAGTTAGATTGATGGAGATGCCATGTGTCAATGTCTCAAGATATTTTAAATCTTAGTCCTTTTCTAAAGATTGCCCCACCTTTCTTTCAGGGGTCATGGATCAAAAATTCTCTAAGGTACGGGAACCCGAGTATGTAAAGAAGATTGGAGACATATGGTAGGCTCTCAATGATTTATGAATAATGGGAATTTTATAAATATTGCCTCACTTGGAAATTGGGCAAAGTTTCAAATGGTTACTAAAGACCAAATGACTGAGATAGTGACACATGACATTCTTTTTCTCTATTAAGAATTTGGGTGGTAGCACACTAATACACCAAAGGAAATGATAATGGAGAAGGTGTGAAAACCCTCAAGAATCTAGGAAGGTGATATAAGGTAAGGTATTACTTTAGTGGGCATGCAAGTCATAGAAGAAAAGTGTTGGCACACTTCCCTCCATTTTTCAAAAAGGGACCACTAGAGTAATAAATGTGGTAGGTGGTGATTATCCATTTATTTTCAATTTATTAATGGTAACCTTAATATTAATAGGCAAAATATTATAACTAAGAATTTATCTTCATTTTAAATTCATCTTTGCATTCAGGGTGATATTTATGCCTTCAAGCAATCTATGCACTAAAAGTGAATTATAGTGAGAAGAATTGTGATCACAAGTATCTTCCTCAAGGTTTTTCTAACTCCCATTGCATATGACCATTATGATTACTAGAAGTGATCCTCAATTCCTTGGTGTTGTGAAGGAGAGTTTGGAGGTATTTAGTGAATAATTACTATGAGGAATTTATCCTAAGATTAAAATTTGTGTACTTTATAAGTCAAGTAGTAATGGCTTCATCCTTTACATCAGTGAAGAGAAATATCAAGTCTATCTTAGAAAAAATTAGAGATAGAGATATTTAGGGGTTAGATTTTGTAGTTGTATTGAGTGTTTTATAGTGACCAAATCCCCTCCCAATTGTCTCTAACCTTGGCATGAGCTACATGGTCCCTACAATAGCATTTTCTTTGGCAGTCCCATATCTTGAACTGGTTATTACATGTGCCAATGTTTATCAACTAGATAATTGAACTACTATAGATGGGAGCCAATCATTTATATTCTCATTTACACTTGAGTCCCTTATTACCATGCTTGAAATCCCTCCTCAACCCAAAAGCATCACACTTACTCTTGAAGAGTGCTAAAACTATGTAGTTGCAAATGAAAAGATGATGTGAGATATTATGAATTAATGTTGTTTAGCTAGGAAAAGGTATAAGGTCTCTTGATTATCGAAGAACCTAAAATTGGTAGAGTTCAATGAGTTGCCCCAATATGTGATCACCATGGCTGCCAAGATCTATGGGATGCCCACCTCAGATAAATTTAAACCATGGATGTTTTTTATTCTCATGTACATGTTGGAAGGGTAGAAGAAGATGGATTGGGAAACCATCTTGAGCAATAATCTATATAACCAGATGATGCAATTACATAGAACCATTTACTCAAGGGATGAATTCATAGGTATCTTCTATATGTATTCATATTTGATGTATAATATGGTACATAATAGGACCTTCTTGAGTCTCAAAAAGAACCTCTCAAGGTTGAGGATATATGAAATTTACTTAGAGGTCACATTGGAAGGCTTCAAGAACAACTTCAATAGGGTGTATAATTGTTTCTTCAACACCTTGATGAGTGTTTTCTTCCCTCTGAGTAACCTAAATAGGATGACCAAGATGGCTAGGGAATTAATTGATAGATTTTGTGTCTCTTACATCTATTTCAATACTTTCATGTATATCAAGGTGAGTGGTTATTTAGGGCCCCACATAAGCTACCAAGATATGTTGATGATAAGGTGGCTATTATGGAACTCTGTAAGTAGATGGTGTACTCGTGTGAAATGATTATAGCTAATAAGGTAAATAATCCTTTCAAGTTCCCTGTATAAATAAGATATTATACATGTCATTCTATATCTAAGGTGAAAGGATTAGTGAAAGAAATGGGCATCTATATGATTGCCAATATGCCATTAAGGCCCAACTATGATATTAGGTGGTTAGTAAATGTTGTAACAAGTGTAATATTACACCAGTCACATAATGAGGATGTATGGTATGAGTTCACCATAGAGGATAAGGTAAGGAAAATTAATTACATGATGCTCATAGTGCAATAAATCCTTTTTTAAGACATTTCTCCCATCCCCAAAGATATGGAAGATGCCATAATGACTATGGTAGCTATGTACATGGAGAAAAATATCAATGTGTAGCCCATAACACAAGTGGATTTTAGTGCCTTGGAGAGTGACTCCATTATGTGGAGAGACTTCCCACTTATGAGGACATTTAAGTGGTTGAAGGAGGACAAGGTCAATCTCAGTGTCTATGACATCCCTACCCTCCAAGAACTTAGACATGTAGTGGAGTTGAAGGTGTTCCTATTAGCATACATAGGTGATCCTCTGGAACCATCAACAATAGTTAAGGGAAATGGGAATCAAAAGGCTAGTGCTATAAAATTCTTTAAAAATGTCAATATAGAGTCACTAACAACTACCTAATCCAAAATAGGTATGTCATTTTCAAAATTCACTAGCCTAGCTGAAAATTGGGACAAGATAATCATAGGGGAGGTCTAAGTAGTAAGTACCACCCCCATATACATCTTAGTTGAGGGAGCCCCCATGATGCTAATATCCCTAGTCATTTCCCCACCTGCCCCACCTATTTAGTAGTCACACACTGGTCTTCCTCTAAATACTTACACTAGGAAGAGGGAAGGGGAGGAAGATTCAGAGTAGTCAAGGCCCAAAAGGGATAAGAAATCATTATAACCTCTACCAAGGAGCCCAAAAAAGAGGAAAGAGGTAACATTTAAGGAACTAACCCCAAAGGAGACTCTAATGAAGTAGAAGGAAGAGAGGTCCTCATATACCTAGAAATTAAGGGATATGAGTTATGAAGAAGACTCAGATGAGGAAAGGCCAATTTCTAAAATGATGAAGAAATAGTGTGCCTTCACTCCTCCCCAAGTGAAAATTGGACACTAGACTCTAAGGGAAAAACCACAAACCTTATTGAATCCCCTAGTTTTAATTTTATTTAAACAATAAAAACCATCAAATGTGGGAGGAAAAGATGATTAGGAATATGTTTTGGTGACCCTTTATCCTTTGATGGTGTGTTATAGGTTAGGTTTGAGGTGGCCAGATAGGTCTAGGATCCCCAAGAAAAAGAGATGATCTCCTCATACATGGAAACATTTTTGGATGATGTTATCACCCAACCACTAGGCCAATTCAAGGGTGGTGAAGTTAGAGATATACATGTGTTTGGGGAGAAAGTTAGGGAGAAGCCAATATAAGAAATACATGTTCCCACTAATAATGAAAAGATGGAGGTACATAAAAGATAACAAATGTCATAATGGTTTTTGAAAAAACATCAAGTGTCCTTCCCCCTCAGTGATGTTAGGCTCACCACCAGAGGTGGGAGTTGGTGCTAAGGAAGGTAGGGGATCAAGATTACAAATGGGTACCCCTACCCCTTCAGAAGTAAACAAAGGAGTGGATCAAGAAATTGTAACTACCAAGGGAGGAACATCCAAAGGTACTACTATGATTGAATTACCCCATGATTTACTTTCCCACATCAAAGTCCATGATCCTACAAGGCCCAAAGAAGTCAATGCCATGATGAGTGAGGAGTTACCCAAAGGTGACAAAGAGGACACCATAGCTTCTTCCATATAGGTTTCCCAACCTAATAGAGAAGAAAAATTAGATGTAGAACCTTCTACTCATCCCATAGAATAAGGGTGTTTTATTGATAAGTTACTCTTGAGATCACCATAGCTTGGAGTAAGTTTTGAAGTCCTAAAGCAGGTAAAACTAGGTGAAGAGAGGGAGCGGGGAGCTGATGATAAGATTGTTGATTCAAGAAGTGGTGATGAAGTTGATTAAATTATGTTAGGCTTGCATCCTGATCCATTGACACTCCCCTTAGACAATATTCTAATGATTCCTCCATTTAGTGCATCAAAGTTAGCCTCAAGATCTTTAACTCTAATGGGGTTCTATACTAGGCCTCTTCTATGGATCGAAGAGAAAATAAAAGACAAACATGATATAATGAGTAAAATGGAGGATATTGATGTGATGAAATAACATCAAAATACAATTATAAGCCTCCAAAAAGGGCTAAGACACACTCCCAAACTACCTTTACTGAGGTAGGAGAAAGAATACAGGAAATAACCATTCCCCACTAGGAGCTATAAAGAAAGATGATCCCCTTGAGAGTTATGTAGTATATAAATATGATCTGAGGGAGCCATCAAGGGATGATATCAATCATAGCTCATAATTAATTGAAATAATGGTGGTTAATCAAATAGATAAGGATAAAGCTTCAATGGAGGAGCCAAAGGCATAGAACTAGGCTATGATCCAGTACTTGCAAAAGTTACTGAGTGAGCCCAAGGTAGTTACCCTAACTACAAACAAGGCCCTTGATGCTCTTATTCTTTCCTTAGGTACATTGGATCTTAGGTGATCTAAAGATGTGAAGGTTAGATGATGGGCCACTAAAGATTGGTAGGACTTGATAACTTGAGCCAAGGAAATAATCCACTCAGCACTAAAATTTCCTAATGACATACTAGATAAGCAAGGAAAGTGTGATTATTAGATGTTCATTTATGATGTAGACATCAAGAATTGGGAAAAACATAGGTTGAAGATGAATAAAAGTTAATATGTCGGTGAAGATATTTCAATAACAAAAAATATCATCTCCTTAGATGATCACAAATAGCCCAGGGAATATTAGTTGGTAGTTAAACATCAATTGTTGGTTCTTAAGGATGGTACCTTTGAATTGAAGGGGAAGAAGCAGTCTCTCAAGATTTTAATAAAGGAAATAAAAGTGACCCTAAAAATGATGGTGAAATTTGATGGTACAAATGACATAATGGAGGTGGCACTAGATGTTGCCCTATGAAGCCTTATTGATGTACCTCCTAGAGCCTTCAACTTTCACAAGATTCAAGAACTAGTGTCACTTGAAAATTCATGTGCCCAATTAAAATCATTAGTTGGGATGAAAAAACTAGCTCTTCTATAAGGCTGGTAACTAGCTTGAAGAATATTGGGCAACAGCCCTAGCCTAGTTGGCTAAGTATTTGCACTGCAGCTCTGTTGGTCTCAAGTTCTAATCTCCCCCCGCCCCATGGTACCAATATTAGGCATGTCTAGCCAACATTGCCTGTCACATTAAAAAGTTTACTAGGATTTGAAAAAAAAAACCTAGCTTGAAGAATATTATGTCAAATTGAAATACCAAGCATGCCCAAACCAAAAGATTCTTGCCACCATGATTGAAAGGTACATAACTTACAAGAAAAGTTTGGAAAAAGCATTTGTCATCAATGTTGATTCCAAAACATGAATGGATAATTCTATTTATAATGAGATAGTATCACAATATTATATTTCCTTCCTTCTCATCTTTTCTTCTTCTCTTCTTTTTGTTTCTTTTTTCTCATTTCCCATGGGGAAAGCATTGCACCTTGCTTGTTAGTGGTACATCCCTTTATGAGTTAGTTTTTGTTTAAGAAAGGGACATTTTTTGTTTTCTAAATAAGTGGATAAAGGTTTATTTTGTCCTTTGTTAGAGTGTTCTCCATGTGTATAATTGTAAATATTCTATCATAGTGGAGAATCAAGCTTGTCATCATCACAGAGGCATGAGCATAATCTGAGGAATCATGTTTGTTACATCAATAAATAGACTCCAAGCCTAAGAAATATTTTTCCATCTAAAGCATCTTTAGGAATATTCTAGGCATAAATAGAATTGTATAAGTAAAGGGGGAAAGTCCCTTTAAAATGGTTGATCAAAATTTTGAGTATAGAGCTATAGCTTAGAATAGTTCTCATTGTATGACTTATCTGTGCCAAATTTATTTCTATTGTAAAATCATTGGCAATCTTTAAGAGCATTTAAATGTTTCCTTTGTTACATAGTTCTTTCATATAGTGTCATGTTAGGTAAATTCTAACACATGTTGTATACAACTTTGATTACATCAATTAATGGAATTTGTTCATGACTTCTTGTTCCTACTAGTTGTTGAAGTACAATGCTATGTTCTACTTGCTTTGTAGATTGGTTATTAGATATATTCTATTTTATGGTAGTCATTTAAGGTTTAAATCCAAAATATAAAATCCTTTCTTCTTTGAGATTTGGGAATAGGTTGTTAATGGTATTTTAAGGGTAGTATTGGGCATACAAATTCAACTAAAGGAAAATTTCAAAAGGTTATAGAAAACATTGTCTATGAGTTGTTATGGAGGATCATTTACGCATAATTATATTTAATCTATTTCTAATCCATAAAGCACTTATTAAATGAAGATATTATAGTTGTGTTGTCAAATTTTTCTTTCTCATAAGTAAATAGTCCACCTCTTTTATTTGAAGTGGTCCTAATTTTTATCTTATCCTACCTAGTATATAATGCACTATTTGTATATTATAAGTGTTATGTGCCTTGTGAATGTATGAGACCCTATGTATGAGAAATACAATCATTGTGTGTGATTCATACCTAAATGATGTAGTCATTCCATCTTTCCATCATCTCTATGACAATCATCAAGATATAGATGTAGCCACTTCTTCATCTATCTTAAGTAGCATGTGTATGATACAAAGCATTTGTATGTTTTGTGTGACAACCTTGTGTGGGTGAAATGTATGAGTTTGGTTATGATTTGATCATATTATTCTCATCTTACTAATAATCCTCATGAATATTAAAGTGTAAAAATCCTTTATTTGAGTAGGTTACATTACTAGGTTCTCTCACCTTGGTTAAGGTAGAGCCAAAAGTAGTAAGGAGTTGACAATACCCTTTAGATGTGCTTCCTAGTCATTTTATATGTCCAGTCAATACTAGGTATTAAACTCTTCTCCAAATATAATGACATATAAGTGGTTTTTTCATCTTTTCTTATCATCTCTTCCTTTTTTAGGTGATTAAGGTGGAACTATAGAGGTGTACAACTAGGAGCCAACACCTTTTCCTTATTGGTCATCTGATACTTTTAGTTCTTCTTTATAGGCTTAAGAGAAGCAACATGCTCAACCACTATAACACTATCATTTTATTCTAGGATTAGATTGACAATACATGGAGACAACATAGATTCATGACATACCTTTTCATTTGAAGAATCTACATTATAGTTTGGAACCTCATCACTAGGTGTTGACAATTGAAGTTATTTTAATGATACCTTCATAGTAATGGCATGATGTTCACTTTGATCCATACTTACCTTAGAACTAGCCTCAACCAGTACCTTGGTATTCTCTTTGAGCTTTGTCTCTTCATTCTCAACATGAGTAGACAATGAGATCCCTTAGCACTCTTCTCATTTTATAAAATTCTCCACCATATAAAATAGATTACTTGGTCTTAAAATCTCATCATGATTCATACTTACCACATTTGGTTTCCATAAGTTAACTTGCCTTCTTTCTTATACTCTAAGAGCCTGATTGAACCTATTATGATTTTTATACTTTTGCTTGTAGAATCTAGTAATGTGACCAATTTTTTCATAGTTGTAGAAAAAAACAATTCTTGATGGAAGCTCAGATTATCTTACCTTATTTGGCTAACAACTATCAATGTGTTCAATGTCATGATAATTGAAACAAACTACTCTATTTAAAGAAGACTTACCTTGCGTTTATTTATTTGGGCAATGCTTTGAAAAGTGTCCCACATTATGATAGTTAAAATAATCAACATTTCTCACGCCACTTGACTGATGATTCCATTCATAATTCCATGCAAACTCATTTCTAATAGGTATTCTACATTCTCTAGCTCTATGCCAAAATTGACTACAAGTATAGCAGTAGCCATTTTAAATTTGCATACCTCATGTCATTCGGTTGTCTAATCTCATTTTTATTCATTCTACCAACACTTTCATTCCTTATCTGGTGATTTGTCTTCAAAGGCTTATCCACCTTTTCTTCATTGACATTCATGTCAACTTGAGAAGAAACTTTGGGCTCTTCATTAAAACCCAATCTAGATCTATCACTAGCTAACTTTTGACTCTTTAGGAGATCATCTAGATAATTATAAATTTTATCAAACTTGACAAATTATTTCACCTTGCTTGTAGACTTCTCTAACTCATCTTTCAAAGACACAATCTCATAATCATACCTTGAGAATTCTTCTTCTTTGTCTCTTAGACTTTTAGACATAGATTCTAACTTAGAATTAAGAAACATGACAATACCTTCATGCTCTCTAGAGTCTTCAACCAATCTTTCCTCAAACATGATAGATTTCTCCTCATAGTCCTTGATTTGTGGCTTCATATTCTTGTTTATATTCTTCTCAATATTTAGTTCTTCAAGTGCATTCATAGATTTAGTCTCACATTCCACCTCATCTTCATCATCATCTAAATCACTCCAAATAAACACATTTTTATGTGATCAACTACCTTACTCAGCCATGAATAAATCTTCATCTTCAATAGGACCATCATCTTCATGATCATACTCTGAATCACTGAATTCACTCTCATCTTATGAGCTACAATCTTCTTTGATGTAGATATTCTTCTTGTCCTTGAAGCACTGCTTCTTATTCTCAAACCTTATGAATCTATTTTTGCTTTTATCACACCTAAATGATCTCTTTGCATCATCATAACCTTGATCATACTCTTCATCATCATCCTTCTTATACTTATGAGGGAACATATTATCAAAATGTCCTACGTCTCCATAATTGAAGAATTTGATAGGTAGTTTACCCTTATACTTGCCTAAACCTATTTTCAATTTCCTTAAAATTAAGGAAATTAGATCATCTTCATTAATATCAGATGTGTCATCCTCTTTGGGTTTATTACCTTGGAATTTATTCTTTGGCTTCATTTATATCTTGAATGTTTCTTCCTTCTTTGGTAGGATATCATCATTCTTCCTCATCTCATAGGAAATAAGGGTGCCATGCAATTGATCCATATTCAATTGAGTAAGATCATGATTTTCTTATATAGTAGATACTTTTAGATCAAACTTGAGGGATAGAGACCTTAATACCTTTTGAACTAAAATAACATCTTCAAGGTTCTCTCCAAGACCTCAGATGATGTTTACAATCTCATCAACTCTCTATAGAAAAGATTCCACATAATATTCTTCCTTCATTTTGAGACATTGAAATTGCCTTATGTGAGTCTACAACTTAGCAAGCTTAACTTTTGAATCTCCTTCATAAATGATATAAATTTTATCTCATATATCTTTAGAAAATTTACAATGGATTACCTTGCTGAACTCAATTTTTTTAATACCAAAAGTGATGGAATTCATTTCCTTAGAATTATTCTCAAATAGCTTCTTGTATAGACCACTATATGGAGGATTAGTAGGAGAAACATAACCATCCAAAATATATCACCATACATCAAACCCTAGGGCCATAATGTATGTCCTCATCCTAACACTCCAAAATAAATAATTAGATCCATTAAACATTAGTGATTGCTTAGTAGAGAAATCTTTTTGATGACTAACCATATTGTACCTTGGATCACCTTAAAGATTTTAAGCCTTTACCAAAGGACCTAATTTAATACCACTTATTAGAGGTATAATCACTAAGAGGAGGGGGTGAATAAATGAGTCCAAATATTTCAATTTAAATTTCAATCCTATCAAACTAATAAACAATCAACATATATCAAATTTGATAAAGTAACATTAATAAGATATCTTATTCATTCAATTCATACACAAAATCAAACACACAACACATAGTTCCTATGGGAAACCCTCATGGGGAATAAAACCCACTCTCAAGCCTAAAAAACATGGAATACTTATCCTATAAGAGATTGAAAATAAGTGACTGGTCAAGTCCTTTAGAATAGAAACCTTAATTAAGTCCTCCTAACCAAAGGATTTTAGTGAAACACCTATTTCACAAAGAGAAACTTCCCCTAAAGAAGATCAAGTCCTTTAGACCCTCCTTTAAAATGAACACATCCAACTTAGAACTGATGTATTTAAAAACTAATGATGGATCTCTAAATTATAACCTGTGAACAAACTTCCTGTCTATCTCATATAGGTCTCTTATATAGGTATGTCATAATCTCTTTCCTTCTTCACTCAAATTATCCTCATATGCACACTCAGACCTCTTCATATATCCTCAAACTACAAGAGCATTACTATAACATTAGAAACATGACCTAGAGGTCATACACATATTTAATAAACTATTTTTCTTATCAACTCATACAACATGTACACTACCTATCTTTTCTTCACTTCAATGCTCACTAATCTCACATAAGCCTTATATAATTCTCTCACAATTATAGAAAACAACACATTTGGTTTCAATATTTATAGAGAATTCATGAATTATAAATTTCACAATCTTTCTTTGTCATCCAAAATACACGCCTTCATCCTTAAGGCATTTAACATGGGTCACACTTAAGCATAACTCTCTTTTAAATAGGCCTAAGTCACCTTTTAGGTCCTATGATGACCCATTCACCTCTTTGACACTTCTCTAAGCAAAACTAGGAATATAGGAACACTTTCTAATCATGGAACCATACCACATGATATATAGGTCCCCTTTAAGTTCCAACATCCATCATAACACCCTTATACTAACCCCTAATTATCTCAAACACTTCTCTATACATAGTCATTATGAACAAAAACGTAGTCAACTTATAACCCTTTATTCATATTGCATATGATTGGTCAAACCTTCATAGTTCACATAGATGTTCCTCATGGTATCTAAAACACTTCTAAATAGCTAAATAATCATGAGACATAGAAAAAACATCAACACAACCTTAAAACACCCGTATTGGGTTCTTATCAAATAAACGTCAAACACATAGTCAACTTTGAACATTCATAACTTTGATTATGCATAATTTCAATTATTAAAATCTATATTTATATATGTCTCTTGGAGTCCTCTACAAGTTTGTTTTTTACACTATGAGCAAATTCTACATGTATCAAAATTTACAACCAAAATATAGAGTACCATTTTTTCTTTATTAAATTCAAATATTCAAACATAAACAGTCACAGTTAAACCTCAGTCACTTTGCTTACATCTCATGTCCTCAATGGTTAGATAAATCACATACCATTGATATTATTATAAGGAACTCAACCTTTACCTTTCATCACTCACCATTGGATCTTCATCTTGACTATTTGACTTAATTCACTTCATCAGTCTCATGTACATAGTTCGGTATTTAACCATGTTAAACTTTAGACACCTTGAAAACATATTTATCAATTCACATCATTAATATCTATCTATACAAACACTCACTCACCATTATATCTTGGAAGAGGCTCAATATTTATCTATGCTTGACATTAAACTCAAAACACTTGGCTTCATCTCACTACTTCTAGACATTTTTGAATGAGCACGCTCCTTTGAACCTTTTATAAGGATATTGATATTTACTTAGTTTAAGCATTGAACACTTTGACCCATTTGAGTTACTGTGTACCATAGATCTAGATGTATGAACTCCCATGAACTATTGATCCTTAGAATAAGCTTGATTTTTATCTCTACTCAATGTTAATCATCAAACACTTAGATCCATCTCACATAATCCTAACATTTTAGAATAAATGTTCTCCATAAATGTTTCTCAAACTTTACCTTGTGCAAATTTGACTAAGTATGGGAACCTTTACAATATGTCTATAAGGTCAAATTTTTACCTTCATATCTTTTGCTTTTCTCAAATGCATGTTCTAAAATTTAGACCATATTTTTTCCTCACATAATTTAATCTAACCATATGTCAAACTACTCTTGAAAACTTTGCATTGTAAGATATAACTAAATTAATTTTCTCACTCCAATTTTTCTACCATAGAGCCAACTATGTCAAAAACTTCTTGGAAGGCCAACTTTGAACCTATATATCTTTTATCACGCTTTATTGCATGACCTAAAATTTAGTGCATATAAATTAGGCACAAAAATAATAAAATTAATATGATCAACTTCTCCTAAGACATCCACACGTGTGAGATATTCCATCACCAAATTTCTTACTTGGCTCTTTCTTACCTCATGCAAATTTGGCTAAGTATGAGAAAACACTATCAAAATGCCTGGGAACCCAACTTTGTACTTGTATATATTTTTTCATGCTTAGTCACATGACCTAAGATTTAGAAAATAAAATATAAGAACAAATTATATCAAAACCATATGGCAAACTCCCATTGACTCATCCAAACATGGCAATGGTGAAATCAGCAAACTACTTAGATTTTTTGCCACTAGAACCAAAATGTCTAGATGAAAATAATAATCAACCAGATGAAATCCACTCATGTACAAAAGTACTCAAAGCATATAAAACCTCTTATAAGACCCTTTTCACATGATTAATACTCCATACTCATCCCTAAACATTTATAAATAGTAAAACTTTGAAGATCAACCAAGATTACTTCAAACATACTATAATAGGCATATTGCACACTTTATCATTATCACTTAGACTATCAAGGCATTTCATCCACTCACTTGGATACTTCTATGACATCACCATTAAATCATTAAAAACTCTCTAACAAAGGACACTAGTGCCCAAATTGGGACACTATCACCACATGGTGTTACTATCCAAGATATGGTGCTATTATCTAGTAGCCTTAGTTTTAGAAAAACCTAGATTGGACAAAAATGTATAACATGTAAAATATAGATTTTTTGAGTATTTTCATTGATGTCAATAGTACATATTTCATGAGGTTGATGTAATTGATAGAGTCTACCTAATTTCTAGTGTGTTGATGTGATAAGGGGAATTTATGGAGTGTTTTCATTAAACGATGTTTTCATGAAAGATAATTTGAAGGAAACTAATGCCTTATGGTTGTATGAAGGTACAAGTCTTTGAGTAGCCTAAGCCTAGTCATGACATGAAAAGACCTTGTAAGAAGGTATGATTAGGGTGTCTTGGTGAGATGAGTGAACATAGGCATGAGTGGTTATATAATGTTTCTTGAGAATGTCTGTAAGGAATTGGATCACTCATGAGAGTCTCAGGGTGAGCCTACAGGGGTAGGACCTTCACACCAAGTCTACAACTAGACCACTTCTAGACCCTATATATCCTAATGAGGTATCATGATCTTTTATCAAGACATGTGAATGATGTATGGTATTGATTAAGAATGAGATAGGTTAATTTAGTTGTGAGTGATGTGGAGATAACATGGAAAGAGGAATGAATGTTAATTTTAAATCTTAATGTGGTTTACAGCTCAAGGTTTAGAGAGAAAAGATAAAGAGTATGGTTTAATGAGGGTTCATGATCAAATATCAAGTTTTTTTATCTCATTTAATAATTTTCATAGGTGAGGTATATTGTCTCAATTTTTTTCATGTAGTTTGAGGTTATAGTTTGAATGATAAGGCATGAAAAGTGGTTTTTAGGTCTCTTGATTGCACAAAATGAAGTATTCTCAACTTGAGAAGGATTTTATTATTCTCATTATCTCAATACACATTTTCATGGGAACGTAAGTAGTTAATGGTAGATGAGTAAGGGTCCTAGATCATAATTCTAGTAATTAGATTTTGGATTGAGGGGCTATGCTTTATGAATGACTGTTAAGAATAGAAATATGTTTAAACCCTCTTAGAACCCTAATAAGGACCTGATGTTGATAAAAAGTGCCCAGAATGGATTGGTATGATCTTTTAAGCTATTGTATATTGTATTTAACTCTCCAAATTACTTCTATTTGATATTGGTTAGAGAGAGGAGAGAGAAAATTTTAAAGTGGTAGGCTTTTTCCTGAAGAAGTTATTGTAGCTATCAAAAGTTATATTAAACATAGTAAGAAAATGAATATAAGAAGAAGGCATATATTCATGTATCATTTCCATAAAAAAAATTGGATATTTTTTATCCATAAAGTGTGATAAAATAGTCATCCAAGTTATCTAGTCACTAATAGGCCAAATGGTGCAAAAAGTGAAAAACCTAGGCAATAGTGAGAAGATGAATAGGAATGTGTTATCATGATAAAGTGATGAAAACAAGTATATGGAGATGATTTTTGGGATTTTTATTTAATAATAATTCTTTTTATAAAAAATTTAAGTTAGGTATGGTGGTGAAAATGATGAATCCAAAATGGCTTGTCTAACTCAATGAGGTCTATGTGTAGTAAGGTCAACAAATTGGTCTGTAAGACCAATAATTACCACAAGACCATATGATGTTTATATTTAAATATATTATATATATGTCATAGGTTAATATAAATTCATAATAATTATTTTTATATGTCTATACAAGTGTTGGATCTTTGAATCACCATGATTGGTCTTTGAGGAAAACTGGTAGTTTTAAGTGAGCAAGTTGTAGGAGTATTTTTGACCTATGTTATGGAATATAATGGATTTGGTGAATTTTTTTATGCCTTTGGGGTTATTTTTATATTATTTATTTTCATTTTTGTGTGGATAAGTAATTTTTTATCTTTATTTGTTCAAGATAGACCTTTATGTGTGTGTGAATGCCTAATATAAACAATACTAATGGTGTGCTTCAAGTGGTGGTTGGAGATAAAACATGTCATAGACCTAAGATGGAATTATTTGGGATTTATTTGAATATTATATTAATTTTTACTATTATGTGTGTATTTTTAAAGTGTCCCAAGGAGATAAAAGGGTGATGTGTACTAATGAAGGCATAATTGAATTAGGTCTCCTTAAGGCCTAAAAGAGGTTTTGGTATTTTTAAGTTGTGGCCAAACTTATGTAATTATTTATTCATCTATGAAATTTTTTATAATACATATTTTAATGTTAATAAAAGTTTTTAAGTGTGTATGGTTGACCAAGAGGTGTGTGAGCTAGAGGATTGTATAAGAATAAGGCCTAATTCATAAGTTAAAGATTTTTTGAGTGCAAGTGAAGGAAATAGCACTTTGAAGAGCTAAAGGATTTATTTTATACCATCATAGGGTTGTATATAAACTATAAATAATATATAATATTTTTAATTTAGATGAATATCAAGGTCATATGACCTAATCTATCTTGAAGATACCTAATTGAGCAAAGAAGCCTAGAAGGCAGCTTGAGAGAGATAGAAGAGCGAGAAGAAATGAATAAGGTGATCATCATATATTGTGTGAGAAATTTTTATTTATTAAGGATATCAAAATTTTTATGTGGTTTACTTGGTGTTGAGTCATCTAGGGGGTTGGTGCCTCCTTGTAGGTTATTGCTTGCTAAAGCCTAGTTGAGTGGGTGCTTGACTAGTTGGGGTTGGTGCTCCATATGGAGTTAGTGATTCACTAAATATTTATTTTTGTCTTAAGTATTTTAGTCAATTTTTATATATCATTTGGCTTTATTCCCCTTGAGGGTTTTACACATATGTAATGTGTTATCTTGTTTCATGATCTTGTATGGTTGCATATGCATTACTATATGTTCATGTTTATATGAATGGTTCATGTATGCTTACGTGGAATTAAATGAATGTTTTGAAGACAATGATTCAACCCCCCCACCACCATCAATTATTGTGCTTCTTAAAATTGATATCATATCTTGGTCCTTTGAATCAAGATTAATATCTTGAAGGTGATCCTAAGAAGCACAAGATGTCTAGTAATTAAAAATAAGAAGACAACATGTATGGTGAAGTCTACTATTAAAATGAATAAGGAGAAGTTGAATCAGACCTTGAAGATAAGATAATAATTGATATAAATGATTTGAATCATAAAAATAAGACTATTAAGGATCTCAAAAATCAATTAATAGGTATCAATATAATGTTTAGATCCAAGGAATTTGAGTATGATCAATTGAAGACATAGCTATATTACTTGAAGGTTGAGCATGAATAGCTCATAGACAAGATGATAAAGTTTGAGAAAGAGTGTGAGAATTGAGAACAAGTAAAGATTACCAACATGAAAAGACCAATTAAGCATTTAAATGAAATAAGGGATAAGTTATCATGGGACCATAGGAAAAGGAGTGATTAGTAAAGAGGTAAGTATAGAAATGTTATTTACTATAGTGGTCTTAATATGGGACACATTACAATATTGTGTTATAATAGAGTTATAAGTCCCTCAAGGTTCAAAAATATATATTAATCTCCTAGAGTTCATGAAAAGGGTCAAACATTGGTATAAAATCCAAATTAAGTTACGAATAATCATATTGAACTCAAGAGTCAAGATGGATTATTTACAAAGGAGGAAAAGAAGACTAAAGAGGATTTTAGGCTTTCTCAAACTACATTTCATATTCAATATGAAGTCATGAAATGGTATGTATATATATATATATATATATATATATATATATATATATATATATATATATATAGGTTTCTCAATTAATATGAGAGGAGATAAAAATAAGTTCATATCATTGAATAAGAACATTACAGGAACAATGATATTGGAAAACAACACAACTACCAATATAGTTGGTAAGGCTATCTTGAGTTTAGATAATGGGAAGACCAAGAAATAAAATTTGTTGTATGTGTAAGGTTTGAAACATAACCTACTTATTTTAAGTTAAATGTGTCATCAAGTACACACACTAACCTTTCATGACATAGGGTGTGAGATAAGGAGAACTAAATCAGGAAGGCTAATTGATAATGCCAAGAGGATTGAGAACAATCTATATGTCTTGAATGAGATCAAGAATAAGAGATTATTTTTGATTGATATGGATGAAATTTGGCTATGGAATAAGGTTAGTACAACAAAACATTAATAATATGTTCAATATAAGCACTAAAAATTCTATAAATAACATGCCTAAGATCA
Source organism: Torreya grandis (assembly GCA_037957365.1). NCBI lineage: Eukaryota > Viridiplantae > Streptophyta > Pinopsida > Cupressales > Taxaceae > Torreya > Torreya grandis. The sequence continues at coordinate 1,862,453 of JARHVA010000724.1, read as the reverse complement.
TCAAACCTATAAACATACTTTACAAGGCATGTCAACATGGCAAGAAGACTAGAATAAGGTTTAATTATAAGGATTAATATACTAAAATAACCTTAGGGTTAATATAAAATAATATCTATGGGCCTAAAATAATTCAAATCATTCAAGGAGATAGTTACTTCATGTTACTCATAGATGACTACACAAGAAAGACTTGGGTAGCATTCTTGAAAGAAAAGTCAGAAGCTCTTGACAAGTTTAAGGCACTTAAGACTCTTGTTAATAATGAGAATAATGGGAATATAAAGTTATTAATATATGAAAAAGGAGGAGAATTTTTATCCAATGAGTTTTATGACTTCTTTAAGGTTCATAGAATAAGGAGACAGTTCTCAATATCTAGGACACCTTAGTAGAATGGGGTAGATGAAAGAAAGAATAGAATAATTTAAAATATGGAAAGAATTATGATAAATGAGTATATATTATCTTATGGATATTGGAGAGAGGTAGTAAGCATTATATTATACATTTTTAATAGAGTAAAAATAAGGACTAATGGAAATAATACTCCTTATGAACTATGGAAAGGCATACCTACTAATGTAGAACACTTTAGAGTGTTTGGGAGTAAATGTTTCATCAAAATAGATGATGAATACTTAGGAAAGTTTGATTTAATATCTGATAAAGCTATATTCTTAGGGTAATCATCAATGAGATCAGCCTATAGATGTTATAGCAATAGGTTATAGAAGTTAGTGGAAAGCAAAAATGTGAAGATTGATGATATAAGGAAATCACACTCACAGTCAAAGGATAATTTATAGAATCTAGACTTAAATAATGAAGAGGAAACTATAGAGGTTAATGGGGAATAATAATAAGTTGAGGAGATACAAAAATCAAAATTTCCCCTAAGATAGATTCAAAGATATCATCATGAATCTCAAATCATTGGCAACAATAATGCAGGTATGAAAACAAGGAGAAGACTAATAAGTAATCTAAATTAAGATAATGTTACTCTATTTTATAAAATTGATTATAATAATATTATAGAAGAAATAAAATAAAATTTTTGTATAGGTTTTATGAATGAGTTAAACCAAATAGAGAATAATGAGACTTGGGAACTACTTCATAGGCCTAAAGATGAGAATTTCAATGACATAAAATGGGTGTTTATAAAAAATTTGAATGAATACAGAGAATTCACTAGGAAAAAGTATATATTAGTATGTAATGGATATGTAAAATTTGAAGGGGTAGACTTTAAGGAAACCTTTACACTAGTATCAATATTAGAGGCCATCGAATTATTTATAACATATACAAGATTCAAGGGGTCAAGGTATACTAGATGGATGTCAAATCTACCTTTTTCAATGGGAATTTGGAAGAGGAGATGTACATATAGAGACCTAATGGGTTCTCATTATCATGTGGTAAGGACTATGTTTTCATATTGAAAAAGGTTCTTTATGGTCTAAAGCAAGCTCCTAAAGCTTAGTATACCAGGTTGGATAGGTATATATTTGATCAAGGATTCAAAAGAGGAGTTGCAGTTAGTAATATATACATAAAGATAGAAGATGACCATCATTTTAAGTAGTTGTCTATATGGATGACATCATTTTTGGTGGAAACAATGAAATCATGACCAAGGCCTTTGTAAATTTTAAAGGGGTAGATTTGTAACCCAAGAAAGAATGATAGTAATATTCCATGTTAAGAAAACTATCATTATTTCTTGGGTTATAAATCACTCAATCTGAAAAAGGTATATTCATTTCATAAGCCAAGTACATAAGAGAGATGTTTAATAAGTTTGAGATGGAATATTGTAAGGTGGTTAATACACCTATGATCATAGAGTGTAAGTTAAACAAGGAAGATGAGTCTCCAAAGGTTAGTCATATGTTATATAGTTCAATTATTAGAAGTTTGATATACACCACTACCTCTATAAATAACATCATATAAGTAGTAGGTGTTGTGGGAAGGTTTAAAGTAGATATAAAGGGAAAATCATCTATAAGTAGTAAAAAGGATACTCAAGTATCTCAAGCAGAATATGGAGTTTATTTTGTGGTATCTAAGGAGTAAGGAGTTCAATTTGATAGCCTATACAAATGTAGACAGGGTAGGAAGTCTAGATGATAGAAAGAGTACCAATAGAGGAAATTTATTCTTATGTGGGTGCATAGTTTCATGGATAATAAACAAGCAACCATTAGTATCAATATCCACTTGTGAGCCTAAGTACATTACAATAACTTCATGTTATAATCAGGTCATTTAGATGAGACAAACCCTAAAATACTACAACGTGGAGTATGATGGTATTAGCCCTATCTATTATGATATTAAAAGTGATATAAGCATCTTAAAGAACCTTGTTATACACTTAAGGACTAATGACATTCCCATCAGTTATCATTTTCTAAGAGAGCATGTAAGTGAAAAAAGTGTTAGACCTAGTTTCTACACAAGATCATATTTTAGAACCATTGATGAAACCACTTCCAAAGGTAACATTTTAACACCTAAGATAGGAATAGGGAGTAATAATTGCCCCTAGAAGTCATTAAAGAAGATAAGTACTTAGGGGGAGCTAATCATGTGGTTTATTAGCTCTACAAGTAGGTGATTTATTCCAAGAAGGTATATATGGAGATAGGGGAGCCTATTAGTATTATGACTCATAAACTCATAGTCATGTGTGTTGATTATTTTGGTTGAAAGTAGTGTGATCCAAGGAGTTTCATACATCACTTTTTAATTTATGTCAAAGGGGGAGAAAGTTTAGAATGAGGGAAAAGTTTCTTGTTGAGAGAAGTTTTTGATAGTGATTACCATCAATGACAAAGGGGGAGATTGTTGAGTATTGTCATTGATGTCAATGGTACATCTTGAATGAGGTATCTGACAAGGGGAATTGATGGAGTGTTGTCACTGAAAGATGTTATCATGAAATATAATTTGAAGGAAAAATAGAGAATTTTATGGAAACTAATGCCTTATGGTTTCATGAAGGTACAAGTTTTTGAGTAGCCCAATACTAGTCATGACATGAAAAGACCTTATAAAAAGGTATGAACATGGTTTCTTGGTGATATTAGTGCACACAAGAATGAATGGTTATATGAGGTTGCTTTAGCATGTATGTATTGCATTTGAGCACTCATAAAAGTCTCAGGCTGAGCCCAAGGGGTAGGACATTCAAACCAAGTCTATAACTAGACCACTTCTACCCTTCTTAGCCTAATGAGGTATCATGACCTATTATAAAGGCATGTGAAGGATTTATGGAAGTGATTAATCATGAGAGAGGTTGCTTTAGTATGTGAATAAGGTGGAGATCACATGGAAATAAGTATGAATGTTAGTTTTAAAGCTTAATGTGGTTTGTAGGTCAAGGTCTATAGAAAAGACAGAAAGAGAGAAATTATGGACTAATGAGGGGTCATGATCATATTTCAAGGTGTTTGAGCTCATGTAAGCATTTTCAAAGGTGAGGTGTGTTATTTAAAGTTTGTTCATGTAGTTTGAGTCATAGTTTGAAGGACAAGCCATGAAAAGGGAGTTTTAGGTCTCTAAAGTCCACAAAATGAAGGATTCTCAACCCACGAAGGATTTTATTATTCTTATTAGATAGTTAAAACTTTTCATGGGAACCTAATATATTCATGGTAGATGAATAAGGGTCATAGCTCAAAATTATAGGCATTAGTTTTTGTATTGAGTAGCTATGCTTTATGAATAAGGACCTGATGTTGAATATGTTGATAAAAATTGACTTTAATGTATTATTATGGTAAATTGTTATATTTGATATTATGTTGGACTCTCCCAAGTACCTCTAGGTGATATTGGTAGATAGAGGAGAGAGAAAATGTTGAAGTTATAGTCTTATTCTTGAAGAAATTATTGTAGTTATCAAAAGTTGTATTGGACATAATAAGAAATGGACAGAATAAGGTAGATACTCATGTATCATGTCCATGAAGGTTTATATATAGGTTATTTCCCTCATTTATGATAAAATAGTCATCTAAGTTAGCTAGTTGCTAACATGCCAAATGTTGCAAGCAATGAAAAACATAGGTAGCAATGAGAAGATGAATAGGAATGTGTTATCAAGATAAAATGATGAAATAAAATGCATTGATATGTTTTTTATGATTGTTATTTCCTATTAATTATTGGTATTAATCTTGTAATTTAGGTATAGTGGTGAAAATGATGAAGCCAAATGGCTTGTCTGACTCAGTGAGGTTTGTGTGTAGTGAGGTTAAAAATTGGTCTATAAGACCAATATTTTCCACTATAAAATATTATTTTTATATTTTAATATGGTTTTTAAATTTCATAAGTTCATATACATTCATAATATTTCATTTAAAATGTCTGTACAGGTGCTGGAAGTCTAAATCACCTTGACTAGTCTTTGAGGAAAACTGGCAATTTTGAGTGAGCAAGCTGCGAGAGTGTTTTTGAGTATTTTTTCCCTATGTGATGAAGTATAAAAATCTTGGTTAAGTTTTTTAGGTCTTATATGTTATTTTTATATGATTTATTATCATTTTTGTCTTTCTAAATTATGTTTTATCTTTAGTTGTTCAAGAAAGACCTTTCTATGTGTGTGAAGGCCTAATGTATATAGTACTAATGGTGTGCTTCAAGTGGTGGTTAGAGACAAAAAAGTGTCATGGAAATAATATGAGATTATTTATGTTAAATTTTAGTGGTATATGAAGTTTTCCTACTGTGTGTGGAGTTTCAACATATTCTAAGGATATCAAAGGGTAACATGCACTAATGAAGGCCTAATTGAATTGGGTCTCCTTAAAGCGTAAAAGAGGTTTTGGAATTTTAAGTTGTGGATAAAATATTTTAATTATTTATGCATGTATGGGACATGTTATATGACCTATTTTAATTTTAATAAAAGTGTGCAAGTGTGTATGGCTAACCAACAGGCCCAATTGATAAGTTAGAGATTTTGTGAGTACAAGCGAAGAAAATAGAACTTTGAATAGATAAAAGAGGTATTTTAAACCATCATATGTGTGTATATATACTATAATGAAGATATAGTATGGGTATTTTAGATTAATATCAAGGTCATATGACCTAATCTATCTTGAATAGACCTAGTTAAGTGAAGAAGTCTAGAAGGTAGTTTGAGATAGATTAAAGAGTGAGAAGAGATAAAGAAGGTGATCATCATATGTTGTGCGATGTTTTATTTTTTATTTTTAATTTGATCAAAAATTTTAGGTGGAAGAGTTGGTACTGAGTCATTGAAGAGGTTGGTGCCTCCTTGCAGGTTATTACTTGTAAAAGCCTAGTTGAGTGAGCGCTTGACTAGTTGGGGTTTATGTTCTATGTGGATTTGATGCTTCACTAAATATTGGTTTTTGTATTATATTAGACTATTATATTTGTAAAAATTATTGGGTTGTATCTCCCTTGAAGTTATCCCACATATGTAATGTGTTGTCTTGTTTCATGATCTTGTATGGTTGCATATGCTTTGCTAGATGTTCATGTTTGTATGAATGGTTCATGTATGCTTAAGTGGAATTAAATGAATGTTTTTAAGACTAATTAACCCCCACCCTCTCAATTATTGTGCTTAAAATAAGGTTTGCATAGGTTTAGTTACATATTTATCATTTTTTCTTAGTTTTGTTTAGATTCATACTAGTTTATTTCAAATTCATACCAATTTGCTCAGATTGGGGACATAATGCATGACATGACTATAAACATGTTAAATTTAGTTATATATATATATATATATATATATATATATTATTACAACTTAGTCTAGAATCCATATGCTCAAATATTAGATTTGGGGGCATGTGCATGGTACATTGTTTCTATATTCTTACTTACACATTGGTTGATCAAATGGAATGAAAAATTACATGTCATTCTCTACATTTTATACATTTTCCATCATATTCTAGGTTACACACTAGTTTCATGCCTTAATCCATATGTAGTGGTTGGCATTCCTCAGTGGCCTGAAGTCACCTAATATACCTAAGTGGCTGTAGAGATGACATACTTAAGTAAAAATTTATAGTTACAATGTGTATTTTTAGTTTCATATGAATCCACTACCCATGGGTAGGCAATCATGGATTCATAGCCTACTTGAGTTATTGATCCACCTAAATGAGAGGTTAGACATACCATCATTCCAATCTAAGTTATTCACAATTCATGATCCACCAAGTAGGGGTGGTAAATGATGGAGTCAAAATTGGATTAAATTATTAATCCAACCACACATGAGGATTGATTAATCCATAAACTCAGTTTAACATATTCACCAAATGATTACTATGCACACTCACAGACACATAGGGTGTCACTAGTTTTATGCATTGGTTTACATACCCACTAAGATGTATTCATTCCTTTCCTTTCTCTTATCCTTTTACATAGTTTTACTTGTGTTTTCTTATTTAATCATTTTTGTCATTACTTTTGATATATCTTAAGTAAGGACTGATCTAAGTATGTTTCACTTATTGGTCACGTATTAGAGCATGATTCACATACTCAAACCTAGATTCATGGGATTCACCTCTTAGGTAAGTTTAGGTACACTTATATTTCCTTTATCATAGTCATTTATATTTATTTAATTTATAGAATAAAGAGGTGGTAAATGTAATCATCTAAAAGTAGTATTTGAGTGCTAAGAGTTCTACTTGAGACTAACTATTCCTAACTTATCCATAAACCTATCCTATATCTTATTATCGCATTTATCCAACATTCATGTGGTCCATAGGAATCCTTATTCATCCCTAAAATAGTCCTAGACCTTAATTCCTTCATTTTATCCCTTCATGCCTAGTGTTTTCCCACTTAAACTCTAGCGCCATAATAGAGATAATAGTGCCACATGGTGCTAATTTCCAAATAATTATGATAATGTCCTTTCCCTCCCATTTTTCAAAAATAGATATATTTTAAAATATAAGGCCTCCTAAGGTCAACTTAAACATCTTTTAGTACTTACACAAATATCATAATGATATATATACATGAATTTTAGCCCTATAAACACTAGATAGAAATAAGATGAAAATATTTATGAAAACCTAGATCAAGTTGTGCTCAATTAAGGTTAAAAATCCTTATTCTACCATAATTATGCATGATACCAATATAACATTTATAAGCTCATATTACCTATATTTGTAGTCAAAATCACAATCAAAGCAATGAAGTGAACATCATACTAGCTTCACTTGCACTTACACCAACACTTAGGTGGGTATAACTACATTGAGCTTGATCCTTATTTAGATTATTGGTATGTAGGAAACTCTTATCATATGGGAGTGTTGAGGATGTCTATCCTACCCCACTAATACCCACACTTTTTATCTTGTATCAACTAGATGGCCTAGAAACAAGGAGGATTAGGGTTTGCTCCCAAATTTATTCAAAATAGGTAATATATGGGGTTTCAAAACTTATGCATAAAGTAACAAACCTCAAAGATCTAGACATAGGTGTACCTAGAAACTCAAGATAGTTATTCACAAAGGAAACTACCACCAAAATAGGGACACTATACCCACATACCTGATAATGGTGATACTATCCAATTAGGGTGATACTATCCAAGAGGGATTCTTACATTGAGATCTTATTTATGACACTCAAACTAGCCTCTACCTCAATTTATAACCTCTATATAATCCATCTCAATCATATTATATATAATTTATTACTTAAATTATTTATTAATATTTTTAAAAAGGTCAAAGTTAGTCAATTCTATAAGAAATTAGTGGTTATATTTATTTCATATTATTAACTTGATTTAGTATACTTAGCTCTTTAACAAACATGGGATTTATACTTGGTAAGTCCTAAAAGGTTAAAACATAAACATAATAGTATAAAACATATAATATTTATTCATATCCAAACCATGGCCAAACATATCTAGAATCATCAAGGTCCACATCTAAGCTACTAAAAAATAGTTTACTAGAGGTCTATAATAGGCTATTTATGTGTTCTTATCTCGTACATCAGTCCAATAATCCATTTTATAAGTATACTTAATATATGATAATTATAATATTTATATTTATAAATAGTTAAATGATACTCATTTGAGGATTCTATCCAAAAGAATATTCATAAAAAATTATAATTTTTAGATACAAACTAATAAAATTAAATGAATATTTCTAATTTAAATGCAATAACTTATTATAATCCTATGTGTAGGAGGTGGAGGGGTAGCCAAACCTATAGGTTTATGTGAGTATAATGTAATATCCATTCTAAATCCAAAATTTATTCAACTCCATAAAACACCTAAATAAACCTAATGAGATCAAAGGGTAACATGTACTAATGAAGGCCTAATTGAATTAGGTCTCCTTAAGGCCTAAAAGAGGTTTTGGCATTTTAAGTTGTGGCTGACATATTAAAATTAATAATTCATGTATGAAACATGTTATATGACCTATTTTAATGTTAATTAAAGTGTGAAAGTTTGTATGGCTAACCAAGAGGTGTGTGGGCTAGAGGATTGTATAAGAACAAGCACTAACATGTTTATTTGATAAGTAAGAGATTTTGTGAGTGCAAGCGAAGAAAATAACACTTTGAATAGCTAAATGAGGTATTATAAACCATTAAATGGGTGTATATAAAATATAATGAATATATAACATGGGTAATGTAGATGAATATGAAGGTCATATAACCTAATATATCTTAAAGATACCTAGTTGAGTGAAGTCTAAAAGGTAGTTTAAGAGAGATTAAAGAGTGAGAAGAGATAAAGAAGGTGATAATCATATGTTATTTTATAAAAAATATTTTTTGAAGGTGATCAAAATTTTTATGTTGATGAGTTGGTGCTGAGTCATCTAGGGGGTTAGTGCCTCCTTACAAGTTGTTACTTGCTAAATCCTAATTGAGTGAGTGCTTAATTAGTTGGGGTTTGTGATGCATGTGGAGTTGGTGATTCACTAAATATTAGTTTTTATATTATATTAATGTATTCTATTTTTAGATACTAGTTGGTTTTCTTTCCCTTGAGGTTTTCCCTTATATGTAATGTGTTGTCTTATTTCGTGATCTTGTATGGTTGCATATGCTTTGCTAGATGTTCATGTTTGTATGAATGGTTCATGTATGCTTAAGTGGAATTGAATTAATGTTTTGAATAAATTGATTCACCCCCACCCTCTCAGTGATTATGATTAAAATAATTTTTTAATAGGTTTAGTTACATATTTATCAGTTTTTCCTAGTTTTGTATATATTCATACCATTTTATTTCAAATTCATACCAGCTTACTCAGATTGGGGACATATGCATGACATGACTATTCATATTTTCAATTTAGATACTTATATAAAGATTAATATAACTTAATCCAAAATCCATATGTTGAGATATTAGATTTGGGGGCATGTGCATGACACATTATTTCTATATGCTCAATTACACACTTTTTGATCAAAAGGAATGAAAAATTATATGTCATTCTCAAAATTATATACATCTGCCATCATATTCTAGGTTACACACTATTTTCATGCCTTAATATGTAGTGGTTATCATTCCCAAGTGGCTCAAAGTCACCTAATATACCCAAGTGGATATAGAGATGACATACCCAATTAAATATTTATAGTTACATTATGTATTTTTAGTTTCATATTAATCTACTACATATGGGTAGGCAATGATGGATTCATAGCCTACCTGAGTTCTTGATCCACATTACATGAGAGGGTTCGACACACCATCATTCCAATCCAAGTTATTCCAAATTCATGATCCACCAAGTAGGGGTGGGAAATGATGGAGTCAAAACCAGATTAAGTTTTTGAGCTACCCACACATGAGGATTGAGTAAGTCATAAACTCAGTCTAATATATTCACTACTTGATCAATACATACACTCACACACACATAGGGTGTTATTAGGTTTATGTATTGGTTTGCATATCCACAAATATGTATTCATTCCTTTCCTCTCTCTTATCCTTTTACTCATTTTTACTTACTTTTTCTTATTTACTCAGTTTTGTCTTTGTTTTTGATATCTCTTAAGTAAGGACTAATCTATGTACATTTCACTTATAGGACATGTATTAGAGCATGATTCACATACTCAAACCTAGATTCATGGGATTAACCTCTTAGGTAATTATAGGTATGATTATTTTTCCTTTATCATAGTCATTTTTATTTATTGAAATTTGAGAATAAAAATGGGGCAAATTTAATTAGCTAAAAGTAGTATTTTAGTGCTAAGAATGCTACTTGAGACTAACTATCCATAGACCTATCCTAAATGCTATTATCACATTTATCCAACCTTCATGTTGGATAAAATCATCCCTATCCATCCCTAAAGTAGTCTTAGACCTTCACTCTTTCATCCTAGCCCTTCATGCCTAGGGTTCTACCACTTGGGCCCTAACACCATGATAGGGATAGTAGTGCCACATGGTGTTAATGTACGAATAATTTTTATAATGTCATTTCCCTCCCATTTTAAAAAAATAGTTATATTTTAAAATCTAAAACCTCTTAAGGTCAACCTAAACTTATTTTAGTACTCACACATGCATCATAATGATATATATACACGACTTTTACCCTTTAAACACTAGATGGAAATTAGATGCAAAATATATATGAAAACCTATAAAAAAAATTATGCTCAAGTAAGGTTATCAATCCTTATTCTACCATACTTTTTCATGGTACCATTTACAACATTCTTAAGCTCAGATTACCTAGATTTCTAGTCTCAAGCACATTCAAATCAATGAAGTCAACATCATACTAGCTTCACTTGTACTTACACCAACACTTAGCCGAGTAGAAATACATTGGGCTTGATATTTATTTAGAGTATTTTTATGTATCCAACTCTAATCATAGTGAAGTGTTGAATATGTTTATCCTACCCAACTAATAAACATACTTTTTAGATTGTATAAACTAGATAGCCTAGAAACATGGAAGATTAGGGTTTGCTCATAAATTTAGTGAAAATAGGAAATATATGGGGTTTCAAAACTTATGCACAAAGGAACAAACCTCAAATATATATACATAGGTGTACCCATAAGTTTGGGATAGTTTTGCAGAAAGGACATTACCACCAAAATAGGGAAACTTTAGCAACATACCCAATAATGGCGATACCATCCAATTAGGGTGATTCTATCTTTGAGAGCTTATGACATTGAGATCTTTTTTTATGACTCTCAAACCAGCCTCTACCTTACTTTATAGGATCTATATAATCCATCTCAATCATTTTCTAGCTAAGTTATTACCTACATTATTTATTACTATTTTTAGAAATATCAAAGTTAGTCAATTCTATAACAAATCAGTGGTTATATTTATTCCATATTATTAACTATATTTAGTATACTTATCTCTTTAAAAAAAAAAAGGATCTATAATTTTTAAGTCCTAAAAGATTAAAACATAAACATATTAGTATAAAACATATAATAGTTATTCATATCCAAACCATGGCCAAACATATCTATAATTTTCAAGGTCCACATCCAGGCTGCTAAAAAATAGTTTACTATAGGTCTATATGAGGCTATTTATGTTTTCTTATCTCATACATCAGTTTAATAATCCATTTTATAAGTATTATTAATACATGATAATTCAAATATTTCTATTTATAAATAATTCAAAGATACTCATTCGAGGATTCTATCCAAAACCATATTCACAATAAATTATAATTTTTAGATACAAACTAAAGAAGTTAAATGAATATTTCTAATTTAAATGCATTAACTTCTTATAATCCTATGGGTGGGGTGGCAGGGGGTAGTCACACCTATAGGTTTATGAGAGGATAATGTAATATCCATTGTAAATCCAAAATTTATTCAACTCCATAAAACACCCAAATAAATCCAAAAAATAACATGGAAATAAATGAGTTATTTTGGATAAAACAATTTTCACAATAGAGTAACCTACAACCATGCAGGCTCAATGTTATAATTAAGAAAGCTAAAACATATACATATTCCCATGTATTTGTATTAACTATTTATTTTATGTCATATATATTTATTTATAAACAAAGTGGTCAAATTAGTGTTCTCATATTTAATAAACAAGCTCACAAACACCTAATGGTAATCTTTAGATTCCATTCCAAGTTTAAATCAAATAGGTTTTAAAAACAAGATGTGTTACAAGTGGGAGTAACATCATCCAATATAACTAGAACCAACTTTAAAATTTAAGCAACTCCTTAAAAACTGAATAATCTCATCAAAATAAATCTATACATCCTATTATTCAATTTAACCCTAATTTGGATTAAGGAATCCTACTTGGGTAGATAGGGTTAAGGATATATAAATGATAGGGCACATTGGTGAATATCAAATCTAAATCATGATAATTAATGTGAAAAAAATTATATTTACTACATGCTAAATTTATAAAACTAAGATATGCTATTAATGGAATGTAAAACTATGATAGATATAAAAATGACATAAAATAGAGTACTTTGCTAGTTTTAATGCAAATGCAGGTTTAGATCTGGTACAAGTAAAAATTAGGTAAGAAGATATTTCTAGATCAAACGTCACATTTTTTATCTAGTGTCTATAGCTCTCTAGACTCTTGCATTATCTTGGAACAGTTACATCAGTGCTAGTGTCTAATTTTGATGCTAGTGTGATGTAATAAATATCTAATCAAATAGGATGTGACCAATTAGATACCTCTAATTTTAGCTTCACCTTTACTCTTGTGAATTCAAATATAAGTCATGTATTATCACTCTTGGTGAAACTTAAAATCCCTAAATTCTATTAAGAGAAGTTTTTGATAGTGGTTATCATCAATGATAAAGGGGAAATTTTTTTACTATTGTCATTGATGTCAATGGTACATCTTGTATGAGGTTGATGTGACAAGGGGAATTGATGGAGTGTTTTAATTGAAGGATGATATCATGAAATATAATTTTAAGGTAAAAGAGATAATTTTATGGCAACTAATACCTTATGGTTGCATGAAGGTACATGTCTTTGAGTAGCTTAAGCCTATTCATGACATGAAAAGACCTTGTAAAAAGGTATGCACATGGTGGCTTGGTGAGATGATTGAAAAAAAGAATGATTGGTTTTATGAGGTTGCTTTATCTTGTATGTAAGGCATTTGAGCACTCATGAGAGCCTCAGGATAAACCTATAGGGGTAGGACCTTCAGACCAAGTTTGTAACTAGACCACTTCTAGACCCTTCCAAGCCTAATGAGGTATCATGATATATTATCAAGGCATGTGAAGGATGTACATAAGTTACTAATAATGATAGAGTTTTATTTATTATGATAGTGAGGTTTAGATCACATGAAAATAAACATGAATATTAGTTTTAAGGTCAAATGTGGTTTGTAGGTCAAGGTCTAGAGAGCAAAGAGAGAGAGCGTGGACTAATGAGGGGTCATGATCATATTTCAAGGATTTTAAGATCATGTGAGTATTTTAAGAGGTGAGGTATGTTTTTTCAAGTTTTTTCATGAATTTTGAGGTCATATTTTGAAGGAAAAGCCATGAAAAGTGGTTTTTAGGACTCTCAAGTGCATATAATGAAGGATTCTCAACCCAAAAATAATTTTATTGTGTTCATTAGCTCATTAAAAAATTTCACGGGAACCTAATAAGTTAATGTTATATTATGAAGGGTCCTATCTCAAAATTCTAGGCATTAATTTTTGGATTTAGTGTCTATGATTTATGAATGATTGTTAAGGATGGAAACAGGTTCAACCCTCTTAGAACCCTAATAAGGACCCAATATTGAAGATGTTGATAAAAAGTGACTATAATGGATTGGTATGATCATGTATTATAAATTTTATATTGTATTTTACTCCCCCAAGTACCTCTAGGTGATATTGGTTAGAGAGAGGAGAGAGAAAATGTTGAAGTTATAGGCTTATTCTTGAAGAAATTATTGTAGTTGTCAAAAGTTGCATTGGACATAGTAATAAATGTATAGATGAATAAGATAAATACCAATGTATCATGTAAATTAAATTATATATATATATATATATATATATATAATATCCATAAAGTGTTCTAAACTGGTCATCCAAGTTAGCCAGTTACTATTAGGCCAAATGGTGTAAATAATAAAAAACCCAGATAACATTGAGAAGATAAGTAGGATTGTGTTATCATGATAGAGTGATGAAATAAAGTACATGGAGATTTTTTTTTGGAATATTATTTCCTATTAATGCTTTATATAAATCTTGGAATTTAGGTATAGTGGTGAAAATGATGAAGCCAAAAAGCCTTGTTTGACTGAGGTCTGTGTGTAGTGAGGTTAACAAATTGGTCTGTAAGACCAATAGTTACCACTAGACCATATGATGTTTATATTTTAAGATGATATATATATATTTCATATGTTCATATAAATTTATAATAGATCATTTAAAATTTCTATACAATTGTTGTAGGTCTAAGTCACCTTGATTGGTCTTTGAGGAAAATTGGTAGTTCTGAGTCAGCAAGTTGCAAGAGTGTTTTTGTATAATTTTTTCCTATGTGATGAAGTATAATACACTTGGTAATTTTTTTTATTTATTATAGGTTATGTTTATATGATTTATTTTCATGTTTTTTCTAAATAATTTTTTATCTTCAACTGTTCAAGATAGACCTTTCTGTGTGTGTGAAAGCCTAATGTAAACAATACTAATGGTGTGCTTCAAGTGATGGTTAGAGATAAAAATTGTCATGGACATAAGATGAGATTATTGGTGGCATATTTTAGTGGTATATTAATATTTATTAATATATGTGGATTTTTAAAGTGTTCCAAGGAGATCAGAGGGTAACGTGTACTAATGAAGGCCTAATTGAATTAGGTCTCCTTAAGGCCTAAAAGAGGTTTTGGCATTTTAAGTTATGGATGACATATTATAATTATTTATTAATGTATAAAACATGTTATATTAAATATTTTAATTTTAATCCAAGTGTTCAAGTTTGTATGTCTAACCAATAGGTGTGTGAGCTAGAGGATTATATAATAAGTCGTAATAGGCCTAATTGATAAGTTAGAGATTTTGTGAGTGAAAGTGAGGGAAAGATCACTTTGAATAGTTTAAGGAGGTATTATACACCATCATAGGGTTTTATATAAATTATAATTAAGATATAATATGGGTATTATAGATGAATATCAAGTTCATATGACCTAATTTGTCTTAAAGAGACCTAATTGAGGGAAGAAGTCTCGAAGGCAGTTTGAGAGACATTAAAGAGTGAGAAGAGATGAAGAAGGTGATAATAATATGTTTTGTGAGAATAAATATTTTTTTAAGGTATAAAAAATTTTAGGTCACTAAATTGGTGATGACTCATCTAAGGGATTAGTGCCTCTTTTCATGTTGTTACTTGTTAAAGCCTAGTTGAGTGAGTGCTTGACTAGTTGTGGTTTTTGCTCCATGTGGAGTTGGTGCTTCACTAAATATTGGTTTTTGTATTATAGTATTTTAGTCCATTTTTATATATTATTGGTTTTTCTTTCCCTTGACGCTTTCCAACATATGTAACATGTCGTCTTACTTCATGATCTTGTATAGTTGCATATGCTTTGCTAGAAGTTCATGTTTGTATGAATGGTTCATGTATGCTTAAGTGGAATTGAATGATTTTTTTAAAGACATTTATTAATCCCAACCCCCTCTTTAATTTTTCTTAAAATAATGTTTTCATAAGTTTAATTACATATTTATCATTTTTTCTTAGTTTTGTTTAGATTAATATTAGTTTATTTCAAATTCATACCAGTTTGCTCAAATTGGGGACATAATGCATGACATGAATATTCACTTGTTTAATTTAGATACTCAGATATAGATTATTAAAAATTAGTCCAAAATCCATTTACTTAGATATTATATTTGGGGGCATGTGTGTGATACATTATATATATATATATATATATATATGCTCACTTACACACTAGTTTATCAAATAGAATGAAAAATTACATGTCATTATCTACATTGTATAAATTTTCCATCATATTATAGGTTACACACTAGTTTCATGCCTTAATCCATATGTAGTGGTTGGCATTCCCGAGTTCCCTAAAGTCACCTAATATACCTAAGTGGTTGTAGAGCTGACATAGCTAGTTAAACATTTATAATTACATTATGTACTTTAGTTTCATGTGAATCTACTACACATGGGTAGGCAATGATGGATTCAAAGCCTAATTGAGTTATTAATCCACCTACATGATAGGGTTAGATAAATCATCAGTCTAGTCTAATTTATTCACAAGTCATGATCCACCAAGTAGGTTTGGGCAATGATGGAGTTAAAATCAGATTAATTTATTGATCCACCCATACATGAGGATTGAGAAAGACATCAACTCAATATAATATATTCACTAATTTATCACTATATACACTCACACACACATAGGTTGTCACTAGGTTTATTCATTATTTTGATACCCACTAAGATGTATTCATTCCTTTCTTCTCTCTTAACCTTTTACTCTGTTTTACTTACTTTTTATTATTTAATTAGTTTTGCCTTTACTTTTGGTATCTCTTAAGTAAGGATTGATATATGTACATGTCACTTATAGGACATGTATTAGAGCATGATTCCCATACTCATACCTAAATTCATGGGCTTCACCTCTTAGGTAAGTCTAGGTATGCTTCATTTTCCTTTATCATAGTCATTTTTATGTATTACAATTTTGGAATAAAGAGGGGGAAAATGTAATCAACTTAAATTATTATTTGAGTACTAAGAGTGCTACTTAGACTAACTATCCCTAACTTATCCATAGACCTATCCTATATCCTATTATTACATTTATCCAACCTTTGTGTGGGCCATAACCATCCCTATTCATCCCTAAAGTAGTCCTAGACCTTCATTCTTGCATCCTAGCCCTTCATGCCTAGTGTTCTACCACTTGGAATCTAGCACCATAATAGGGATAGTAGTGCCACATGGTGCTAATGTCTCAATAATTGTGATAATTTCTATTCCCTCCCATTTTTCGCAAACAAATGTTATTTCAAATCTAATACCTCCTAATGTCAACTTAAACTTCTTTTAGTACTCACATAAACATCATAATGGTATATATACATGACTTTTAGACCTATAAACACTAGATGTAAATTAGATGCAAAATATATATGAAAACATAAAACAATTTGTGCTCAAATAATTTTATCAATCCTTATTCTACCATACTTATGCATGATATCATCTACAACATTCTTAAGCTCAGATTACCTAGATTTCTAGTCTCAAGCACATTCAAAGCAATGAAGTCAACATCATACTAGCTTCACGTGCACTTACACCATCACTTAGCTAGGTATAAATACATTGGGTTTGATCCTTATTTAGAGTATTTTTATGTAGGTAATTCTCATCATAGCAGAGTGTTGAAGATGTCTAGCCTACTCCACTAATAAACACACTTTTTAGCTTGTATCAACTAGATGGCTTAGAAACATGGAGGATTAGGGTTTGCTCATAAATTTAGTCAAAATAGGAAATATATGGGGTTTCAAAACTTATGCACAAAGGAATAGACTTCAAATATTTATACATAGGTGTACCTAGAATCTCAAGACAATCTTACATAAAGGACACTACCACCAAAATAGTGACACTATAGCCACATACCTAATAATGTTGATACTATCTAATTAGGGTGATACTATCTAAGAGGGATTATGACATTGAGATCTTATTTATAACACTTAAACCAATATTTACCTCACTTTATAGGCTCTAGATAATCCATCTTATTCATTTTCTAGCTAAGTCATTACTTACATTACTTATTACTATTTTTAGAAAGGTCAAAGTTAGTCAATTATAAAACAAATCAGTGGCTATATTTATTGCATATTATTAACTTGATATAGTATACTTAGCTCTTTAACAAACATATGATTTATAATTTTTAAGTCCTAAAATATTTAAACATAAACATAATAGTATAAAACATATAATAGTTATTCATATCCAAACCATGGCCAAACATATATAGAAGTATTAGGATCCACATCCAAGATACTAAAAACAGTTTACTATAGGTCTATATTAGGCTATTTATGTGTTCTTATCTCATACAACAGTCCAATAATCCATTTTATAAGTATGATTAATAGTTGATAATTTAAATATTTCTATTTATAAATAATTCAATGATACTCATTTGAGTATTCTATCCAAAACCATATTCATAACAAATTATAATTTTTAGATACAAACTAAAGAAATTAAATGATTTTCTCTAATTTAAATGCATTAACTAATTATAATCCTATGTGTGGGGGGTGGTGGGGGAGGGGTAGCCACACCTGCAGGCTTATGATAGGATAATGTAATATCCATTCTAAATCTAAAATTTATTCAACTCCATAAAATACCCAAATAAACCCAAAAAATAACATAGAAATAACTAAGTTGTTTTGGAATAATAATTTCCATAATAGAGTAACTTAAAATCATGTAGGCTCAAATTTACAATTAAGCAAGCTATAACATATACATATTCCCATGTATTTGTATTAACTAGTTATTTTACACCATATATATTTATTTATAAACAAAGTGGTCAAACTAGTGTTCTCATATATAATGAACAAGCTCACAAACACCTAATGGTAATATTTAGATTCCATTCCAAGTTTAAATCAAATAGGTTTTAAAAACAAGATGTGTTACAAGTGGGAGTAACATCATTCAATATAACTAGAACCAACTTTTAAATTTAAGCAACTCCATTAAAAATGAATAATATCATCAAAATAAATCTATACATCTTATTATTAAATTTAACCCTAATTTGTATTATGGAATCCTACTTGGGTAGATAGGTTTAAGGATATAGAAATGATAGGGCACAAGGGTGAATATCATATCTAAATCAAGATAATTAATGTGCAAAAAATTAGATGTACCATATGCTAAATTTATAAAAATGAGATATGCTATTAATGAAATATAAAACTATGCTAAATATATAAATGACATAAAATAGAATACTTAACTATTTTTAATGCCAATGCAAGTCTAGATCTAGTACAAGTAAAAATCAGGCAAGAAGATAGTTCTAAAGCAATCATCAAATTTTTTATTTAGTGCATGTAGCTCTCTAGACTCTTGTATTATCTTAGGATAATTACATCAGTTCTAGTGTCTAATTTTGATGCTAGTTTCATGTACTAAATATATACTCAAATAAGATGTGACCAACTAGATACCTTTGGGTTTGACTTTACCTTCACTCTTATGCATTCAGATCTAGGTCATGGATTGTCACTCCTAGTGAAACTATAAAACCCTAGATTTCCATATTCAATGTGAATTTGGGAAAAAATGGGTTAGGGGTAACATAGTGTCGAACTAACCCATAATTACCCCACTAGAAAAGGGTACTACCTACATAGTTAATACTCTAGTATAGGGCTTCATACTCATGTAGTTATCCCTTATGTGTTAGTTTTAGTGTGAATCATGCAATGGGTAAAGTAAGTAAAACACTAACCTACCTTGTAAATTGGCAAATGTGACCTTATGACTCCTCATTTATTAATTCAAAATTATAGCTAGTTTTTTCCTTTGATTTATATTAGAATAGGGTAGAATATGGAATATTTTGGTAACTTGAGTGCTTCTTGATTGCTCTTTTATTTTGATTACTAGGTGAGAAATGAATGAGGGTTGATATTGTATTTATACTAATCTTATCAAGATATGAGTCACATTCAAGAACTTATGCTAAACATTTTAATATGTTTCATTTACAAAATAGATGACTTTAGGATATTGGACATTTTCATGGGAAAATATAGTAATGCCAATGTAACATCTTTGTCCAAAGAGAAGGAAAGCAAGCATGATATTAAAATTTATAAAGGTATAAGATTAGTACATTTTAAGAATTCTTGGTAAGATGGGATGTATATTTCATTAATACAAGGTTATTCATACTAAGAGATAATCTAAAGGGCATAAGATAAATCATATCTGAGGCTTGGGGAAGTAAGGCATGTTTAGAACTAAGAAGAACAACCAAGGTCTAAGTTTTCCAAGTGTACAAGACTAAGGTGATACATAATCACAAATATCATCGACGTTTTATCCCACCCTTTAATATAGTAATGAAATTTTTATTTTAAAGTAAAGGAATAAGTACCTGGGTGTGTATTCATACATTATCTTTGCTTTAGTTAAATTTGAGTACTTTGATGGAGTTGGACTTGAATGTTTTGATGGTGATTGACCTACAACCAAAATCATGTTATAGTGTATAATAAATGCATATAATCTAGGTCAAAAGTAATTAAAATAGATTGAAATTGAAAGAGAAAGGTTTAGGATTACACTTATGTGTCGATGTAACTGCCTTACCTATTGGGAAGATTTTTTTTAAATATGTATCATTTTAAGGGACTAAAATAAAGATTAGAATAAATATAGATAAATATTTAAATTTCATATATCAAAGGAGAGAGAGAGAGAGAGAGAGAGAGAGAGAGAGAGAGAGAGAGAGAGAGAGAGAGAGAGAGAGAGAGAGAGAGAGAGAGAGAGAGAGAGAGAGAGAGAGAGAGAGAGAGAGAGAGAGAGGTTGGAAGGCACATTATGCCCCCAAATTTGGATCAAAAGTGATTTTTCACATGGTGGTTGATATTATCTCAACCATTCATCCTAATAATACTTATAACTTGGTGAGTCTAGATGATCAAGTCCAAACTAAAAACTTAGAAAGATTGAGTGATTTAATCACCCTAAAAATACCAAAATATGAACCAACTACTATAGTATATTGGCTCCCAAAATTTTAAAAAAATCCATAGGGTGTTAGTACATGCAATAGTTTTAGAATCTATGATTAATTTATATTTTACAATATTAAGCATGTGTTTCATAGCATATGCACCTTAGATATGTCTTATGTTAAAACTACGTGTAACAATATTACGATGTATATAATTCCACCACAAATGTGTAGTAGAATCATATAATTGTGTGTTTTAGCCAATTCAAAAATTTGTGTAAGTGTGGAGGACATGCTTCCAAAGTATGCTTCCAATATATATGGAGAAATCTAGAACTGATATGAGTACCAATGTGGAGGACATGTTTCCAAAACATACCCTCACTATAAAATGGATATGCTAAATATTGAGTATTTGTGTATAAAACACTTCCAAAGCATGCCCCCACTAAATCTATGAATTATAAGTACTATATTGAATTAATGTGGAGAACATGCTTCCCAAGCATACCCCCATTGAATATGAAACTATGAATGTGTAGAATCCATGTCCATACGACATGCCCCACTAAATCTATAAAATGGTACAAGTACCAAAACTAAATAAATGTGGATAAAATGCTTCCAAAGCATGCCTCCACTATTATCTAAAAACTATGAATGTGTGGAATTCATGTACATATGACATAACCCCACTAATATCTAATACCTATGCATAGTGTGGATAAAATGCCTCCCAATCATGCCCTTATTAATATTCCCCCCCTTTAAGGTGAGGGAAAAATAGTATCTAAAAGTTACCTCACCTCAAAAGGGTAAGACAACTATAAAATATATGAATGTAACCATGTATCATATAGAAGGAAATATGTCTAAGTATATGTATCATTAAAGTAGATATAACCAACATGATCACATATAGGGCTAAGATGAATGATAAATATCATGTAAATGTCTATATAATAATAGTACAAGATCAACAAGCAAAAAAACACAAACACAACACTCAAAATCAAGACAAAAAATAATGGTCCAAGGAGACCACAAACAAGGGTCATGTTCAAATTCTACAAAATCTAATAGACATGACTTAGTCAAATATCCACAAGAGCAAGGAATGACATATTCAAATGTCCACAAGAGTAAGTAATGACATATTCAAATGTCCATGTAACAAGCAACAACATATTCAAATGTCCAAGAATCTAATTACATATTCAAATTTCCTAGAAGAAAACATAGCCATAGGGGCCACATACCATAGAGCATATTAATTTTTTTGAAAAAGAAATTAAATAGAAAGGCAAAAAACTCAGGTAATTATGTAAATGAAAATCATAAACAAAAAACATAAACATGTCATAGTGGTCCATTAATTGAATTTGTTAGCAAAAAAAATCAAGAACATAGCATATCAAGTACCATTTGTAATGTATAAGCATGGATAATAGGCATGTGTAATTATATATGTAAGCTCAAACATGATAATGTAGAGTGATCATTGAATCATATAACCTATGTATATCAAGATCATATAAAATGTATGCCCCTAACATCTTGGTGATGTGAGTAGATGGAAATACTAAGACCCATAAATATACCATATATCTATGTATGTCTATTTACATGTATTTTGTTTTGAATGATATGATGGTCCTCAATATGGAACTAACACATAGATACCAAGGAGTCAATATAATATGTAAGTGTCTAAATTTTTTTTGGGTCTTTTAAAGTTTTTTATTTTTATTTTTGGGTATGTTTGGAAGAGACAAGATCTTCTTATGAAAGATGATCATAGGTATCTCCCCAACTCAAAACCTAGTGTAAAAAAATGGTAGTACTACTAAAAATTATCTACAGGTTCAATATATATTATTATAGTATTTATAATGCTCAGCCTATGTATAATAGAACTATGAGGTCGTGAATTACCAATAGAAGGAATAGGGGTTTGTGGAACCTAGATCTATGTACTCTAAGGTTTCTTTAGAATATCAATAGTCATGGGTACATGTGTAGGTACTCTAGATATCCAAACATGGTACATAGTAAAATTATAAATTTGTATCATTGTTCTTTGGTAGGTTTATATTTGGTATTCTTATTTCAAATGATAGTGTACCTTCCATTGTTTGAATTTTTTTCCTAATGTATGTTTGGATATAGTAAAATGTATAACTAATATTTCAATTTAATGAAATAATTTATTATTTGAACAAGATAATAGTCATATTATGAAATAAAACCCTATAGGAAACAATAATTCTTTACTATATTGATCATGTGGTAAAGTAACTATCAATTTTGATTTTGTATTTAACTTTGTAGTAATTTTAGGTGTAGCCAGTGAGTCTATATATACCTACTTAGGAACCCAAATATGTTATGTAGGTACACCCCCTCCATGCATGCCTCTATCCAAGACTTAATCAACCAATGGTTCCTTGGTAATATTAGTGTGGGAGCGATTAGTCTTGGTAGAGAAAACACTTGGAGGAGGACTTATACTAGTGGCATATTATGTGAAGGTTGATGGACCATGTTTTCCTTAGAAGGATTAGCATGGGATGACTCAACTTTTTCTAGATGGGCCTCTAGGAGAAGTATGTGAATGGATTTTTGTTTCTTATTTTTAAAATCCAATAATTCCCTGATTTGTTAATTGTGTAATATTTTACTCAAGGAAAAAACACTCATTATCTCAATGACCATTAATACCATGATAATTGCAAAAGTGGTGTCCATTTACCTTCTCAAATCTATGTAGTAGTTAATGCAAATTAGAAGGGATTTTGATCAATAAGTATCCAATAAAGTTTTTAATATATCATGTGGTTTATCTCATTACCAATAAAACTAAAGATGTTGGGGTCTTGTGGTGTTATTTAGTCTAACTATGGGAGGTACTCAAAAAACATTTTCACTATTTGTTCCATTCTTTAATTGTTGATATTTTGGTAGGTACTGGTGGTTCTAAAGAACATTTTTGAAGTGGTTTATGATCCTTTATAACTTGTTTATGTGCCCCTAAAACATGAGTCTTATCATGTTTGGTTTTTATGTAAAATAGGTAATTGAGTTTGTGTAATCATTAAAGCACATGCATATTTATGCACATCCAAATATAAGGTCTCTAATGAAGCAAAGGGTTTGTGTAATGATCCCTCTCGAAGTGGAGAAAGAATATCCCCATTTAATGTAAATTATACTTCTAAATTTTAAGGTGTATATTTTAAGGAATACAAAGCATCCTTAAATTGAATAACATAGTCTTGTATAAACTCATTTTCATTTTGGGTCAATGATTGAAAATGTTCCAATGGTAACTTAGGTAATATAAACTAATGAAATGTGATAGTAATACATCTTTTTTTTTTTAAATTTGATAAGGAACCATTTGTAAGGTTATAAAACCAATAAAAATATCCTTTTATTAAAATTTGAAGGAAATATTTTAATAGAAAGCTTCCATTTTGGGCCAGATGTCCAAAGGAGTCTACATATTATTGTAAATGACTAGCAAGATCCCATTGACTATCGAATAAGGAGAAGTCATGAATGATAAAATTATGTGGATAAGGGTATTCAAATACATGTCAAGAAATAGATTGTTATGGTAATGTATTATATTAAAAAATATCTTCATTAGAATAAACTTATAACTTAAGAGTGTTGACATGTTGTTTTAAATCTCTCATGGTGGTCATAATAGATAACATGTCATAATAAGATGTTGAGGATTTTCCTATTGGTTGAAAACTACTATTCATGTAGAATATAAGGATTATGGACTCTTCATAATTCTTATAAATAGGCTTATCACATGATTTATCAATATTGGGTAAAGAAACACCCATGTATAAAGATGCAGGTATGTCTTGTGGAAGATAAAAAAGTTTATTATTATTATTTCAAGGTGATACATTTCTTGGAACATCATGACATATTTTAGGAGTAGGATGTGTAATTTCATTTTGAGTAACACTCTCCTTTTGAGAAGAAAATGCAAATGAGGAAAGGGGATAAATTTTTCAATGTTATATACCATATTAAAAGATGTAAATATGTCATTTTCACTTTGATTTGGAGTGTCACATCCTATATAAGGATGAGTAATTAATGTAATATCAATTTATGATTTAGGTTCATAATTATTATGAGAGAGAATATTGACACAAATATCATTTACATCCTTGATTTTTTTCTTTGGAAATTATTTCATTAGTAAACCTTTTGGAAACATGTTTTTTATTTCTTGATTTTTTTTGGTGTGACCTTTGCACAAGATACATCAAATATATTTGGGATTTTTTGTGCATCTCCAAACAATTAATGTTTTATGAGTAATACCTAAGTATTTAAATTTTCACTCTTATTTTTTTCTTCAATGATCATAATGGGAGACATAGGACATGCATTTTCTTATTACATATTGGAGTGGAAGAACAACTTTGACTAGGAGTCCTTGAATCATGCAAAGAAGACATGGTATTTTAAACATTAGTATTATTTGGAGGTGAATGCACACACTTGATTCTGTTAACATTTTAATTATGAGGTACATTGGAAGAAAATTTAACCTCATTTATGCCATCAACATTAGAAGAGGGAAACTCACATTTGGTTGTTAAGATAACTAAAGAAGATGGAGATGCAATAATTCTATTTTCAACATTAGTAATATTATAATTTTACATCCTTGTTAGTTATTGAGATTCCTCATCATTTTAAATAAAATGAGTAGGATAATGAGGTTCAACATATCCAAGAGGGATATCATTACATTCATATCCATAAGAAAAAAATGTCATTATCACTAGCTTTTTTATTTAGATTTGCATTTGTATCATTTTTTCTTTAATTCTCATAAGTATAAGCAAATATAGGGGTGTGAGCCTATTTTTAATGTTCCATAAGATCCTCATATGAAATAAATTTATCATTAGGTTCATTAAAAAAACTATCTAAAGTATGAGGTTTTTTTGGTTGAGGGTCCTTTAGATGGCCATAATGTAAGAAATCCATAAGGAGATGAGCCTTTAAGAAAAAAATTCAAAGAAAAACCAAGAGGGACAAACAAATAATAATATTTAACATTCATAAAATAATTTTAAATAAGCACCAATAAGATCTAAAACTAAAATAAAATATATATAAAATGAAATTTGAAAGAAATCAAAAACCCTAATATATAAACTAGGGTTTTGGTTTAATAAACATAGGATGGGTTCACCAAAAAATTTAACCCTAATTTATATTAATAAATCCTACTTGGGTATATAGGATTAATGATATGGAAATGATAGGGAAATATGGTGAATATCAGATCTACAGTAGGCCAATTAATGTGTTAAAACTCAAATATACCATATGCTAAATTTATAAAACTAAGATAGGCTATTAATAGAAAGTACAACTATACTAGATATAGAAATGACTTAAAATAGAGTAATTCATTGGTTCTAATGATAATTTAGGTCTATAAATGGTATAGGTAGAAAGTAGGAAAGAAGATAATTTTGGATCATTTATCAAATTCTAGATCTAGTACCTCTAGCTCTTTGGACACTTATATCAGCCTAAGATAGTTACATTGATGCTAGTGTCTAAGTTTTATGATAGTGTCCTATAAAGAATATATTCTCAATCAGGATGCAACCACTTGGACACTTATAGGTTTCACTTTTCCTTCACTTTGGTGCATTTAGAACTGGGCCATAGATTGTCACTCTTAGTGAAATGACAAAAACCTAACTTTTCATATTTAAGTGGCATTAGGGAAAAATGGGTTAGTGGGAACACAATGTTAAGATGACCTAAAATTACCATGATATTAAGAGGTGATACCTACATATCCAATACTCTAGAAGAGAGCCTTAGATTCATGTAGTTATCCCCTATGTGTTGGCTTGTGTGTGAATCATACAATGTGTAAAGTAAGTACAATAGTGACCTAACTTGTAACTTAGTAAATATGACCTTATGAATTATAATTTAGTAACTAAAACCTATTTATATGTTGTTCCTTTGAATGATATTATAATAGGGTAGAATAAGATTTTTTGTAGTAAATTGAGTGCTTCTTAAGTTGTTCTTGAGTGTTCTTTTGGTCTGATTTCTATATGAGAAATGAATGAGGGTTGATATTATATTTATACCAATCATATCAAGAGATTAATTGAATAAAATCACTTAATCCAACCATTTTAGTACATTTTAATTTTAAATTGGACGATTTTAAGGAACTAGAAACATATGTCAGGTTAGGACAATAACATTGATGTTACTATCTATCATAGATGTTAGTGTCCAGGATGAATGATAGAAAACATAGGCTAAAAAATATCATAGGTATAATATAAGTACACTATAATCATTATAGGAAAGATGGGATTTCAATGTCATCAATATAAGGCTAGTAAGACTAAGAGATAGGCCAAGGGGCAAAAGATAGAGTAGATGTGAGGCATGTGTATAACTAAGAGGAATAAACAAGGTCTAAGTTTTCCAAGTGTAAAATATCTAGGTGTTATATTATCTCAAAGTATCATCTAAATATTCATCTTAATAAGTATGGCCATGTATATTATGATTGGGTGTCACATTCACAAAAAAAAAAAGATTCAGACGTCTGCCAATTATAGACAAAAATGGAAATGGAGTGTATTGATACAAAAAATGTCTCAATTATAAAAATAAGATACCAACAATGTAATAATGATGAAAAGTATACAACCATTCAACTATAACACATTTTCTAAAAATGGGGTATTAACTTTGTAGATACAAATCAAATTATACAACCATTTAAACAATATCAACTTTTGACCAAAATAATGGTTTAAAATAAAAATAAAATATCCATAAATAAATACCACATTTTCCCTATAAAAAAGGTTTAAAATACATAAAAAACAAAAAATCAATGCCACATTTTTCCAATAATAGTGTTTTCAAAGACACATAAAACAAACAAAAATCAACACCATGTTTTGCCTAAAATAGTGGTTTTAAAGACACATAAACAACCAAAAATAATACAAAAATTTCTTCAAAAATAGTGGATTCAAATAATAATAATAAACTACAAATAAATACAACATTTTACCTAATATGGTGAATTCCAAAATCCTAATAAACAATCACTATACAAGACCGTATTTTTTCAAAATGGTTTTCAAAATCATAATAATTAGTCATTAAACAAAAATACATTTTTATAAAATAGTGGTTTTAGAAAGCACAATAAAATCCATTATACAATGCCACATTTTTCCCAAATTTTGGTTTTAAAATAATAATAAACAACCATTATACAACACCATATTTTCCTAAAATGGTGGTTTTCAGAAGCATAGTAAACATCTATTACAAAACACCATGTTTTCTAAAATTGGTGGTTTTCAAAATCAAAATAAAAAACCATTAAACAACACTAAATTTTCCCAAAATTGTGGTTTTCAAAATAATAATGAATAACCATTATATAACACCATATTTAACCCAAAATGGTGGCTTCAAAAGCATAATAAACATCCATTAAACAACACCATGTTTTACCAAAATAATGGTTTTCTAAATCACAACTTCAAGGAGACTCTTAACCATTACTCTCCATTTTATCAAAGTTTCATAGATTATATTAATCTTTTAATCAATAAAAACCCATAAAAATTACAAACTTAGAGTTCACAATAATACTTAACACTTGCATATAATTTGGAGAATAATTGTTGGTCTATGCTTAAAATGTCATCTAGGAAGCTTCCTTTCCTCCATTCCTCTTTTCCAAAAATATGGCATAATTTTCCATTTTCTAGTCCTTTTCATCATTTTAAAAACCCTTTTTTATAGGAGTAATCAATCCCAATTTCTCATTCGATTGTTGCCACCATGCCTCCATAAAAACTATAGTGGTGCCCCTAAAATGGGCTCAAATCAGTAGTTGGGTAAACTGAGTTCATGTTTTCCCCTAAAATTTACACCATAGAAAATCCATTCAAGCATAATTTAATTGCATGTAAATAATGATACCCTAATCATTATTTTACCTTTTTACTCTAAGTATGTTACCACATCCCTTTAACCCAAGGTAAATTAAACCAAACTATAGTTTATATCAAGGAGTTGTTTAAATAATATATTGTCACCAACTATGCCTCCAACTAAGTCAGTAATTAATTAAAATGCATAGGTCCTCATAATACTTAAAATCATTAATAAGACACTTTTATACATGTATCTATGTTATCATGGTTTCATAATAATGATGTAGACAAAATAAAATAAGGTTATGCCACTTATCAAAAATAATTATGATGAGCTCAATTAAACCATAATTAAAATGATGTAGACCAATCTCTATACGTACAAACTTATCAATAAAAAAAGTTTCCAGTTGGATTATTAATCTTGATACCTCATTAATTATCATCTAGGGTGCATTAACTTGACAAGGTGTTAACAATGTATGTGCAACACTAGTTGTCTATGAAAGTTTGGGTCTTAATCATTATGTAAATATAAACACACTTTCATAAATTAAATTATATGAAAGTAAATGATAGAAATAAATATAATATAATCTTGAATTAAAAATAATCTATTGGAATATTCTTTAACTTAGTGGATTAATACACATAATTAAATATGCTTATATGAAAACATGAATTCAATCATATATATGATAATGAATAAATAAATAATACAAAAAAAAATTGAGCTAATGGACAAGGAATCAATCTACCAATCCACAAGAGTGGGCCTTAAATTTATTGGGTTGGATCTTGACTCCCTTCCTTCTTAATATAGGAGAATTAATGCAAACTGAGCTTATTCCATAAATGTAATAATTTTGTTCATCGCAGTTACATAATTATTATCTCACACTTCTGCTACTAACTAGTTCCTTTATTAATGAATGAATGCCTCACCGACAACCTCATATCCTACTTTTATATAGGAGAAAGAAGTGCCTTATTAAAAAGATAACAAATCTAGGAGGTAAAAACCAAAAATCTATGATTACAACTAGACTGAATATAATAATAAAAAATAACGGTGCTTTTTTCCTCAGCTAGGGAAGAATGAGATGTTATATGCCTTGGGTTCCCTAACCTTCATGTTTTTATGGGTTTGGAAAGTATACCTTCAGATTTATATTGGAGAATATATTTTGTGGGAAAATAATTATGTGTCCTTATTAGGGGGATTTATGGCTTTGGAAGCTTTTTATATTGGAGGAGGAAGGCTATTTCCCTTCACTTTAGGTCTTCTTGGTTTTTTTGGTGCTCCATTTGTTGTGTAAGGTATGTTGTGCCAACTAGTAAGTATGTTTGGTGATTTAAGGATGTGATTGAGTCTGAATCATCCTATTATATGTAATTTTATGAAGTATTTCATTATTTTAGGATGTTCTTGGATGAGTCTATAAGGATGGTAAGAAAAATTTATTGTCTTGTAAAGTTTGTGAGGATTTGGTTTTTTTATCAATTATTTCTAGGTGGGATAACTCTTACAAGTGGTTCCAAGTTAGTTTATGTAAAACCCCTTTTGTCATTAAGGGATATTAAGTGTTTCTTGAATATACTAGTTAGATGGGCTCTAATCTGTTATGATCCTTATGGGAGGATTTCACTAATGCCTCAAGGTTTTGGTGAAATGGTTTATTAAATTTAGTATTAGAGCTTCCACATAAGTTCAAGTCACAAAGTGGGTGTTTATGCCAGCATAGTAGTGTTCATTTGGGGCTCATACATATGTGGGTTCTTATTATATGGGTGAAAATCTATCCTAGAGTTTGGGCTTCAAAATCATGGTGGGATGTTATGATCCTAATGTGTGGATTTCAATAATGCCTCAAGTTTTTAGTGTAGCAGTTTATTACACAAGCCTCCATGGGATATTTTTGCCTCCTTTAATCTTGCTGTTATAAATATAAGCTTATTTTTTTTAGTTTAGACTAATTTTAAGACTCTTCATTTTCCATATTTATTAAAGGATATTAAAGGAATAACTTTTGGTTCCATCTTTTATTTTTTTGATGGTGTTAGCATGAAATAATTTTCAAGGTGGAGAGAGGTCAGTCAATGGGTCATGTTTGGTCTCAAAATAGATCCTCAGGAAAGCAGTTGGGAGGTTAAGGGGCCAAGTTTTTTTAAGGGAAGAATATTGATTTAAAAGAAAAGCATTTTATCCTAAAGGGTGCTTAGTTAGACCAAGCCATTTTATTAGGTTAACTTTCCTTTATAGGTATTGTTCTCACATGGATTCTCATCCTTTGAGGAGATGTATCAACTCTCCTCATCTAAGTGGCATAATTGAAACACCTCTAGGCTATGGGTGAGCCTAAGAATGAAGTGAATCTCTAGATAGGGCTAGCTTCCTTGATGTACTACTTATATACCACTAATACACCTAAACATTGTGAGGAAAAAGGGAGAGAAAATTGAAAGAAAACTATCCTAAAGGATGTGATACACTGAATTAGTTAATGGCTACCAATCAGCTGCATGTTACACATGAGAATAAGGGACTAACCAAACATACACTTCTCTAATCTACATCTTCTCACATCAATGTTTCATTATGAGGTTATGGTGAATATTTAGGATAAGAGGAGAGGTATATAGTAACAATATTGAATAAGATAACTCACTCAACCTTAACACTTCCTATAACACTTCACATGACCTATGAGAAGAAGCTTTCCAACTACAAATAGGTGAGAGAATGAGACAACATGCTAAGAAAATAAGAGTCATCACTAAGCAAAATCAATTGTCCAAGTAAAAAAAACTATGAATAGTCATGGAAGAGGTAAAAAATAAGAAGTATTATTGATCAAATGGTATGTAAATGATCAGGTCTTTGTCATACTTAGGTGGAACATCCTTTACAAATGCCAAAATGGCTAGTTCTTATAGAAATTGAGAGAGAGAGAGAGAGAGGGGAAGAAAGAATTCCAAAGGTCATAAAGACATTTTTAAAGCTGATAAAATGATTTAATTGTGTATGATAAGAGGATGTGAAATGGACCATTCAAGGTTAGAAGAGACAAGTGGCTATTCAACGCATGAAACTCTTTAAAAGTGGCATAAATTTCCTTTTACTGGCTCAAAAAGTTGCCTCCATGATTTAACCCTATTTAAACATCCAAAAAATAACTAGGGATAGTATTTATGATTTTTATGAGAGGGAAGAGTTTGATACATGACTCTATATGCATTATTTTCAGTCCTAGTCATCTGAAAACTTCTCAAAATGAGCTATCACTATCTACAGTCAAAATAACTCTTCTATCACACACCTTGCACACTTGGCCTCAAATTTGGATTTAGTTTCCAATTAAAATACATAAAAATAGGTGAATTAAATGTTTCAAGACCATTCATGTCCTTATAGGAATTAGGCATAGCTTAAAAATAACCCACTTGAAGCTTTTCACCCTTCTCACTACCATGTTCACTATGTTAGTTTTGACTAGCTAAGATGAGAGCTATTGTTTAAATACATAAGAGTTTTTAAAAGGAATTAAATGGAAATTATTAGTTATACTAAGTCATAATATTAATTTAAAAGTTTATTTCATATCTTTAAACCTCCTAAAACTTGCACAATACACAAAATAGAAAAAAATACCCTATTTTGTATTCCATCTATACAATTTCATAAAAAAAATTTGATGGTAGGGAGCTTAAATAAGTCTTATACAACCTATAATATATTTAATGGTAAAAACGGTCCATTTTTATGAATATACATCCTTGTTTTCCCAATAAGGTCCTTTTAAGGGTTTAGCAAGGGTTTTGGGTCATTTCTGCTCTTAAGGTTTGTTCATGAAGGCTGGACATTAGATTTTCAAAATAATTCTATGGAAAATTTATTTTAAAAATAACTCCATGAATTTTATCTTTAGGACCCTTGATAACACCTCTAAACCTCCTACATTCCCATGTAAATCATTCAAGTAGATAAGCGCATCTAAACTTCTCCTATCAACCTTGTTTCTCCATTGTTTATAGGTATGAGTTAGTTTTGAGCATAAAAATGAATTATTTGTAACCTATATACATTAAAAAAGATTATAAATTTATATTATGACCCCATAATAATTTTAAAATCCATTATATATTTTTTTAAGGTTAGAAATGAAAGTTCCCTATCATTTGAGAACTAGGCCCAAACCCTACCTACTAGGCCTGACTGCAACTCTTTTGGGCTTGAACCACCTATTGAGTTTCACAATTTATATCTTGGTATATTATGTTTGTTTAGGTTCATTTAAACTATAAAAACCTATTATAAAATTCCAAATAGATCCTAGATCACATTTTCATCTCTCTTGTTAAGACTGCAAGGTTTGCTCTCAAGGGAAGTACCCTCTGTCTAAAACAAAATAGAAGGTACTTACCTTATTTACTTAGATATTTTTAATGATTTAGATATTTATAAATGTCAAATATATGACCTATACCAAATTTTTTCTTTTTATCAAGCCATTTAACCCCCAAACTCCTTATATCTCCAAGGTAGACTATTTGAAGGTAGACTATGCAAGGTTAAACCATATGGATAGTATGTTGCTTAATTGGAAATATATCTTCCCTATTCGAAATCCATTATTATGGTGTCATTATAATATTATTATAATTATTAATGTGTTTCCATTACCATTTATGACTCTAATTCCCTACATAATCCTCATACTCTTTTCTCAGTCAAGACTATGTGCAGGATTTGATTGTATTCCCTATTTTCCTCACTCAAAGGTGACCCCTATAGGTTACATTGCATGGATTAAGATTTTAATATATTATTTAATCCTTAATTAAACCTTAAAATATTAAATTAATCAATTTCATTACTTTAATTCACCACTTTGGGGTTTTAACTGCTCATAAGGCCAGTCATAGTTAGTTGACTGTGTATTATGTGTTTCCTCTTTCAAAAGTGAATTCTATAGATGCATAATTGATAAATTAGACTTTGATCACAATATGTAAATACACTTGTTGAATATTCAATATCACCCATCATATATTATAATTATGAATTCATTTGTGGACCAAGTCCATATCAATAATCTTGTCTCTCTTACTCTCTACCACTCATAATCAACTATAGTTGACTGTGTGGGGTCTTGTAGGTGTAAATATATGATTTAGGCTTTGATTTATGGATTTAAATACCTATTAAATATCTCCAAAACATGATCTAACTACATTAATTCCTTATATTTTTTGAGTGAGGTCTATTACCAAGGTTATCAAGCTTGGTCCTCATGATAACCCTATAGCTAGCCTGTAAGTTGCATTTGTGATGAAAAAGGGAACTTGTAGGTGTGTTTCAGGAGCCAAAACACAAAATATCATCACTTGAAATGACCCTTAGGTCATGAAAACTCTATTAAAACATTTAATACTTATTCAATCATGAAACATGGTTTGTATTACAACCTTGAGGTGGAAGGTTTCTTTGGAGCTTTAAACTATATATGTCACTGCCTAGAAATAGTGCATGAAAGTACATTTTTAGGCTTTTAAAAAACTAATTTCAACTGATCACCTACCATCAAAACTTTGTAAAAATATTTTCCTATGTAGGGGATATAAGGCTAGGTCATTTTTATGCCTTAAATCCTTTAGTACCCCTATTAAAAAATATCAACAATACCTCAAGGAACTCTATTTTGCACTTTTAGGGCTTATATCCCTAAACTCAGTCATCTTGTGCTTAAAGGTAGTTTACCTTCCTCCTATCCATTTGATGATTAAAATATGTCTTCCCTAAGTTTTTTTTAACATTATATTATTTTAAATAGAACCTTACCATGCTCCAAAATTCCTTATAGGTACCCTTAAGGCTCTACTAAAGTCACATATAAGTGCATATTACATATATAGGCAGTAAGGAAATTTCAATAAGTATGCATGGTTTATGATTTTTAATGAAGTTTGGATATTTTATAAAGGTTTAAAATTAACTCTTCCTACCATAAAATCATTTATTATCTCAAACACTCATCACAATATTATATTCTTCATGAGGGCATTTGTAGGTGAATATTAATGGCAAGAGATTGTGAGTTTAGGCAGTGAGTAGTAGTATGGGTGGTGTGTAATAGATATATGATTTGGATTCAATATAAACATTTAAAAAAATTTAAAATTACACTCTTCCCACTCCAAAATATTTGAAACACCCATCATAGCTCCCCTTCTATCATGGCATCCTTCTGAAATACTTGTATATTCAAGGAACTGCTTGCATATGCATAGTGCATTAACTACACCCATGGAACATTGCTTGGAGAGTGAAACTAAAATGTTAAGGGTGTCAAGATATAATTACTAAAATTAGGATAAACATATCAAAAATAATTTAAGTTACCATCAAAGTGTGAAGATCATAAAAATGGTGGAAAAATTACCAGTCATCTTAGATAAAACTAATCTACCAACCTAAGATGATATACTCGAAAAAAATTATGAAAAATGAAAAAAATAATTTATGGAATTTGTGAGTAAATAAAACATCTTCTGGAGTCAACATCACTAACTATATTATACGGACCTATCCAAAATAGAACAAAACTTACAAGGTATAGGAAATAGTGAGTAGAACACAATAATCAACTTGTAAAGGATGGCTCATAAAACATGGTTGACAAATATTATAAATATTTTTATTTAAATGTATATCTATAATTTTAATACCACTTCCCAAAATTGATTGAACTAAAACCTCTTTGACTGTTCGTACCAAGCATAAACTTGTTAACCACTTCTATGTGTCTAGAAAGGCAAAGAAGGAGTATAATGGTTTTAGCTCAAAAATTGAATTTTAAGAGAATTTAAAACATGTAAATTATATTTATGAATCTGAAGAGACATTAATTGACCTTATCCCATGTGTGACACTCCCTTGTGGGTTGTACAAGTGCCAAAATCCCTCTTTTTTAGTTAGTTTCTTGAATTTTAGTTAGATAACCTACAATTTTTAGATGAACTGACATTCCTGATGTGTAATATAACATATTTGATGTTTTTAATCAAAATAAGACACTTGGAAACCTTTAAATCCATTCCACTTTCATTTATGACCCCTAAATGACTACTAAATGACTCAAAATGACATATTACCTAATTAGATCATGACCAAGGCTAATAAGGCATAAAATGACATCAAATAACTTATAATACACCCTATGGAATAATAATAAACCCCTTATAAACCTATAAACACCAATTTTTTACCTATATGGGACCCAACTTGACCTATAAGGTTAAATTTAGTCAATAGGTCTTTAAGTAGATTCCCTTTAAAATCCTACGTAGTGGAATTTATAGAAGCCCATAAAAGTAATTTGGGTCTAGGTTCTGTTGGTAACCAAACTAAACTAGAAACAAGGTTTAATATTCAAAACTTTGAGCTCAAGTGAGTTATGAAATTCATCCCTATGGTGGTAAGTTTTATTGTAGTTCTAGATCTAGGGATTCTTTCAAAATCTCAAGCTTTTCAAATTTATTCAAGTGTCCTTTTGATGGATTTTTGGTTAAACCAAGCCATCATCCTAGATTTAATATTATTTATAGGACTATTTTTGGATTACCTAAGTATTCCACCATTATATTTCTCACTATAATCCCTTGGGATTCCTCTTTGGAGGCCTAGACCTCCCCTTATGGCCAAGCTAGTTTTGTATCTAGCTAAAACCATGTTCCCCTCACTTTGGTCCTTAGATGGAAGTGGGGGACTGTGATCCCCTTATATGTTTCCTTGGATACCTGAAACTCCCATTATGTCCAATATGATTCCTAATCCATTTAAAATGGGAAGTTGGTTCCAAATCCTATCAAACTTGAGATGTTGATACCTAAGCCTCATCTTTTCAAGTTCAGGTTGGTTCCCACACTAGTTGAAAGTAGTTATCCTTTTATTTCATATTAGCTGGTTCTTGATCCTAACTTAAAAAATCCATAGAGACTAGGATGACTTCCTTTCAAGTCTAGATTGGTTCCTAAACCAAATAAAAATGGTTTTCCTTTTCTTTTATTGTTAGGTTGGTTTTGTTTTGTCAGTCCTTTTGTTTCCCTAGGGTGACCTATTAGCCCCATTTTATTGTTATCTTCAATTCTATTTTTTGGTTTATCTAGTATGTTTTTTTTTCTTTCAACATATTGTGATTGTTATGGGAAGAGTTAGGCCTCTTTTGGGTTATCAAATATATACCACACCAGTCAAATATGAGTATATCCTTAATCAAATAAAAAACCAAATACATAGCTAAATACATATGAAATAATTTGTGTATAAGAACAAAAGGATTTATATATGTAAATAATTCAATCCTAAATTCATGGCATGATTCTTTATCCTATAATCATGGAATATATTCTTTCTCCAAGTTTCCAACTCACTACCACCCAGTTGCTACAAGATAAAATAATCACTATAGGATCTAGCTAGATGTTACAAGCTAGAGGACATATGAGATAGGATGTAGTAGAACATATGCTATATGATGTTACATAACATATTAAGTTTTCATCCTTATAATCCTACAATATTCTTAGATTACTTTTAATTCTTCCATTATAAAACCATATAATAAAATAAATTAATCATATTCTTTTACTCAGAAATCACTATATTATATCAGAACATAAGACACATGTAACAAGGATATAAATAGGAGTAAAATCATGGATTAAATTTTATATTAATTGTTAGGGTGGAAAGGTTTATTTAATAATAATTTTCCATATGATTTCTATTTCTTGGACTCATCAATTTCAAAGATACTCACACACACACAGTCAAAAACATGGATAATAAAACTACCATAATGACCAGTAAAAACAAGGAAATAACACTATCAAAATAAATTAAAATTTATTTAACTCTAAATATAAAATTAAAAAACTAATACTCATCAAGTTAATATGGTTAAATACTCACTAATACATTGAGTACCATTTTCTGTTCTCATGATAAAAAAAACATCTCACATAGTAAATGCATAATTCTCATATATTAATCAAAGTTAAACAATAAATGTGTGTGTGATGATTCCCATAAATATATAATGTAATTATAGTAATAAAAAAATTATATACTATCCCATATTAATCTTTCCATCTATATTACTATGGAGGGTGAAAGATGTCTTGCATCCACCTTAGGAAACCATTTATATACATAGAGATAGAAAATAATTAATAAATAAATGATATAAATACCACTATATTATTCAATGAAAATATTTAAAAATTTGAATACAATCATAAATTTTATGATAAATATAATAACTTAAATAAAATATTCATAATAAAAAATGCAACAATCTAAGTAATCAAACACATCATAATATATTTGTTTATTTTACATTGACCAAAAATCTAACTAATCAATAGTTGATTGCTTTTTAAATTAGATGTTTTTTATTAAGGATTTTAGAGGATGTAACATCCTCCTCCCCTTAAATATTTCATCATACCAATGATTTTGTTATCAAAATAAACATGTCTAAAAATGATTAAGTTCAATAAATCATATCAAGTAAATAAATGAGGAAATAACCTATGATATTCACCATAATCCTTTAAAATGGTGTTTATGTAATAAATATTATTCTTACTAGACCCCATTTAGATCCAATAATCTAATGTATAAGCAAATTATTGTGAATCTTTTGTATATAGGTCCCATTAGGCCATACATTAAGATACTAGTCTACTGCACAAGCCATTTCTAGCTACCAATCAATTTCCCAATTGATATTAGAAATCAACTATATTCTTATACACTATGATTTGTAGCATTTAATTTTATAAACCTATTTATTTTCATAAAACCAAGAAAAAATTATTTGAAAAAATGAATTAGGGTAACATAAAATTGGTTAGGAATGGGTGCTAAAGTAAAACTTTAAATGTATTACTCTTATAATCATAATGATGCCATTATATGATGATTAATATCAATAAAAATTTATCTTATATGTTCCAATCACTCAAATTAAAACTACACTATAATTACCATTATGTATAAACTATTTTTAAATTTTATATCACATCAGTCCTATACACTTCAAAAATACATATCATGGATGTAACTTCAACTTATAGACCCTTCTTACTACTGAAAGGCTCACATACATTATCTCTCTATGCTCATTATTTATATCTTAGTCTGACTAATGTTATTATGATGACTCAAACCTTATATCATGCTTAAAATGTTATAAATCTACTTATCATATATCTCTACACTTTCTAGACTTGTGCTTATTTTCCAATTTCTCGAATACATGCATCCCAATCAGATGCCTATGTTGAAGTAAGTGTCACTATCTAATGAAAGTGTTTAATACCCTAAAGTCATACAATTTACAAATAAAATGTATTCTTATGGTTGGAATAAGTGATTTAATGTGAGATATTCTCTAAAAGGACTAATATATATATACAAGATCAACCCTCATTGATTCCTCACCTAGAATAAACCAAATAACTCACAAGACAACATACCAAAGGCATTCAATAAAACACTCAAGTGTGAAAAGTTTCCCTATTTTCTACTATTTCCATACAGTCATAGGTACATCATATATTTACATTTGAATTAGTAAAGGATCATCCTTTGAGCCACATTTTACAATTTACAAGACAAGTCACTCTATTTACTTTCTTATCATACATTTCATGATACACATAGACTAACTCATAGGGGAGAAATGCATAATTATGAGGTCCAATTTTGAGTATTGTCTATGTAGGCAACATTAATTAACAAATGGGTATTTAGGGAAGATATAAACTATTTTACCACTAAATGTTTTTTCCCATAGCCATTATGAAGATGAAAAATTAGGGTTTTCTCATTTGACAAGGAGTGATAGTCCATGACCCAAATATGAATGCACCCAAGTGAAATTGAGACAAAACCCAAAAGCATGTATGTAGTCACATCTAATTTTATCATGTATTATATAAATGAAACCTACATCTAGGTTAAATAAAAGTGTTGACATATCCATCATAGGTTAATGCAAGTGTCTACAAATACATAGTTATAATTTATATAATTAGGTGAGAGATCCAATATATATATATATATATATATATATATATATATAGTATATTCACTTCCTATTCTAGATCCAAATTTGTATTATCACCAAAACCAAATACGTATTTTATTTTCATTATCATTGCAATATCTAGCATAGCTATGCTTTCTATTTTTAGAATATCTCATCATAATAAATTTAATATATCTTTATATGATTTTTTCAATTAAATGGCTTGCTTTACAGATAACCTATTGTCCTTGTGCCCTAGGCTATCTCTACCCATTTAACCCTAGATTCCCCAATCTAGATTTTAGTACTTGAGTAACCATTTCATCAAAGATACACAGTGGGTTCCACATAATCTTCATATACTATACACCATATTAGAATATCTAGATCACCTACACATGTTCCTATTACTTCTAATCCAAATAAACTATAGAGCACTCAAATATGGGTTCCATAAACCCCTATTCCTATTATTTATTTACGACTATAGAGTCTTATTATACATATGAAAAGCATTACAAAATATATAGTGATCGATATTATACCCATAGATGTTCCTTGGTAGTATGAATAGTTTATTTTATTAGGTTCCTAATGGGGAGATACTATTACCATTCATCAGATGAGATCATAGGATATTTAATTTTTAACATATTCTAAAAAAAAAACCCAAAAAAAAGCAAAATTCAAAAAATATTTTCAACATTCACAAATTTTATTAGATCCCTGGCATCTATGTTTTTAGTTTCATGTTAGTAGAAAGCATATCATGTATTTCTATATACAAATGTTTCACACATATTTTGAGTGTGATTCAAGCAAAAATAGATACATGATATATGCACTTTTCAATTTTGAGCCTTCCCTCTACTCATGTCATATGGACATTGGGCACATCCATTTATTTGATAATGATACATCCAAGTTATATCATTATATATTCACTTTACATTATCATGTTTGAGCTTATGTACTACACATGCCTTTATATATGCTTTTATATTTCAAAGTATAATTGATATGCTATGTACTTAATATTTTTTACTAACACATATATCAATGGTATAATATGATATGTTTATGTTGGTTGCTTATGTTCTATGCTTTTCCATTATGCACTTCCTTGATTTTCTTATCTTATTTTTTGAGCATTTGAACATGATCCATTATTTTCAGCCATCATAAATTTGTTTTCCTAATTGACATTTGAATAGGTCATACTTAATTTTGTGTTCATTTGACTAAGTCATATCCCTTTGATTGTGTAAAATTTGAACATGACCCTTATTTTAGGTCTCCTTGGACCATTTCCATTTGATTTACTTTTGAGCTCTCTTGTGTGTGTGTTTGATTTATTTTCAAGCTTTTACTATTACTATCTATACATTTCCATGGTCTATATCATATATCTTAGGACTTAATACGATCCTATTCTTCCTACTTCAATGATATATCTACCTAGACATGTTTCTTGTCTATGTTATTTGGTTCATATATAGATTATACATTTATCGTATCCTTTTAAGGTAAGGTGAGTACAAGTCTATAGTTCCCCTCACCTCAAAATGGGGGAATATTAGTGGGGTCATGCCAGAGAGGCATGGCTTCCTCATTCTTCATGGTTTTAGATATACAATGGTAACACATTATGGAAACATGTTCTCCACACTTACACCATTTTTTAGTTTTAGATTATAGTTGGGTTATGTTGTGGAAACATGTTTGCCACACTTACACCATTTTTCAATTTTAGATTATAGTGGGGGAATGTTTTGGAGACATTTTATCCATACTCATACTAGTCTCAATTTTAGATATAAATTGGGGATATGTTTTGTAAAATTGGTCTCCACACTTATATAGTTTTAAAATTGGCAAAGTTTCATAGTTATATTATTAATATACACATTATTGGTGGAATTATATATATTAGTACCATTGTTATACATATTTTCAGCCTAAGACATATCTAAGGTGCATATGCTATGGAAAGAGCACCTAAAATTTGAAAAATCAAATAAGCTTTCAGATTTTGAATACTTCTATGGACTATCATTAGCTACCAACTTGGAATTTTGTGAACTGTATTGAGCCAATCTATTAAAGTAGTGGGTTCACTTTTAGTATGATTGTGGTGATTAAATCACTCAATATTTAAAAGTTTATAGGTTAAAATTGATTAAATAATCTAAATTCACTAGTTTTTAGTGTGAGTGGACTTGGTTCACCCATGATCATTAGGTTATAAGTATGAGTGCATTACATGGTTGAGCTAATGTCATCTATAGGGCAGAAACTCACATTTTCTCCAAATTTGGGGGCATGTGTCCTCCAATATATTTATCTCACTCTATATATGTAATTTATATATTTTATATTTGTCTTAATCATAGATCTAATCATTCATAATGATACATATTTTCAAATCAAATATACAAAAGGCAAGGTAGTTGCATCAATACACAAGATTACTCTTAAACCTTGATATCTTTCAATTTCAATCATTTCAATGTTTTAAATTTCAGATTATATGCACTAAGTATATATTGTAACATGACCTTAGTTGTAGATCAATCACCAGTAAAGCACTCAAGTTAGGTTCAAGAAAAGGTAAGGTGTCCTATACACACCCAAGTATTCATTCATTTTCATTTAAACTAGAAATTTAATTACTAAATTAAAAGAGGAGGAATGTATACATTATTTTTAAATTATATAGCACCTTAGTCTTGTACAATAAAAAAAATACATATCATGGATGTACCTTCATCTTATATACCCTTCCTACTATTGATAAACTTGCATACACTATCTCTTTGTGCTCATTTCTTATCTCTTAGTATAACCAATGTTATTATGATGGATCAGACCTTATACCATGCTCAAAATTTTATAAACCTACTTATAATCTATCTCTACAAGTTTGGACATGTGTTTATTTTCTAGCTGCCCAAACACTTTCATCCTAGTTAGATGCCTACATTGATACACGTGTCCCTATTTAACACAAGTGTCTAGTGACAAACATTCATCTAATTTATAAATGAAACATATTCCTATGGTCAACATAAGTTCTTTAATGTGAGATATTCTCCAAAGGGATTGGTGTATAAAAGATCAACCCTCATTCATTCCTCACTTAACATAAACCAAATAACCCATAAGGAAACATATCAAAGCCATTCAATCAAGCACTCAAGTGAGAAAATATTCCTTATGTTATCCTATTTCCATGTCAATCATAGGTTAAAAAACATATATAAATCTAAATTATTGAAGAAGCATCCCATGAGACACATTTTTCAAGTTATAATCTAGGTAACTCTATGTACTTTAATATCACACATTACATGATACACACAAAATCCAACATGTAGGGGATAAATACATAAGTTTGAGGCCCTATTTAGAGTATTGGATATGTAGTTAGTGCTCATTAATAGATTAGTCTTTAGGGAAACTCAAAACCATGTACCCACTAAGCCATTTTTCCCATAGCCATTATGAAGATGAATAACTAGGGTTTTCTCATTTGATAAGAAGAAACAATCCATGACCTAGATCTAAATTCACTTGAGTAAAGGAAACACATAACCCATGATCATTTATGTGGTCACATCTAATTTTAGTAGGTATTTTATACTAGACACCTATATCTAAGTCAGATAGAAACATCGAAATAATCATCCTAAGTCTTTGCAAGTGTTTGTGGCTATAGAAGTATAATTTATATAATTAGGAAATTAATCTAGAATTTAGATCCAATCTATTCCCTTCATGTTCAAGTTCTAGATATTTATTAGCATTAGAACTAGCTAAGTATCTTGTTCTCATTATCATTGTAATATCTAGCATGTATGTATGTTATATTTTTAGCATATATTAACATAATAAATTAGCATATGTCTATCTAAC
The DNA here is from genome assembly GCA_037957365.1 of Torreya grandis. Lineage (NCBI taxonomy): Eukaryota > Viridiplantae > Streptophyta > Pinopsida > Cupressales > Taxaceae > Torreya > Torreya grandis. The sequence continues at coordinate 1,818,582 of JARHVA010000724.1, read as the reverse complement.
TTTTGCAATTAATTGACTTGTTTTATAGATAGTCTACCATCCTTGTGCCCTAGGCTACCTCTGCACATTTAACCCTAGATTCCCCAATATATATTTTAAAGTTAAACCCATTATTGTTTGACTAATGATGATCAACCTAAAATAACATCCCTTTTTATTGTTCATCAACCTTTAGGTAATAAGGATGTAAATAGCTAATATGTATTCAAAACAAGACATACATTCTAATTATCTTAATGTAAACAACATTCATAGTGATAAAAATATATTCCTTCTATAATTATTAACAAACACTTGATAATACATAACATATAATGTATCTATAAATATTTTATCATACAAATGAAAAATCCTTAGTCTCAATTACCATTTATGATTAGGCCACTAATATAAACTCATATGGGCAGGGTTACAACCGTCAACAAAATCATTAAATCCATTCAAATTTTTTATGAACCGGTCTTATATAAACAAAATAATATTTTTATGAGGTGATTATCTATTCATACCATTATCCATTAAATATCAATCTCTTAACTATCCTTCTTTGGATATAGGCTTGTAGGTAGTTGAACCAATTACTAATAGGTCTATGGTATTCCACTATATTTAAAGAAGCTACAACCCCTATGACTAAGTATTCTATAATGTTTTAAATGTATATAAGTAGAATCCATATATTTATTATTTTTAATGAATTAACTACCACTATAGAACTAACATAATTATATTATACCTTTTATCCTTTCTAAATAACTATTACCACTATGAGTTCCTAACTACTTCTATTTAAAGTCATAGTCATATGACAACATACAACCTTCAAGTGTAGTTAAGATCATAGTAATTGAGAAATAAAAATTCACAATATAAAATCATATATCTACCATTTTTTGTCACTATCACATTGACTAAACCTAAAGTTACAAAATAATATCATAATCACAAAGGTAAAACATATGCTTAACTATAAATTTATTAGTTAAAAAATGGAAATACCAATAACACATACTTAAAACAATGTGTGAAACCACTATACAACTCCATAATTTACCAAAAATGAAGGTATCAACATTTTTCCTTCAATTACAACCAGCAAAACAAAGAAATAATAACATACTATTTCTCAATATTATCAATTGTTAAATAATTGAAAGAAAAACATAATACCACCAAATAGAGTCAAATTCATGAGATCAAAGCAAAAAACTTCTTTCAAATGCCATAAGCAGTATATGATATCATAATCACATGAAAACATCAAACTATAACCAAATGGAAATATAACCACTAGATAAGGCATACAACCATTATAAGAATAACATTAAATTAAACTAAATAAACATCAAAATATTTCTATAAGCCACTAAAATAAATACCATACAATCACTGCCACCAGCTATTACCTACTTTGACATATAACTTGTAGAAGATAAATCATGAAAAACATTAATTCAAGTTTACTTATTTTCATATACTCTTATCTGCCTAGTAATAAGATGAACATATTTAGGCCACAAAGTAGTATAAGAATTCAAAACCCATAATACTTTCTTTCCATTATCTTAACCTTAAAAAAATTCAATGGTGTTCTTAATCATAGAAAATATTTTTAGATTAATTATAAACTTAATAAGAGAAGTAAGAACATTATTTTAAAATTATTTAAATTTTATACCAATAATTGTACTACTTCAAAAAGGTTTGAATGTAATTAAACAATATAAAATCATTCTAATATTTAATAATATTTGTCAAAAATCATATTAGGTCAATGTTTACTTACTATAATTAGCCTCACCAACTATATCTCAACATGGAATCGTATACTTAAAAATTTAGGTTTTATTGTAGAAAAAAGGTACTACAACAAATAAGTAAGTTATTACTTATATCCAAATTTTATCACAAAAAAAATTATTTTTTGACTGTTTAAGGAGTCCAAATATAGTTCTATTCTTCTCAAGACAAGAAAAATTTAAAACAAAGATGGAAAAAAGGACAACAAGATCACATTTCAAAAAAATATTGCAACCCAATTAACACATATGAGATAGTTTTAGACCATTATCACAAAAATTGAAATGACAAAAATGATGCAATACAAGGGTATGAAACCATACTAGTCTCATTTATCAATGGATACTATAAAAAATCACGAGTCTATCTCATCCTCTATTAAATTGTATATCTTTTATAAAACATTACAACTTAATGGAGCAAGTTTTATTATGGAAAATTAACATATAGGATCTTTGTACAATATCCTTATCTATGATAATTTGTTCTAATGACTCTAAAGTCATGACCACCATAATAAAAAATCATATAACAAAATAACATATGCATATAACTATAATAGATGCATATAATAGTCAATAACCATTTATTGAAATATTACATGTTTCTACCTGGTATAGTGACATATTAAGGCTCATAGTCCTTATTACTTATAAATTTTGGAATTACAACCCATTATAAGGGTTTATTATATGAGAGGTAATGAATACAACTCAAAAAAATCAACAACAAGACTCATTTTCCTTAAGGAGAAGAAAATCCACAGAACCATATCTATACTTTATACCTAATTTGGGTTATTATTATTTCAAATCCAATATCCAAAAATGAGTTATTAATTTATTTAAGGTTAAGTACAAACAATCATAGGTATAAGGCTAGGGTTATACCCTTTTTACATATCACCACCATGTATTTACCTAATCACAATGCATGATGCACTAAGAATGTAATCCATATTTTCCATTTTCCCATACAAGGATATTTATTCCATAAATAAAATAAAATAACTTCCTTATTTAGTCTTGTTGAGATGATTTTTTATCCACATTACCCCCATACACAAACCATAATCTTCCTACTTTTCATTTAGGAATTTCATTTGTTAAAACTAATGGACTCATTAGGTTTGAGCATTTGAATGTCACTCTAATACCACATGTTACATTATCTAAGTTGCTAAAAAATTTACTATTTTTTTTAATTAGATAATTACAAGTTTATTTAGTTTTTTTTGCATTTAAGTATTTGTTGACCAATTTTTGCCCACAGGCCAAAATCATGGTCACCTCCTTCCCCTTGCTATTCAAACCAGTCATTTCGAGTTGCTCAAGTTCAATAACATGTTTTCTTTGGCCTAGTTCAAGCCTCGGTTCAATCTTCAAAGCCCCTTGATTCATCAGCACTTGGTTCATCCTTCTTCAAGTTTAGTTCTATGCCTGGTTCATTGGTTCAGCCTCGGTTCTTCGATCGGTTCAGTCATTTGTTTCTCCATGTGGCCCGTCGGCCTTGGTTCATCAGCTTAGTCCAATGTCCAAAAGCTAGCGGGGGGTAGGCGCTTCAAGAAAAATCTTGGTAAGTCTAAACATTGTTAAGTTAAATTTCATTGAAAGCCCCAAATTCCTTCAGACTTTTTTGCCTGAAGGAATTCCTTCAGAAAAAAAGTCTGAAGGAATTCGGGCGTAGTCCAAGCTTTAAGCAAAGGGCCAGGCAGAATTTTTGTAGACTTTTTGTCTGTGGGAAAATGTCCACAAACAAAAATCCATAGAAAACACAGAGTCAACAGAACCTGGGAAAGTTGTTTGTGGGAGCCTGGAGGGCAGTCCGGAGATGCGAAGGACCTCGAAGGGTAGGTGCCCTTGTGGGGGGCTTTCAGCCCAAATGCAAAGGGGCACTAAGCAAGTTGTAGGGAAGCCAATGGACCTGATGACGATTTTGAGTTTGTCAAGTTTAACAAAGTGAATTAGCCTTTGGTGTTTAAAGTGATGACGGGTGTGAGAGTGTCAAAGTTAACAAAGTGAAGTGGCCATTTGGAAGAGTGCTAACCAGGAGCCTAGAATGCAGTGACCCACCAAAATGTTCACCCCCAAGGGCTAAATGAACCAGATAAGAGAAAATTGAGAAAGGACAAGAATGACAAGGTGCAGAAGAAATAATGCAGTCCAAATGGCAAGGGGAAGGTGATTTATTGCCTGGCAATCCCAAATGGTGCAAATAGTAAATGACATGGCTCGTGCTTTTTAAGAAAGGGGACAAATCTTAATATGTTGGCAAAAAAGAGGCGCATTTTGTGTTTCAACTTTAATGCTCAGACACCAAAGTCAAATTCAGTGATTAAATAACATGGTTCCAGTAGGCCTCTTCTAGAAGGATGACATCGACAACATTGTTTTCTTCTTCCTAATGAAGGTACATGTTTGCCACTTGTAAAACAAGGAGCGCCAATGGGCATCCTAGCTTCTCATATATATTGTGAACTTGTCATTTGTAAAGAATCTTCCACAATTTTATAAGGCACAGCCCTGCTAAAATTTCTACCTAAATCTATAAACATAGTTTTTACCTCTTCTTGGATAGAGATTTTGTGTATGTCCTGAGTGTTAATTTATGTTTAGTCATTGTCTTTTGATGCTCTCATAGGTTCAACACCAACACACTAGTTATCTATAAGGCACCATCTCTGCAGCTGAAAGGGGAAGAGTTCTATTTGGGGTGCAAAAATAGAAGGGATTATTTATAGAGTGCCTCTCATACCACCTTTGGTGAACCTCTATTTTTTTATTGTCATTTAAACCTCCCTGTCAAGTTTGCAAACTAGTTCTTTTGCCAAGTGTGAAGTGTATGAATGTATTTGTCTGATTTTGAGAGTGGATTTGAGAAGGTCACTTCATTTTGGTGTATCACCTCCTTAGAGTAGTTTGTTTTCTTGCATCTTCCTCCCTTTTCATCCCCCCCAATTTATATAGCTATATATATATATGCCTATATTAGCACTTACTGAAACAAACATGATGCACCAAAGGGAGCTAGCCCTTATCTAGAGACTCTCCCCTCTAGCTTTACTAGTCCCACAGGTGAGAGGGGAGTTTCCATGTTGTGAAGAGAAGGAAGAAGCTTGACTTTGTACCACTAGGTGCAATTTTCCTGTGTCAACAATTCTGGCACACCTGGTGGGACTCAGCTTTACAACGCAATAAGGTTTCAGGATTGATGCTGGTCTTGTTACAACAAATCAAATATTTTTAGCATCTGGTGATTCTGAGTTAAATCTACTGGTTAAGTAGCCCGGTTCCATTAGAAATCATTTCTTTTATGTATATTTCCTTTGCTCAAAATCATGGGTCTTATTTTCCTTCATATGAATATAATCAGGCTCCAGATATTTATGCAATCCCCTCAAGCAGCTCTCCTAGTTGCCTTGTAACTATAAAGGAGATGGTGCTAGAATTGGAGATTAATAGGCTGGAAGAGCAGTATAGATATTAGCATGAGCTGATGTATAATGAGGAGTGCTTGTTTAGGCAAGCTCAGCCCTTGTAATCCATGAAAGAGGAGGTAGCAAAATGGGAAAATCCATCTATTCAAGGTAGTCAACCTTGTGCACCCCCTCCTAATCTGAAAAAAGCCCCTCTTTTACACCAAATCCTTTTTATCAGATAGTGCTTGCCCACTCTAGCTCATCAAATGCTTTCACTCTCAATCTCGTGCACCTAGCTTTCTAGCACCAAAAAGCATCAGACAAACCTCCCATGGAGATGAACCTTCTAAACTCCTTAAATCATGAATTTTTCATTGGGGAGAATACCACCACCAACATGCCCCTCTTCTAAAGACTCTCCCAGTGCATCAATAGACTCTTTTTTGCATTCCCCAACCTCCCCAAGTCCTTCAGCATAATGTGTAGATTCTGAGTTGGAGGAAGGAATGCCAGGGACCAGCTCAGAGCTTTAAAGAGGATATCATTGGTGACCTCCAAGAAAGACTCTTTCAAGACAACCTAGCCAAACAAATTGAAGATTTAGAGACTAGGATGAAGCTACTTCTCAAAAGAGAGTTAAAACTTCTAGACCTTATGGAGAAGCCCTAGGACCTTGTGGAAAACAAAGTTGCTGCCTATTCACAGGAGCAAAATTCTAGTTCTAAAATCCTAAATTGGGGGAAAATAGTAGAATCATGGGGCAACAAGGAGGAGAAGCAAGGTTTTTTTCAAAACCTTGAAGAAGCTGAGGCTGCTTCTACTGATGATGATGATGGAGACCTCCAGGAAAAGCTTTTCCAAGAAGATCTAGCTAGGAGAATTGTGGAGTTGGAATTCAGAGAGAAATTCCTCAACCAATGTGTGATGGATGGCTCAGACCAAACAAAACATTTTATGTCTAAACACACCCCACCTACACATTTCCAAGAGAGATATTAGGCCACACCTAATATTGATGAAGTGTTGACCAAGTGGAAGGAGGAGAATCATTCGATTCTAGCTTAAGGACTGCCTCCTCTTCCACATGCTTGTCCCACTTCACCCCTTCTCAAGGAAGAACCTATTATGCAGGAGGTGAGTGAGGAATAAAAAATCCAATCTGTAGTTCTTCAAGAGGCTTTCATGAGTGACAACAAAGGTGGAATCATCATTGATGCTCCTTGTGAAGACCTTATCAGCAAAGGAGAAGATGCAAGTCTTGCATATATGTAGATGTTCCAACAATACGAGGAGGAACAAAAGCATGGTGAGATCTCTTCCCCTTTGTTTGATGAAGTTCCTTGCTATTTTGATGATGAGGTTGACTACACTGAGGAGCCTAAGTTAGAGGAGGATCAGGAGGATATTTTTGAAAATCTAGAAATTTTGATCAACAAAGAGGAAAAGGAGAGGTTTATCTTCCTGGAGGAGTGTCTTGAAGAAGAGAGCTTTAAACAAAGAGGTGATGTTCTGTGGAATGAGCAATCATGTTGTGAGTCCATTTTAGACATCACCACAGTCACCCTTCTTTAATAAGGCTAAAAGGAAGTAAAGGATGAGTCTGACAGGATTTTCAACGAGGTAGAAGGAAACAAGTCAGACCATGATACATTACAGAGGGAATGTGCAGTTCAAAGGGCTTATGGTGACGAGCCAGCATCCATCGATTTCTTAGTGAAGAGCACCGATATGAAGGACAAGCTTTTAACAGGCTTCTAAGGATAAGCAGAGTACATATATATTAGAAGCATGTTCGATTCGGATCTAATCAGATTCTAGCCAAACCAGGTGACAGGCAGGAAGAGTAAGTCACCAACTCTCTTTTTCATTCAACTATTTGCCTGGCACCATAAGTCTTCCTACTAGGAAGGGGACTTAAGAAGTTTTCCCTTTGATCTAGGAGGGAGTCGAGAATTCCTAGTTAGCTATATATAATAATTTTTTAGTTGTCTTTCCTATTTTCCCTAAGTGTAGTTTGCATAGGTAGTGTTTTTAGCCTTGTGTGTTTCCGTTTGCATGTGGGGTAAAAGCTTCATGTTTGATTCTCAAATCTTGTGGGGTTGTTGCTAAATTTCATTATAGCTACATTTGACTCTATGCCCAATGGACTACAAGGCAATTAGTTTCTAAGCATAACAGGCATGCTTCCACTGTGAGTCACCATTTGTTGACCAATTTTTGCCCATAGGCCAAAATCATGGTCACCTCCTTCCCCTTGTTATTTGAACCAATCATTTTGAGTTACTCAAGTTTAATAACATGTTTTCTTTGGCCTGGTTCAAGCCTTGATTCAATCTTCAAAGCCCCTTGATTCACCGGCACTTGGTTCATCCTTCTTCAAGTTCAGTTATGCATCTGGTTCATTGGTTCAGCCTTGGTTCTTCGATCAGTTTAGTCATTTGTTTCTCCACATGGCCCATTGGCCTTGGTTCATTAGCTTATTCTAATGTCTAAAAGCTAGTGGGGGGCAGGCACTTCAAGCAAAATCCTGGTAAGTCCCAACATTGTTAAGTTAAATTTCATTGAAAGCCCCGAATTCCTTCGGATAAAAAATCTGAAGGAATTCAGGTGTAGTCGAAGCTTCAAGCAAAGGGCTGGGCAGAATTTTTATAGACTTTTTGTCCATGAGAAAATGTCTGTGGACAAAAGTCTATGGAAAACATAGAGTCAATGGAACCTGGGAAAGTTGTCCATGGGAGCCTGGAGGGCAGTCTGGAGATGCGAAGGACCCACCAAAGGACCCCGAAGGGCAGGTGCCCTTGCAGGGGACTTTCGACCCAAATACAAAGGGGCACTAAGCAAGCCATAGGGAAGCCAATGGACCTGATGACAGCTGTGAGGCTGTCAAGTTTAACAAAGTGAATTAGTCATTGGTGTTCAAAGCAGTGACAGCTGTAAGAGCATCAAAGTTAACAAAGTGAAGTGGCCATTTGGAAGAGCATTAACCAGGAGCCTAGAATGTAGTGACCCACCAAAATGTTCACCCCCAAGGGCTGAATGAGCTAGATAAGACAAAATTTAGAAAGGACAAGAATGACAAGGTGTGGAAGAGACAATGCAGTCCAAGTGGCAAGGGGAAGGTGAATTATTGCCTAGCAATCCCAAATGGCACAAATAGTAAATGACATGGCCCGTGCCTTTTTAGAAAGGGGACAAATCTTAATCTATTGATAGAAAAGAGGTGCAGTCTATGTTTTAACTTTAATTCTTGAATGCCAAAGTCAAATTTAGTGATTAAACATCATGGTTCTAATAGGCCTCTTCTAGAAGGATGACATCGACAATAGTGTTTTCTTCTTCCCAATGAAGGGACGCATTTGCCACTTGCAAAACAAGGAGTGCCAATGGGCCTCCTAGCTTCTCATATATATTGTGAACTTGTCATTTGTAAATAATCTTCTATAATTTTACAAGGCGTGGCCCTGCTAAAATTTCTACCTGAATCTATAAACACAGTTTTTACCTCTTCTTGGATAGAGATTCTGTGTATGTCCTGAGTGTTAATTTGTGTTTAGTCATTGTCTTTTGATGCTCTCATAGCTTCAACACCAACACACTAGTTATCTACAAGGTGCCATATCTACAGCTGAAAGGAGGAGAGTTATATTTGGGGTGCAAAAATAGAAGGGATTATTTACAGAGTGCCTCTCACAGCACCTTTGGTGAACCTCTATTTTTTTGTATTTTCATTTAAACCTCCTTGTCAAGTTTACAGAGTGGTTCTTTTGCCAAGTGTGAAGTGTATGAATGTATTTGTCTGATTTTGAGAGTGGATGTGAGAAGGTCACTTCATTTTGGTGTATCACCTCCTTAGAGTAGTTTTTTTCCTGCATCTTCCTCCCTTTTCATCCCCCCAGTTTATATATATATATATATATATATATATCCCTATATTAGCACTTGTTGAAACAAACATGATGCATCAAAGGGAGCTAGCCCTTATCTAGAGACTCTCCCCTCTAGATTCTCCAGTCCTACAGGTGAGAGGGGAGTTTCCATGTTGCGAGGAGAAGGCAGGAGCTCGACTTCCTGCCACTGGGTGCAATTTTCCTGCGTCAACAATATTCTTACTTAATCATTGTATAATTCAAGGAGATAAACTACAAGCTACCATGACATTAATTTTAATTAATTATGTCCTATACTTTTCATAGTCCTCATGAGACTTAATTAATGTACTAAAACATTGCACCCAATTTTACAAATCAATCTTAAATAATAAATATAATAAGTACTAGTTCATGCTACCAAATATATTATTCTCATTTGTAAATTACACCAAAATGCTTATTACAGATATACAATATAATCTATAATCATTGCTATAAATTTAATAAATGATTATAATCATTATTTCTAATGTATAGATTTATTGTTTAGAATGAATTAAAATAGTGATGAATATTAGGTAAATATTACAACTTAGTCTCAGCCAAAAATTATAATCAAATACTAATATACATGTGTAATACTATCACAACCACTATTGAGATGTGCAATATGAATAATAATGAATGCACATGGTTTCCAAAAACCATTGCTATGATAGTTAAATACAATAATTATAAATTTACAATATAATAATAGAGATTTAGTGAAACATCCCAAGAAACCAATGTAGTATCCATGAGTATGTAATAGGATTGGTTCATATACAATTGTAAAGAGGGAGAGCATCATTTGGGTGTTTCCTTCAACCATAAACTAATGGTTTCAAACACACCTCCCAACTAAGAGTGGCCCTTCCCTTCACAAAGGGGTATATAGTGATAATGAAATTATCCGAAACCATCCAAGAATCACATGTGATATTACAATCACTATTACATGTAACCAATCATACAGAACCTACGTACACCTCTATCTATTATAACCTCAAGTAAAAATATAAACTATAAATTATAGTGTACCTAAAAATGCATATAGTTATTGTTGGCTAAAACATTTATATTAATCATATTTCATAACAATCCTAGTCCTTATCTGTATCAATCCATACTCTCTATTATAATATATTTTTATCATTTCATTTCTTATTAACTAATGATGAGTGACTATAGTTAGGATCCTTACTATCATTACTCACCCATTAACAATAATAAGGACTATTTATTAATGTACAAAACTCATCATAAATCATAAAAAATATCATAACCAACCCATACGATGAGAATATATTAAAAATGTCTACATGGAGTTCTTAATACAACTAATACCATATTTCATAAATTCATCATTAATTTTTTCATATTCAAAATTCATTCTCTACTCCATTTATGCATACTAAGATATAGTTTCCAACTATCACATAATATAAATTATGAAAATAATATGACCTCATTTATTTATAAGTAAAAATAATTATCTAAAACATATAATGGTTATTCATATCCAAACTATCACCAATCATACCTAAAATCATCAAGATCCACATCCAAGATACTACCAAATAGTTTTATATGGGTCTATATTAGGCTATTTATGTATTCTTATATCAGCCATTAATCTAATAATCCCTTTTATAATTATACTTAACAAAGTAAAATTTTAATATTACTATTTATAAATTATTCAATGATACTCATTTGAGGGTTATATTCAAAATCATATTCACAATAAAATATAAAATTTATATGAAAACTAAGGAAACTGAATGAATATTTATAATTTAAATGCATTAACATCTTATAAGCATGTGGGTGGGGGTATATCCACACATATAGGTTTATGAGAGGCTAATTTACTCTCTATTATAAATCTAAAATGTAATTAACTCTAGATAACATCCAAATAAATCCAACAAATAACATGTAAATAGTTGAGTTGTTTTGGAACAATAATTTTATCAACAAAGTAACCTACAACCATGTAGGCTCAAAGTTAAAATTAAGTGTTTTTTAACATATAAATATTCCCAAGTATCTGTATTAACTATTTATTTTAAACTATATACCTTTATCTATAAACATGGTAGTCAAACTAGTGTTCTCACATTTAATAAACAATCTCACAACCACCTAATGGTAATCTTTAGAGGCCATTCCAAATTTTAACCAAATAGGTTTTAAAAATAAGATGCTAAGATATAGCTAGGAGTAACATCATCCAATACAAATAGAACCAACTTCATAATTTGGAAAAGTAATTAAAACTTGAATAATATCATTAAATGATATATGTATCTCCTATTATTCATCATAATAAGTATGCTCGTGTATATTATGATTGGGTGTCACATTCACAAATATAAAATCCAAAGTTCCACTTGTTTAGACACACAAAAATGGAATGTATTGATACCTAAAATTCCTCACCTATAACAAGAAGATACAAATAGTTTAATCATGGTTAAAATTATATATCCATTAAACCATATTACATTTTCCCAAAATGGGGTATCAACTTAATAGATAAAAAAATTATACAATCATGCAAATAGTATCATGTTTTACCAAAATAGTGGTTTTAAGGACACATAAAACAAAAAATCTATTGATTAATACATATTAATAAGAATCCAAAATAATAAATTATTGATTATCCAAAGAGATAGGCCAATAAATAAGCCTATAACAACTCCTAGATAATAGGATGCAGGAAAAATAATAAGGTTGATGAGAAGCAAAGAATAGCTTTATCCATGTAAAAAAATAACCAAGATGGTTAAAGTACAAAACAAACATTAAAAATTACATAAATTATAATGATATTAACTAATATTATAAATAATTTAATTATTATAATACACTCCTTTAATGACTTAACTAGAAACAAATCCAAGCTTATCTTGGAATTTTACAAATTTATCTTTACACAAAGGTTTGGTCATTATATCAATTAGTTACTTAGAGATAGGATAATAATAAAGACATAAAAAATTGGACTCTTCAAAAAATTTAACACACTTTGGTTATCATAAAATATATGTGTAGGTGTTCATGAATCAAGTTGAATATCCTCTAATAATAACCAAATCCACATCAATTATCTACTTACGCTCACAAATATTTTGTTTATGATACAATAAAATACAATTCAACTATACTTTGAAGCGTATCTACCATGAAAAATATCCTAGACTAAAATCAATAACATAACCTATTTTATACTTTATAGAATCAATTGATCTTATCCAATATGATTAACTATACCCTATTATCTCAAACTCAATAGATTTTCTATATAAAATTCCAAATTCAAGAGTATCTTCACATATCTAAGAAATATCTTTGAATATTTCCAATGTTATTCATGTGGTTTAGCTATGAAGCAATAAATATAACCTACTAAAAAATAAAATATGATCTAGTATTAGTAAGATAAATCAAACTACCTACTAATTTCAAAAGTATTGTTTCAGTAGCTAGTGGTGAATCAATGTTAGTTGAGAATTTTATCTAAAATAACATAGGTGTAGATGTTGGATTAAAATCATGCATTATGAATTTTTATAAATAAAATAATTGGTATATTTTATTTGGGATACAAATATTGTATAACTAAAATTTTAGCACTATAAAAACTTCACACCTAGACAATATAGAAGCAAGTATAGATCAGTCATTTTAAACATAGAACAAATGTTAATTTTAACTTGTTTAATCAAATAATTAATAATTATAGTGAGGTAAAAACCATTAATATATACAATTAGAATAATTTCATCATCACCAACTAGTTTAACATAGAGAGTAGATTCTACATCACATATTTTAAAACTAGACTCTCTAAGATAGTTATCTATTTTGAAATACTAGGCTCAAGGATCTTGTTTAAGTCCATACAAGGAATTAGTTAGCCTCAAAACTAGATGATATTTTATATTAATATTAAATACTTATGACTATACCATGTACACCTCTTCATCTAAGTCTTTATTGAAAAAAATACTTTTCAAATCCATCTGAAATACGTGCCAACCAAACTAAGTATGAATAGATATAGCCATTTTGAATGTTACCATTTTAGTTGTAGGAGAAAATGTTTCTTCATAATATAATCCATCTTATTGTGCATAACCCTTTGCAATAAGATAAGATTTATACTTATCTAAGGATCCATCTTATTTAAATTTTACTTCATAAAGTCATTTATAACCAATAGACTTATTACGTTGTGGTAGTTCAGGAAAACCTAGGTATTATTTTTTATGAGAGCATCATACTCCACATTCATGGTAGATTCCCACTTAGTTTTTATTTTATCATTTACATAAGTATTTGGATCAAAAATTTGTGAAACACCTGAATTAAGAGAAAAATGTACCTGTTTAAGATTTTATACCACTTGTTTCCCTGATCTTGTGGATCTACATTACAAAGATAATGGAATATCAACTTAATGAATATATTAAATTGTGATATAGTACCATTTTTTCCTTTTATTATAACTTGTTTAACCACTTGTTGTTTCACTAGGACCTTGCATGGAGCTAGACTTATCTAGTGTTTTCCTTTCTAAGTCTTGTTCCACTTTAATAATAAAAAATAATTCACATTGTTCATTAGGAATCCAAAGATGACTAATATTAGTATGTTTACCATCCTTTGATAAATAGAGATTTTTCTCATCTATTTTGACATCTTTATTCACAATTACTTTATTTGAAGAGATATAGAGTAACCTATATGATTTTTAATTCTCATTGTAGACAAGAAACTTGTACTTCTTACTCTTTGAGTCTAAAGCACTCCTTTTTTATTTAGGTATTAATGTAAAGTAATACAACTAAACATTTATAAATCACTTACATCAGGTTTTCTTCCTAGCCATTATTCTTTTGGAGTAATATTTTGCACAACTTTATAAGGACTCATGTTCAAGATGAGCACTGTAGTGTTGGGAAATTTTACCTAATACAAAAAGTTACATTACTTCTTTTCACCATACACCATGTCATCTCCATGATAGTCATGTTCCTCCTTTCAAATAATCCATTTTGTTATGGAGTGTAAAGAGTTATATATTGCCTATGTATAGCTTCCTACGTGTAGTATGCATTAAATTATTTGGAGAAAAATTATCTAGCATCATAAAACCTAAAGCCTTTGACCTTTTTACCTATATGATGCTCAACCAGTGTTTTCCATGCAAAAAAAGTAGCCAAATATTTTTATTTATTTTTAAGAAAATACACCCACATTTTATATAAAAATCATCTATTAGAAATAGGAAATAAACAGATCTAGATATAGTGTTAGTTTTCATAAGACCATGAATATATTCATGTATCAAATATAACACACATTCTTCCATCCATGAATTACTAGTGGGAAAGTGTTTCCTTATCTATTGACCTAACTAACATCTTTCACAAACATATTGATTTTATTGAATAGATGGGAATCCATTCATAATTTTTTTACACAAGATATTTAAATACTAGTAACTTAAATGAACATATATTTCATGCCATAGAGTACTATAACTATCAATTATTGATAAATCATTAATTTATAATAATTTAAGATCTATAATTTTATACATACCATGTTCCCCTATATATAGTAACAATCTCATCATGAAGTGTAGTGACTTTACATTTGTTTCCTTCAATAACTACCAATTTTTCATTTTTGGTAATTTTACTAATGGATAAAAGTTTCTTATTGATATCTAGTACATAACTAAAATTAAAAAAAGTATAGTTTTACTCATTGTTTAAAATTATCTGTACATTACCATATTCCTTAATTTCATGTATCCATACATCACCTAAGGAAACAATTTCATTACTACTATTATCCAAAATGAAGTTTACATACCAATATCAATTACTTGTGTAGTGTTGTGAATCTCCTAAATCAAAGTACCAAGCATGAAACTCACTAGATTGGTTACGTGATGCTACAAAGGAAAATTCAGTAGATTCTTCCCCTTATATTTCTTATACAACATTAACATGTTTGGACTTATTATTTGCATTAGTCATATATTCTTGCCACTTGAGACAATATTTATAAAAATTTCTTGGTTGTCTACAATAAAAACATTTCCATTTTGTTTTCTTTGATGAACTTACATTTATTTTTGAAGAGTCCTTGTTTGTTAACAATATTACCTTTCCTTTTGTCTGTCAATTTTTATGAATATAGCAACAAAAATTGTTGTAAACTAGCCATTTTTAACTAGCTTTTCATGAAAATAATTGACTATGAGAAACTATAATGAATTTTAAGAAAAATATTTTTTCACACTAATTATATCCTAAAAATATAAAATGATTCCATTTTTTAGTAAAAAATATATACCATTTATGAAAGATTAAATTAATTTCCTCTTTTAAAATTACATAAAAATCACAAAAATAATAAAATCTAGAGTTTTACAAATCCATTTGAAAAAATTTCTTTCATGAGCGGATGTGTTTAACCCTAATTTTGATATGGATCCTATTTAATGGTTAATGTTAAGGATATAAAAATAATAGGGCACAAGGGTGAATGTCAGATCTATAGCAAGCAAATTAATATGTTAAACTCATATGTATCATATGCTAAATTTATAAACATGAGATAAATTATTAAGAGAAAGTACTAATATACTAGATATAAAAATGATATACAAGAAAGTAATTAGATTTTTCTAATTTGAATATAGTGTTGGATCTAGCATAGGTGGGAAGTAGGTAGGAAGATAGTCCTAGAATAGTTGTCAAATTATGAATTTGGTGCCTCTGGCTCTTTAGACACTTGCATCAGCTTTGGAAAGTTACATCGATACTAGTGTTTAAGTTTGACACTAGTGTCCTTTATAGAATATAAACTCAAACATAATGCAAAAACATATATCCTTTTAGGTTTGGCTTCACTTTTTCTTTGGTGAATTTGGATTTGGGTCATAGAATATCACTCCTAGTGAAATGACAAAACCCTAGCTTTGCATCTTCAATGTGACTTTAGAGAAAAATAGGTTAGTGGGAACATAGTATCGAGATGAGCCATAATGAACCCATTGTCAAATGGCATTGAATACATATCCAATACTCTATAAAAGGGACTCATATTCATGTAGTTATCCCATACATGCTAGCTTATATGTGAATCATGCAATGTGTGTAAAGCAATTACAATAATTACCTAGCTTGTAACTTGGAAAACATGATCTTATGCCTAATTATTTAGTACTTCAAATCTATATATGTGTTTTACCTATGATGGATGTGATATTAAGGAAGATTTGATCAATTTACTACTTGATAGATTACTTTTTTATAAGTACCTTAGTCTCTTTAGTATTTTCTAGGTTTCATAGGTGAGGAATGAATTAGGGTTGATATTATATGTATACCAATCTTATCAAGGGATAACTTATAATAAAGAACTTAGGCCAACCATTGTAATACATTTCATTTATAAATTATATGAATCTTAGGGTACTAGAAACTTGTGTTAAACCATGATAATAACATCGATGTTACTATCTGACCTGGACATTAGTGTCTAAGGAGAAAGAGAGTAGGAATAGGCTTAGAACTTGTAGATTTGTAACATAAGTATATTTTAAGCATTATGGTCAGGATGGGATGATTGTGTCATCAATATAAGGATGGATAGACTAAGAGATAGGCAAAGGGGAACAAAATAGAATAGATGTGAGGCTTTTCAAAATAAGGCATGTGTAAACATAAGAAGAATATCTAGGGTCATGAGTTTTCCATGTGTATAAGACTGAGGTGCTACATAATCATAAAATATCATCTATATTCCCCCCCTTTAATCTATTAATTAAATTTATAATTTAAAGGAAATAAATAAGTAATTGGGTGTGTATGGACACCTTGTCTTTGCTTGAGTTGAATTTGAGAGATTTGATGGAGTTGGGTTTGAGTGCTTTGCTAGTGACTAACTTAAAACCAAGAGCATGTTATATTTTATAATTAGTGCATATAATCTAAGTCAAAATTTCTTGAAATAGATTAAAATTGAAAGATCAAGGTTTAGGAGCACACATGTGTGTCAATGTAACTACCTTATCTATTGACAAGTTATTTTTTCAAAATATGTATCATTTTAAGGTTAGAAATATAATATTATGATAAACATAGATAATTATTTAGAGTAAATATATCCAAGGAGATAGAGAAAGGTGCATTCCCCCAATTTTAGAGGAAAAGTGAGTTACCACCTAATAGTTTAGATTAGCTCAGTTATGCAACCTAATGATACTTTTAACCTGGTGAGTTTGGATGATCAAGTCTAAACTAAAAACTTGGAAATATTTATTTATTTAATCACCCCAACCATATCAAAATGTGAACCAATTAATGTAGTGTATTAGCTCACTAAAGTCCATAAAATTTTGTTGGGTTTTATTATGAGTAAAAGTTTTTGAATCTGAATTTGATTTAAAAATTTTAATATTAGGCACATGTTGGAGAGCATATGCACCTTAAATTTGTCTCATGTTTAAACTATGTGCAAAAATGGTACTATGTATAAAATTATACCATAAATTTATATCAAAATCATATAATTGTGTGCTTTTCCAATTTTAAAAACTATATAGTATGGAAGATATGCTTCTCATTGACCATTTTTACCACAAGCCAAAATGGGTCAACCCCCTATAGTTATAATCTTATATAGAGTATTTTTATAATGTCATGGTGTATGATTTTAGTCCAATCAATGTCATTTCATATGTCATTCTAGTCTTGGTCATGGTTTGGTTGAATCCTTCTGCCATTTGATATCTTAGGGGTCATTTTATGGTCATATATGAAGGTTGAAGGTCTTCATGGTGATCAATACAAGCTAGGATCATGGGAAGGGTCTGTATAGGCCTCAAGGAATCCATTAAAAGCTTCTAAAGTTCATGAATAGACTTTGTGAAGATAAACCATCATCAAGACTTCACATGAAACCAAAATGGAACAACTTACTTGTACATTTTTAAAATATACTCATAAATCCTTGTGTGATCATCAAACCATGTGTGATCAATGTTCTACATACCAATATCATGTTCTACAAGTTTCATATCTTGATGAGTCTTCCATCTCGAGATCTAAGCCCTCAACGTTCAACTTACTAAGTCTAAGGGCTCAGGCCATCTAGGATGTCATCTAAGAATGAACAAACTAGCTCTTTTGTGCATTTTTTTAATCTTTACTCAAGAATCCCCCATGAACCAATAGATTTTAATACCAAGTATTTATTCTTGCTATTAACATGCTCTAAAAGTTTCAAGTTCACATGAGCTTTTTGTCTCAAGTTATAATCTTATAAAGATGGACATACAACATAAGACATTCACGCTAAGGTCAAGTTTAAGATCAAGCAAAATAAATCCTTTTGAGCTTAAATTTGATCATCACATGAATTTTAATGATGGTCATGCAAATATTATTTGATAGGAGCATAGACATAAAATTTAAGCTCATGAAATAGCTATTAGTTTTCAAAAAGTGGGTCCTAACAGATATAATGGTCCACATTTTATCATACATCTTGATACAATAGTGTGAGATGAGTCAAATAGTCAAGGAGATTGAGAGATTCACATGTGGCATAAGTGCTAAAACTAATAGACTGACATTGGATCTTAAAATTAAATGTGGGGCTTCCACATGGAATAAACCTAGATAGAGTTAATATGTCAAGGGCAAGATCAATGACTCATGGTCATTCGTACCAATTAAGATCAACAGTGTGAGATGGGTTAATATGTCAATAGGTTGAGTCAAATATTGATGACCAATTAAATTAAAAGTCAATAATATAAGGGAATTATTGGATATCAAACACATAACCAAGGTCTAATCAGGGCAAGATTTATAAAGGGGATATTCCACCATTGAAGCTTGATTAAACTCCATGAAGTAGACAAAATGATGTAAGTCAAGCTCTCAAGAACATATATGGATACCATTGAATATCAATACAAACCTTTGGTTTATAGATTTGTAACATATAGGGTCCATCTTTTAAGGATTATAACATTGTCTTGTGATTGTGTTCACCATTCTTAAATAGACTTATGAACATGGTGAACCCTCAGTTCCTAAAATGACATATTGGATCCATGTGGACCTAAAAGGAACTGAGCATTAAGTAGAGTGTCATAATTTAATGATTATAGGAAAACCAGTAGTTTGAGATTGGTTTTCCATCTATAGTGGACCCATGACCATGGGGGTAAATTTGAGCATAATATAGTTAGAACAAGAGATAAAATTGTAAAGGATGCCATGAAGGCATGCATTTAGACCCAAATGCTTTCATCTCTAGGACCAACTACATGAAAGGTCCCCCTTTTCTCCACTATGCATGCCATGATAAACCTATTTAGAGTAATTAGCACTAAGATAAATTTGTAATAGATGGATATGATTGTTCTAATTACATTGATGTCAAAACTTAGCTTGAAACCACTTGATACCATAATTGTAACCATATGTAGCATGAGTGAAGGAATAATGAACTATTTCAACTACTTTAGATGACCCACATTAATCAAGAAGTTCCAAAGAAGCATACTTGCAAAGGTAGTTGTAACTACAATTCAAATGAGGTTGAACTCATTTAATTCCCCTTGGGACTTCCCTTTTCTTGATTCTTCTCTCTTAAATGCTATTAATATCTACCATTTTAGCCTTTGTAAAGATACCACACTATGTATGGTAAATCCTTACTAGACTAATGTCATATTTTTCCTTTGAACATTAATGCAAGTCTATTTCTGAGTTTTGAACATTTGTATAAGTTTGCAAGTGATGTATGGTGATGAGAAGTGATAATCCTCTATCCTCTCTTCCCTTATCCTTTCATGTTTAATCAAGATTTCCTAGTCTAATAAGTCATATAGAGTGTGATCTAGTGTGTAAATTCTTTTTAAAGTGTATAATTATCTTCAAAGTCTGTAATCTACCCTCTAGTTCATGCCTTGTGTGCTTCTCACATCTCACCTCTATATTGAAATTCTCATATTAGAACCCTTTAAGACTTAGAGACTAGTTTATATGCCTTGTTTCATCATGGTCTAAATATGATGGTCATGTGGAAGACATTTTGGTATATCACCTCCTTTATAATAAGTTCAATTTATGCATTCTCTAACTTCCCCCCCATGAGTAAGTAATAGTTTGAGTGATAAGCATTGAATGATATATTTAGGGAAATAGCCCTTAAATATAGAGGCTCATTTCAAATATAGGTACACCCACAAACCTATAAATGTTCACATGTTACCCAAATATATAATAAGATTAAACAAATTATTCTAGGGTGTAAGATTTGTTGCCCATAGTTATAACATACCCAGTGGGACCCATTATCTTTAAGATAACTTGTCAGGGTAAATGTTGGTTTTGAAAACATCAACTATAAATTGGTGTGGTACTTAGAATTTAGAAAATATTTCATGGTAAATATGGTTCAAGGCCATTTGTTTTATTATAAACATACCCTCATAATTCATGGTTTTCACTAGGTCATCCTCTGCTCGAACATCCAATCCTATTAACCCACCATTTAGCCTGAAATGCCTCTTGTAATTTATTATCCATAGCCTAATATTCCCTTTGAAGAATGAGTATATTTGGTTAGAGAGTGAAGAGACTAAATAATTTGACTATATTGAAGAATAAGACATGGCTAAACCTCACACTTTGCCTACCTTCAATACTAAAAATACATTTCAAATTCAAGTATATGATGCCATTCCTCCTAATGACACAAAAGGTGTGCCCACATTCAATGGTGAGAGTCATGTCACACCTAGTGAGCACATTAGGGATGTGTCTAAATTTTGCAATTTCCATAGTATTGTTTGAGAGAACATTTCCATTAGAACCCTTGCCATGTCCCTTAAAGAGAAGGCTCTTTATTGGTATAAGAATTTAGAGGTGGGATGCATCACAACATGGGATGAGTTTGGAGTGTTGTTTACTTCTAGATTTGGAAGCAAAAGTGACCATGCCTCTCTCATACATCATCTCAAAATGATAAAAAGGGGACCCAAATAAATAATGCATGATTTTAATGAGAGGTTCTAAAAGACTTGTAATAGACTACCTTTTCCTATGAGACCACCCACTATATTTTTGTTACTTAATTAAAATCCATTTGGACTAAAATTGTTGTCATGATTCAATCCATGGGTGGTTCCATTCTCCTTGAAGCATATGATCTTGCTATCAAAGCTAAAAATAATCTCATCTAATATGGAATATTTCCACCTAAATTTTATGTGCCTCCATTATATCCTACTTATGCTAATTATCTATATGTGGCTCAAATTCCTAATGCCAATACCAAGTTGAAGGTTTCTCCTAGGCAAGCAAAAAATATTGTTTATTAGAAAGCAAAGTTCCTATCCTTAGAGGCTCAAAACAATGTAATCTAATATGAAACAAGGTGCGTATCATAATCCTTACCCCTATCATAAAAAATATTGTTAACAATATGTAAGAGGAAGAGCCTAATGATATCTTAACCCCAATTGGATTTATAATGCATAAAATCCTAACTCTACCACCAATACAAGGGAAATGGCACCAGTTCATAGCAATTTGGTATATTGATAAAATTAGTAGCAAGACTAATTCATGGATGAAAATGAGAATAGATGTCAAACTCTAGTGGATAAAGTAGTAGTTACTCCTATCGTATCAAATGAGGATGAGGTGATGATGTGAGTTAATGAGGATTGATAACCTCAAGGAGAGATCTTCACCAATTTTCTGGTTGAGGACACTTTTGTGATAAATCAAGGAGTCTATATCATAGATAATATAAGGGCCAAAATTAAGGCTCTAGGAAGTGGTAGTAGTGTTCCCATAGGCTCATCTAATCCTCTTTTAAGGAAATAAGACATAGCTTCAAGTGTGACAACTCCAAAAACTTATACACCTCCATTAAGTCAAAATAGAGTAAGGTTTGCTCCTATTCCTCAAGTTTCAAGTAATTATCTACCTAAAAGAGCCCAAGATAGAGTAGGTATGGATTATTTAAACATTTTATATTCTTTGAAGAACATTAAAACATCCATTTCTCTTTGGGATGTTCTTCATATACATGGTAAAAAAGAATACAAAAGTAGTTATCTACTCTCCCTACTAGTGTCTCACCCTCAAATCATAGTCATGGCCATGTTGCTCTTGAAAATGATCCTAGTACTCTTTTTGAACCATCTAATAGGGCTAGGAAACCTCCACCATTTTACCTCACCCTCATTATAGGTGATAATTTGGTACACAATGGCATATTCGATAGTGGAGATTCTACTTTTGTCTTGCCCAAAGTTGTAGCTAAAAAACTAGGATTGAAATATGAACCACATATAAAATGGGTCCTTCAATTATATGGTATACTAACCAAGATATTAGGAATAATAAAAGTCTTGAAAGTTTTCTTGCATGGTTGTCTTAGTTTTCCTATCTTATAATACATAGTTGTGGTTGATCTTCTAGCCCACATTGCAATCTACCTATCAATGGACTTTACATCCAAGATAGGTGGTTATCTCTTAGATTTTAGAACAATTTATGGTTCCAAGGTGATAATTAGGACATAACCTCTTGCAAGGTTCCATATAGAGCCTTACATTGAGATAAATTCTAATTTAAATTAAATTATATATGAAGAAAAAGATTCTATTATAGATGGTGGCACTTCCTCCAAGCTTACAGGAATTACATATTTGTTTCTTGATGAATTTGTTACTAAAACTTATGAGCATGATCCTCATTATCTCATGAAGTAAACTTATCTTAGATTATATTGTATACATGAAGAAGGAGTACTGATACCTCTACTTGCCAAGGAAGAGGGTGAAGATGATGAGCTATGGAAGATGTTTTTTGATGATTCAAGAAGTAAATTTGGTGTATGGGATAATATTATGTTGGTATATCCATCCAAACATAAGTATTATGCTTCATAAAAATTTCATTTCAATTTTACTTGTAATGTGGCTTAGTATGAAGGTTTGTTTTTTGGCCTTCAATGGGCAAGGAGAAAAAGAATTAAGATCTTGCAAGTATATAGAAACAATGAATTGGTTGTGCATCAGGAAAGGAATGTGGTTGCTACTAATAACCCTTTTATTAAGTCATGTAGGCATATGGTATGGTATTTTATTAAAGCCTTCAATGCATTCAATATTCAATTAATCCCAATGGAGAAAAATAGTCATGTTGATAGACTAGCTACCATAGGATCTCAATTTGATACTCCAACTACCATAAAAGAGGAGGGAAAATAGTATCATATTAAGATCATTATCAATCCTTTTTTACTTAATAATTAAGTGTCTTATTAATTTTTTGATAGTGACAAACACATTACATGATTCTTAGAAAATGACGTTGAGTTTTCTTCAAGGAAATAAAAGAGGATCTAAGAACAATTTGGTGATTATATTGTGCAACTAAAAACTAATAACATACCTAAGGGTTTCATGAAATTATAAATTATATTCAATGAGAATGATATAAATAAATAAATAGAAAGTGGGTATGTCTAAAAAATAGGAGAATTATGAAAAAGTCTTGATCTTCAAGGACAAACTCCTCAAACTA
Organism: Torreya grandis; assembly: GCA_037957365.1. NCBI lineage: Eukaryota > Viridiplantae > Streptophyta > Pinopsida > Cupressales > Taxaceae > Torreya > Torreya grandis. Next base: position 1,794,802 of record JARHVA010000724.1, on the reverse strand, counting down.
GGTAAGGTATGTTCTACATTAGAGAAGAAAGCATTCATTGAGATATGGAGACAGTTTCATGACATCTTTTCTTGGGAATATAATGAACTCAAAGGATTTTATCCTAACATATCAAACCATATATTGAGTTGTAACCTAGATTTAAACTACTTAGATAGAAGCAAAGACCCATCAACCCCAAGGTTAAGCAACTCATGAGGTTAGAGTTTATCAAACTCCTTGAATTTGAGACAATATTTCCCATCAAGAATTCAACATGGGAGGATAACCTTTTTCATATTATAAATAATAATGTATATATAAGGATTTATGTTGACTTTAGAGATCTTAATATAGTGTCACTCAAAAATCACTATCCTCTACCCTCAATGGAGTAAATTTTGTATATGGTTTCAAGTTTTCAACATTATTCTATTCTAAATGGATATTTAGAGTATAATTATATTTTAGTTAATGATTTTGATCATTTTAAGATAGTTTTCACTACTAAATGGGGGACTTTTTCTTATAGGAATATGCCCTTTGGTCTATCTAATGCTGGTACCACATTTCAAAGAGCAGTGAACATGGATTTCAAAGGTTTGATCAATGAGATGCTATTGGCTTATCTATATGATATAATAGTGTTTTATAAAGATGATAATGAACACATACAACACTTGAGACAAGTATTTGAAATATGTATATATTATGGAGTATCTCTTAATCCAAAGAAGTGAATCTTTGTTGTTCATGAAGGTAAGATCTTAGGACATATTGTTTCCAAGGATGGTTTGACTATTGATCCTAAAATAATAGAGGCTATTTTAAGATTATCATTTCCCTTTAATAATAAAGGTCTTCAAATTTTCTTAGGAAAGATAAATTTTTTAAGAAGGTTCATAATTGGTTTTGCATCTTTAGTGAAACCTATCACAACTATGCTCAGGAAGATCCAAGTTTTTTCTTGGACCATAAAGGGTAAGATCATATTTGAATCCATAAATAAAGAAATTAAAGAATATATTACTCTTTTAAATCATAATTTTATTAAATACTTCATGTTGTATTCATTTTATAACCTTGATATTATCTCTGCCGTGCTGATGCAAAATAATGATGATGGTGTGGAGCAACTTATTGCATTATTTAGTCAAAGTTTATAATATTATGAAGTAAAGTACACATTTTTATATAATTAAGTCATTGATGTTATAATGGGACTAAATAAGTTCATACATATGGTTTTAAATAATAAGATTCATGTTATAGTATCTCATCCTAGCACCAAAGAGTTTCTTTTGAACAAAGATCTTAATGAAAAGAGGGCAGGGTGGATCACTAAGGTAATGGAGTATGATGTTGATATCAAATTGAAAAAATTGGTAATGGGTAAAGGACTTTGTGAACATATAGATTTATATCTTCTTGAGTTAAATGAGGAGGCTCTATTCAATCATGATTATTACCAATCCATTGGTTCATTGCCTCCATAAAGTTGGACATAGGATGCGATCAAATTTATATAAAATGGTGAGTATCCTAATAATATATTAGATCATAAAGGAGATGTTTTACACTAAAATCTATTCACTTTTGTCTTGTGGATGGTGTGATTTTTAGGAGGGACATCAATGGTGGGTTACTAAGATGAATTGATAGTGATAATTTTGGAGTATTTCTCAAAAAATTCCATGATGGGATAATAGGAGGTCATTTTTATCCAAGAACCATGACTATCAAGATCATGAGGTCTAACTAATATTTTCCTAGCCTCTTCAAGGATTTACATGCTTGGGTGAGAAGTTGTAGACAATGTGATTTATTTGTAGGAAAGCAGAAACTTCTATCTCTTCCTTTAAAGCCTATCTAAGTTGATTAACCTTTCATGAAATGGGGTCTTGATTTCATTGGCATGTTAAATCCCCCATCAAGTGTTGATCACAAATGAATAATTATAGAAACTAACTATTTTACAAGATGGGTTGATGTAATAGCATTGAAGGAAGATAATGAGAATGCTATCTTGGAATTCTATGAGAGAATCATAACAAAGTTTGGCACTCTTAATATTATTTTAGATAATGTTCTTTCTTTTATGGGTGCTAAGATAGTTGATTGGGAAAATAGTAATAGAATATTATTGAGCACTTCATCTAACTATTACCCTCAAGGTAATGTGTTGGCTAAATCTACTAACAAGAATCTAATCAAAATCATCAAGAGAACCTTGGACCATAACCAAAGAGCTTAACACACCAAATTAAACACAACCTTATGGGCTAATAGGATAACTCCTAAGAGGTAAATAGGGAATTCTCCTTTTGTGATTATCTATGGAAGGAAAGCCAGGTTGTCTATCTCTTAAGATCTTCCTACCTTAGAGATAGGACATCAACTAGAGTTTCTAAAGAACACTCCAATGGAGGTGAGATTAATAGAATTAATAGAGTTGTAAGAGACTAGAGATAAATCTCATCAAACTATGAAGCATCACCAAATACTGATGAAGAGGTATTTTGACAAGAAGGAAACTCTAAGATCACTTCAAGAAGGTGACATAGTATTGAAATGGGATGATGTTAGAGAAAAACCAGGGAGACATAACAAATTTGATACCCTATGGAGCAAACCATATATCATCATCATGTGAAAGAAAATAAAATCTTTTTAGTTAGCAAGGATGAATGGATAAGATTAGCCTATCCCTATGAATGAGATACATTTAAAACCCTAATATTAGTTTTGAGAACTGAGCATTAGTTTTGAAAATATTAGTTTAGGTGTGTGTTTCCTTTCTTGTTGTGTTATGTTCTAATAAGTGCTCTTGAAGCACAAGCGTGCATTTACTTAATTTTTTGTCTTGTTTGTTTCTTATTCTATCTTTCTTTATGTTTTTTTTGTTGTTAAAGACAATTTTAATTTCAAACCTATTGTACATGTGACTTCATAGCCCAATGGATAGGATTAAGCAACTAGTCAGGGAATATTAAGCATGCCACCCTTGGGAAATCACTAAATATGTTGATCAATTTTACCACAAGATGAAATGGTTCAACCCCCTATAGTCAAAATATTTTATATGGGATTTTCATAATGTCATGGTGTATAATTTAGTCCAATGATGTCATTTCATATGCCATTCTAGTCTTGGTCATGGTCTAGTTCAATGTTTGTGTCATTTGATATCTTAGGGGTCATTTTAAGGTCATATATAAAGGTGGAAAGTCTTCATGGTGATAAATTAAATCCAAGATCATGGGAAGGGTCTACATAGGCCTCAAGGAGTTTACTTATAGCTACTAAAGTTCATGAACAAACTTTGTGAAGCCATACCATCATCAAGACTTTTCATGGAAACCATAATGGAACAATTTATTTGTTCATTTTTTAAATATAATTAGAAAGCCTCGCATGATCATCATACCATGCATGATCAATTTTCTACATACCAATATCATGATCTACATGTTTCATATCTTGATGAGTCTTCCATCTTGATATCGAATCCCTTAAATTTCAACTTATCGAGTCTAAGGGGCTAGGATGTCTAGGACATCATCCAAGAACAAATGAACCAAATATTTTGTGCATTTTTTATCTTCACTCCAGAAGCCCCTATGAGCCGAAGGATTGTATTTATAGGTACTTATTCTTGCTGGTAACATGCTTTAAAAGTTTCAAGTCTGTGTGAGCTTTCTAGCTCAAGTTATAAGATTATAAATATGGACCTACAACATAAGATGTTCATGCTAATGTCAAGTTTAATATTGATTAAAATAGATCCTTTTAATCTTAAATTTTATGGTCACATGAACATCAATGATGGTCATGTGAATGTCATTTGATAGGAGTGCAAACATCAAATTTAAGCTCATGAAATAGCTATTGGTTTTCAAATAGTGGGTCCCAATAGATATAATGGTCTATGTTGCATCATATATCTTGATCTAATGGTGGGAGATGAATCATATATTCAAGGAGCTTGAGATATTGAGAGATTGACACATGTCATAAGTGTTAAAGTTGACAGGCTAACAATAGATCTTAAAATCAAATATGAGGCTACCACATGGCATAAGATTAGATAGAGGTGACAAGTCAAGGGTAATATCAATAACTCATATTAATTCATACTAAATAGGATAAATGGTGTAATATGGGTCAATATTTCATTAGGTTGAGTCAAATATTGATGACCAATGAAATTAAACATCAAAAAGCTAAAGGACTTCTTGGAGATCAAACACATGATAATGTTTGAACTAGGGAAAGCTTTCTAAAGGGGATATACTGCCATTGAAGCTTGATTGAATGCCATGAAGTGGACATAATTATGTATTCAAGTGATCAAGAACATATATGGATGCCATTGAATATCAAAACAGACTTCTAGTTCATACATTTATAACATAAAGTGTTCATATTTTAAGGATTATGGTATTGGCTTGTGACTATGTTTTACATTCTTAAAGGGACCTATGAACATGGTGAACCCTCAATTCTTGAAATTAAATTATGGATCCATGTGGACCTAATAAGAACTATGCATCAAGTAGAGTGTCATAATATAATGACTATAGGAAAACCAATAGTCTGAGATTGGTTTTCCATATATAGTGGACCCACGAGCATGGGGGAAAATTTGAGCATGATCTAGTTGGAAAAAGAGATATCATTGAAAAGGATGACATGAAGGAATACACATAAACCCTAATGGTTTCATCTCTAGGACCAATGACATGAAATGGACCCCTTCTCTCTACTATGCATGCCATGATAAACCTATTCAGAGTAGTTAACATCAAGATAAATTTATAACATATGGATCTAATTTTTTTAACTACATTGATGATGGAAATTATCTCAAAATCATTTTATCCCATTGTTTCAACCATATGGAGCATGAGTGAAGTAATAATGAACTATTACAATTGCTTGAGATGACCTAGATCAATCAAGAAATTCCAAAGAAGCATATTGGTAGAGGTAGTTGTAACTATGATTAAAATGAGGTTGAAATCATATGATTCCCCTTGGGAATTCCATTTTCCTACTTTTTATCTCTTAAATTCTGTAAGTAGCTTCCATTTTGGCCTTTTTAAAGAGACCACACCATGTATGGTGAAGCCCTATTAGAATGATGTCATATTTTGCCTTTGAACATTAATGCAAGTTTGTTTGTGAGTTTTGAGCAATTTTATAAGTTTTCAAGTGATGTATGGTGATGATAAGTGATAATATTATATCCTTCCTTCCCTTATCCTTTCATGTTTGATCAAGAGTTCCTAGTCTAAAATATCATATAGAGTATAGTCTAGTGTTTAAATCCTTTTCAAGTGTATAATTATCCTCAGAGTGTGAAATCTTCCCTCTGGTTCATTTTCCTTGTGTTTCTACTCACATCTCACCTCTATATTGAAATGCTCACGCTAGAACCTATTAATACTTAGAGATTAGTTTGTATGCCTTATTTCATCATGGTATAAATATGATGGTCACATGGAAGACAATTTGGTGTATCACCTCCTTTATATTAGGTTCAATTTATGCATTATCTAACTCTTTTCCCCATGAATAAGTAGTAGTTTAAGTGATAACCATTGCATGATATATTTAGGGAGTTAGCCCTTAAATCTATAGGCTCATTTCAAATATAGGTACACCCACATACCTATAAATGTTCCCATATTTCCCAAAGCTAGAAGAAACTTGAAAAACTTCTTATATGGTAAAATATTGGGTGCCAACACTTCCATAACATGCCCTCACTATATATGGAGAAATCTGAAATTATATATGTACCAATGTGGAGGACATGTTTCCAAAACATGCACTCACTATAAATTAGAGATTCTAAAAATTTAGTAGGTATGGAAAACATGCTTTCAAAGCATATCCCAATTAAATATGTGATTTATAAGAACCATAGCAAATGAATGTGAAAGACATATTTCCCAATCATGCCCCCATTGAATTTGAAATTGTGAATGTCTAGAATCCATTTCCATATGACATACCACCACCAAATTTTTAAACTATTTTAAGTACCATATACTATGTGAGTGTGAAGAAAATACTTCCAAAGCATGCCTCCACTATAGTAAATAAACTATAAAAAAATGTGGAAGACATGTCACCATGACATTCCCCCACTAAATTCCCCTCCTTTGAGGTGAGGGAAAGATAGTACCTTGTAGTTAACTCACCTCAAAAGGTTAATGCAATAGTAAATCTACAAATTTATCCATATAGAATATAGAAGGAAATATATCTAGGTACATGTAACTTTGAAGTGCATAGAACCAATGTGGTCACATGTAGGCCTAAGATGTATGATAAAGAACTGGAAATGTCTAGATAGTAACAACACAAGCTCAACAAGAAAATTAGTACACACACACAAGAGTACTCAAAATCAAGTCAAAATGTAATGGTCCAAGGAGACAAAAAATGAGGGCCATGTTCAAATACCACAAAATTGAATTGGCATGACTTTTTCAACTATTCATAAAATTGAGGAATGACATAATCAAATTTCTAAGAAATTAATGACATAATAAAATTTCTAAGAATTTAATGATATATTCAAATGTCCAAGTAGGTAAACATAAGAACATAGACTGCATACAATGGAATATATACAAATACTATAAAAATTAAGAAAATGTCAAGTAAAAACACTCAAGGAAGTGTGTAAAGGAAAATCATAAGAAACTAGCATAAACATGTCATAGTGGCCCATGGGTCAAATGTGTTAGTAAAAAATGTTGAGTACATATGATATCAAGTACCCTATATAATATATAATCATGGATATTAGGCATGTGTAAGTAAATATGTAAGATCAAACATTATAGTGTAAAGTGATCATTGAATCATATAACCTACGTATATCAATATCATAGAAGATGGATGCCCCAAATGTCTTGATGATGTGAGTAAATGGAAGGAAAAAATACCATAAGTGTATATCATGTATCTATATATGCCTATGTATCATATGTAGGAGTAAAATTATATCTTATTCCTTAATATGGAACTAACACATAGATGACAAGGGGCCAATAGAACATGTAGGTGTTGAAAGTGTTTTTGGATTTTTGAATTATTTTTTTTGGGTATTTTTTATGATGAGGAAAGACCACCCTATGATGCCATCCAATAGATGGTTATATATATATAATTGTTATATATATATATATATATATATATATATATATATATATATATATATATATATATATCCCCTTTTTGAACCATACAATCTCAAGTTGGATCTATTACATTATTTACATCATGATTAATTAGGTTGAAAAGGGACATAGCATGTCCCTCATGTTTTTAATGTGTATTAGAAGATATAATGTTATCATTGGAAATACATATTAATTTTCATTCATGAGGAAAAGAAATTCCTTGTTGATTTTGGTCAATTGTTTCTTCCATTTGGTATATCCAAAAAGTTCCAAGTTTAAATGCATATAGATATGTGTTAGAAATAACCCAAACCAATTAATTTAGGACCATAAGCAATTGGTATTGTTATGTTGCCCAAGAAGTCTTTCCATGTGACCTTATTTTTCAAATCTTATAAGTTAGAACTGAGCTGTTGAAAATACTTTTTGTTGTAAGTAGTTTAGGTTTGTGTAGGATCCATATGGTTGTGCCAACAATAAGAACCACCCATGTATAAGGTAATTGTTAAATATTGGTACTGTGTCAACTTTTTGATTTATTTTGAATCTAATTACTTTTGAGGATCCTCAAATGTAATGTGTTAGTCATTGATAATATCTTGGATAATGTGTTTCAAGGCAACTCATCTATTCATAGCATGCCCAGGGTCTTCATGATAGTTATAATAAGCATTTTCATCATACCCTTTGGATAAAGATCTATTTATATAAACCTATATATTATGAGGGAGAGATATAAGGTGACACTCTAGAAACTACAAAAGTAATGAAATTAGGCACTCAGGTATAATTGTAAATTGTCTCCTTGGTACCTTAGATAATATAATGTGTTTAAGTTTTTGTAATGGAATAATCTTATTTTGTAATAAAATTATCTCTAAATCTAAATAATGATTTTGATTTTTTAATTCATGTGGTAATTTTATCATATTTATTAGTGGATCTCTTAGGATTTCACAAGTATAATCCCTAGGTATTTCATATTGAACATTTATGTGTACTATCAAGGGATGTTGGAAGGGTTTTATGGTTACCTAATTTTTGTATGACATTATGATCCACCTTTCCCTTTGAAGAGTGGATAACATGAACCTAGTTAGAAGTGAAAACTATCATCCTCCTTTGGTTTTAAAGTGGAAATACAATCCTCTTTATCCTTTTGAATTGTTCTAAATATTGAAATGAGGATCAGATAAGAAATGCATAAAAATTCTAGGGATCAATCCATGTTACACATTTTTATTATTATCAGTAATTATCAATAGGAAAAGAAATTAAAACCCCTAGCTGGCCTAGGGTTTGATGTTCAAAGATCAAGTTCACTAAATGTTTAACCCTAATTTAGTTATGGATCTTATTTAGAATTTAGGGTTAAGGATATAGAAATTATATGGCACAAGGGTGAATATCAACTCTATAATAGGACAATTAATATGTTAAACTCAGATGTACCATATGATAAATTTATAAAGCTAAGATAGGATACTAATAGAAAGTATAGCTATATTAGATATATAAATGATATAAAAAAGTACTAAGATGTTTTTGATGCTAATATAGTGTTGGATATGGTACAAGCAAGAATCAGATAGGAAGATAGTTCTGGAATAGTTGTTAGATTTTATATCTAGTGCCTCTATTTATCTAAACACTTGTGTTAACCTAATATATTTGTGTCAATGTTAGTGTCTAGGTTCAATGCTAGTGATGCTTTTAGGTTTAGATTTACCTTAAATTTGGTAAATTTAGATCTTATTCATGGATTGTCACTCTTATTGAAATGGGAAAACCCTAACTTTACATCTTCAATATGACCTTGGGGAAAAATAAGTGAGTGTGCACATGGTGTTGAGATGACCCAAAATGACCCCACTATTAAAGGGCACTACCTACATAGCCAATAATATAGAGGAGGGACTTAAATTCATGTAGTTTCCCCTATATATTGGCTTGTATTTGAATAATGTAATGTGTGTAAAGCAATAACAATAGTGACCTAGCTTGTAACTTGGAAAATATGAACTTTTGACTACTCCTTTATTAGTTCAGACCTATTTATGTGTTTTACCTATGACTAGTGTGTAAATAAGGAAGCCTTGATCAATTGAGTGCTTGATAGAATGAATTATGATAAGTATCTTGGTCTCTTTAGTCTTTTATAGGTTTTGTAGGTGAGGAATGAATGAGGGTTGATATTTTATCTATAACGATCCTATCAGGGGATAACTCATAATAAATCACTTAGGATGACCATTTTAATACATTTTATTTACAAATTGGATAAATTTTAGGGCATTAGACACTCGTGTCAAGCCAAGACAATAATATCAATATTATTATCTAACCTAGTGTCCAAGGAGAAGGAGATAAATTATAGTCTCATAACTTTTAGAGGTGTAACATAAGTACATTTTAAGAATTCTAGGCAAGATGGATGTTTGTGTCATTATTATAAGGCTGGTCAGACTAAGAAATAGGCTAATGAACACAATATAGATAAAATGAGAGGCTTGAAAAAGTAAGCCATGTGTATAACTAATAAGAACAAGGGTCATGAATTTTCCCAGTATACAACACTGAGGTACTACATAATCACAAAATGTCATCTACATGATGAATACTGATAAATGAGCAATGTGAAAAATTTTAAAGGTTTTCTAGCTTACATTTTTCTTCTGATGGAGTTAATTGTGTCTTTTCGAGTCTTGTCTAGGCAAAAGATTAAAATTTATCTAAGGAAATTTAATAAAATTTGTAATTGGAATATATTTTCCTTAGAAATGAATGAAAATATTAAAAATTTGTTTCAAATTTTCATAAACCTCTTATCCAATCAAATTGGACTTGTGTGTGTCTGCTAAAAAATGACATATATATATATATATATGACATCCTCCTCTTGGTTTCAACATAGCTTGAAATGATGATACACTCTCTTATTTTTCCTTTTCTAGTACTATAAATTATTTCCTAATGTTTTGAGAATGATTGGAGATCATAAGAATGAAAAATGTGTAAATGGCATCACACAAGGTGCCTTCTTCCACACAACAATTTTTTTCCTTATTTTTTATTATAATGGTACTTTATATAATATAAATTAGGTATTTTAGTATAATTCATCCTCCTTTATCTATAATGTCACTCCCATTATAATGCCACACGTTTATGCATCTATTCAAGTCTCCCTCTCAATCCAAGAATGCCTTTACTCACCAAAAATGTGCTTCACTCATCAACAAATCCCCTTCAATCAACGTGTTTAATATCTAAAATGCTTTATTTTAATTGAAACACCTTTATTATCATTAGATATGATAATATAAGATGGAATTCCTCTTTTATTTTTATTTTCATAAGAAAAATGGAATGCCTCACTCTCTTATTAAATCCCCATTCCTCTCACCATGTCTCCTCACCAATATCTCCACTTGGTAATTTTTCCTTGATAATATCTCTCCTCTTCTCACTCCCTCATAGTATCTCCCAACATCCCTAAATTGTGATCTTTGATACCATAAAATATTGACTAACACAAATTAAGAATAATCTAAAATGATATGTGGTTCATTAACCAAAGAGATGGGCAAATAAATAGGAGTATAATAACTCCTAGATAATATGAGGTTGAAAAAATAATAAGGATGATGGTAAGTAAATAATATATTCACCCATGTAACCAATTAGCTAAGGTGGATAAATCACACAAAAAACCTTAACAAATTACATAAAGTCTAATAATCTTAAATAATCTTATAAACAAGTTATTTACTATAATGATAACCATGAATAAACACCACATTTTTCTTAGAATAGTGGTTTCAAAGACACATAAAAAACCAAAAATAAATGCGACATTTTCCCCTGAACAAGGGTTTCAAAGATACATAAAACAATCAGAAATCAACACCACATTTTACCCATATAGTGGTTTCAATGAAACATAAAACAACCACAAAAGTAATACCATATTGTTTCCAGAATAGTGGTTTCAAAGGCACATAAAACAACCAAAAATAAATACCAAATTTTACCTAGAATTATTGATTCTAAAATCACAATAAACAACCATTATACAACACCACTTTTTTCCAAAATGGTGGTTTTCAAAAGCATAATAATCAGCCATTAAACAACACCATGTTTTTTTTAAAATGGTGATTTTTAAAAATATAATAAACATTAATTATACAACACCACATTTTATCCAAAATGGCGGTTTTAAAAGAAAAATAAACAACCATTAAATAATGTTGCATTTTTATAAAATGTAAATTTTAAAAATCACAATAAACATCCATTAAACAAGACCACATTTTTCCAAAATGGTGGTTTTTGAAAGCATAATAAATAACCATTAAACAACACCATGATTTTCTAAAATGGTGGTTTTCAAAATCATAATGAACAACCATTATAAAACACCATATTCTTCCAAAAATAGTGGTTTCAAAATAATAATAATAATAATAATAATAATAATAATAATAATCTACAATACCACATTTTGCCAAAATTGTGGTTTTCTAAAGCACAACTTTAGGATACCCCTCGCCATTATTATCCATGTTATCAAAGTTTCACAAAACTTCATATGAGGGTTTATATTTTAAAAAAATATATGTTATTCAATAAAACCATCTATGAATCTATTAATCAAGAAAAACCCATAAAAATTTCACACTCAGAGTCCAAATAATATTGAACACTTAATTATAAATTAGAGAATAACAATTAGTCTATGCTTGAAACATCCTCTTGGAAGCTTCCTTTCTTTTGTTCTTATTTTATAAAAAGAATTTTGTGTCCTTTTCAATTTTATATTACTTTTTATAATTTTTGAAATATTATTTATATGATTAACCAATCCCAAGTTATCCTCCATTTTTTTCCACCATTCCTCCATGTAAACTACATTGCTACCCCTAAATCATGTTTAAATCAAGAGATAGATAGACCAAGTCCAAGTTTTCACCCATAATTTACACCATAGAACATACATTCAATCATAGTTGACTTTCATGTATATAATGAAACCCTAATAATTATTTTAGCTTTTTAATACAAGCATATTACCACTTCCCTTTAACCCAAGGTAACTAAAACCAAACCATAGTTTCCACCAAAGAGTGGTTTAAATAATATATTGTCACTAAATATGCCACCAACTAAGTTGGTAATTAATTAAAATTCATAAGTCCTCATAATATTTTTAAACATTAAGAAAACACTTTTATACATATATCTAAGATCTTTAGGTTTCATAATAATGATGTCGGTTGAATAAAACAAGGTTATTCCACTTATAAACAAACATTTCAAAGACACTCACATGCATATGGTCAAAAACATAGATAATAAAAATTCCAGAGTGGATATCATAAATAATAAAATGATAGAGTTATAAGCAATGAAAAATTATTTAATTATAACTATAAAATACATGAAAACCAATAGTCACCAAGTCAAGATGGTAAAACACTCACTACAACACTAATTATCTTATGTTATTATCATGATCAAACAAACATCTCACATAAAAAAATGCATGCCTATCAGATACCAATATGAGATTGAAAAAATATAAGCAATCAAAGGCAAGAAATAAATGTGAGTGTGTATGATTATTCCTTGAAATATTGGATGTCCTTACAGTAGTCATTATTTACCACCCTTTCCCCTATGATGCTCTCCCTCTATACTACTCAATGAGGGTGAAATATGTCATGTATCCACCTCAACTAAAATAAAGAAATTAGTCCATTTATATCAATAAGGATGGAAAACTATTAATCTATAAATGATATAAATACCACTATATTAATCCATGTCAAGATATAAAATTAGACCAAAATCTTACATTTTATGATAAATAGATGCACTGAATTCAAAAATGCATAATATAAATTATATCAGTCTAAGTAAACAATATATATATATATATATATATATATATATATATATATATATATATATATATATATATATATATATATATATATATATATATATATATATATATATATATATATATATATATATATATATATATATATATAGACATTAACCAAAAATCTAACTAATAATAGTTAGCTGTTTGTTTAAACTTGACGTTATTTGTTAAGGATTGGATAAGATATAAAATACGTATAAAATAAACTTATCATAACAAGTTACTATTGGCATACAATGGCCCCAAATATATATAGGGAGGATGTTGATGAAGATAATCGATTGGGGGGGGGGGGGAAATCAACTAACATGAATCAAGAGTAGAATAGAGTATTATCATAAATAGAGAGGATGCCCCTCTTTAAAATGGGCCATATGTAGATAGGTAAATTAATAGGTTTGAGTAGGGATGTTGTAAAACCAAGGGGTGATATTGAGGGCCTATCAATATCCATATTTATATTTATATGCAATTCCCTTGGCCTCCTTGAATTCAAAAATATCATTGGGTCACTTTCACCCCCACTTGGAAACACCCTATGTATCTAGATTGATAATTAAGCTCCCATAGATATATATGCCTAGTTAAAATGTTACTTTTATAGGTCTATATATTGGGAACTGCCAATGTATATCTTATTAGAAGCATGGATACATCAATCCATGTGGCTTCTCAAGCATTACATCCAATCACAAATTTGTGGCCCTTCTATACTTTGGAGCTCAATATCATTGGGAAGATAAATCCTTCCTTCTATGACAACCATAAACACAGCACATCCACTATGTATTTTAACAAGTATAATCCATCCCCCTCACATACATCACTAGAAAACAAATATTTAAGTTCATCCTTAATTTCATAATTATTTCTTATAGTATCCTTTCCACCGTCATTATGATAATGGTAATCCATTTAAAAATAATTAATTAAAATCCATATGTAACCAATTACATATCAAACATAAGTAATTCACACCCTTTTATTCCCAAGGTAATGTTCAAGTTGAAGCTTTGAATAAAATCCTCACTAAAATCCTTAAAAATATTGTCAATGATGTTGGCCAAGATTGGAATATTCAACTCTACTCTACCTTATGTACTTATTGTACCATTTTTCACACACGCACAAGGGTAGCACCTTATTCCATTTTATTTTTAGCTAAATCCATCTTATTCCTTAAGTTCAATCGATCCTATTTGTACATTTCCCTATAATATCTGATATATTATGAAGATTAAAGAGTTTTAAGTCTTCATGAGTTGTCACTTATTGATGAAAAATAAATCAATGAACTAGATAATCTGAAGGCATATCAAAATAGGCTAAAATTAAGATATAATAAGTGCATAAAATACATATAACTTAAAAATTTGTGACCTTATCCTTAAATAAAATCAAAGAAACACCAATCATGATCATGAAAAGAAAGGCAAGTTTGAACCTAATTGGCTAGTTCTTTATGTCATCATTGCGAAATTTAGGTCAGGATCTTGAATAACCCATTCACATAATGTATCACAAATGATTCCACACTTTAAGGTGATGATGCTATCCAAAAAATGTCAAAATGTCAAAAAATTCAAAAAAATTATTTATAGGTGAAAATCATTTTTATGAAACCTTGGGTAAGTATCACGATTTCTAGCATCATTTTTAAATCTATTTTATATAATTATTGTACACTTTTAGGCATGCCCATACCATTCAACCCTATGCATCCCAACCATCCATGTAATTGTACAATCATGCCCATCCTTATTCCCACTTCTAACCTTGCTAAACATGTAAAAATTATTGAGATATGTTTTTAAAATATCTTGGTATACTATATCTTATTTAGATCACACTATATCACATTTTTAAAATGACACGTGATTGATTAGTCACATACTTCCTATATGATGTGGTTTTGGAGATCTATCCTTAATCCCTCAACCATTCCATCCACTACCATATTAGTTCTTGATGAGATAAAAAAAATTTGACTTATTTTTAGTCTTATTGTTGGTCACAAATCCAAAATTAAAAATTAAAATAAAAAAAACACAAAAAACCATTTTGTATTGTCCTTAGTCCTATTAAAATCCTTTTTCAAAATTTAAAAACATCATTAAAGTTTTTTGAGATATATTATTCCCAATCTAAACCCCTTGCATACATGATTGCTTGGGGCAAATAAAATTTATCACTATCATTAATCCCCAAACTATTTGGATTTTAATTTGATAAGGGATAAAACATATTTTCTATTTCTATTTTGTTTGTGTTCTTGTTAATTGATTATTTGTTTGTGTGTTTTATTATTATTTTTTGTGCTAATTCATATTATAAAAATTTAATCATGATTCTCCATATCATGGTGCATCATGTTATATGCTATATTAAATATCAAGTTTCTTAAACATTTGGAATTCAGTGTAAGATTAACAACATTCATCATCATTCTCACACTTTCATCCTAAACATTCATTCAAACTAACTATTCATAATTATCCCACCATATTATTTTTATTTAACCCCACTCTAAAATTTCACCTTAATTATTCCATTTCAACCCATATTATCATTTTAGGAGTCCATTCATATCTTTCATCCCTTTACACCCTCTCAAGGGAGTATCTCCCTATAAACCATGTCATTAGGTGCACCCATTTTATTTTTTCTACATTCTTTGAAAATCCATTGCTTCTTCTAGTTGTAACACCCTTTCAGAGATGGGAAAATGTAGACAACCTAATTATGGCACCCTAATCTTATCACCAATCCATCACTAATTATTCCACCCTAATATAAAGAAAACTTACTCTAACCCCACCACATTTATCAATCAATTACATCATGACCCCATTTAATCCCACTAACACCCCCCATGAATAATTAAATGATTAATCATTATTAATTATTATTTAATTCCTAACTAATTTTATGCATAAATAATCAATAAAAATAATAACATCAAATCAACCAAATCCATCATCAAATAAACCAAATTCATTATCAAATAAACCAAACCCCTCATTAAATAAACCAAATTCCTCATTAAATAAACCAAATCTTCATTAAATGGAAATTAAATTAGTTGACTCGTTGATCAAATCTCATCCACCAAACTCAAAATTTACAAATAATTTGAGATTAATCTCAATTTTTCATTCTCCCATTCAAAAATATATAAATTAACACTTCATCTTTCATTCTCATAAAAGATGAGAATGATCATAAAGCATGGGGAGAAATATGTAAAAATCTTTATCATCTTAGAAATAAAGAAATCATTATTCTTAGGTACATGCTTTTGAAATCTTTCAAAAATCCTTGAGAAAACAAAATCCTTCAATAAGGGATATCATTAGTTGGTAAGTGTAGGTATCATTTATTTCTCATTTATTTACTCAACTTGAGGTTTTTCTTTTGACTTGGAGTAAGAACTAACTTCATTGTTAATTTATTTCATAGTTCTAGATTATAAAATATACAAGTATCTTACCTATAAACACTATAAATATACTTTTCTTCCCAATTATAACAACACAATAAATGTATTTTCCTTCCCAATTTTTAACCATCAATTAGGAAAAACAAATTAACCCTTAACATACATTATTTTACCATGAAAAATAACAAATCTTACATTACATAATAAACCTTTTTAGTACTAGTAGTATTTAAACTTTAAAAAAAAATTAAGATTATAAATAGGTAAATCCTATAAAATAAATCCATTTATATTAACATTAATTATGTTTCAATGTGGATATAATCCATATTAAAAATTCTTGTGTCACTGGTAATATGATTACGAATAATACATACGACAATACAAAAACTAAGATCTACAAGTTATAACTACAATTTCTATTATCTTAAATGTTATGGAGTGTAGATTCCAAGGGTATTTAAGTTATAAATGTGTAAAATAAAATGTGAATTAGGAATTTGATGATTAAGGGGAGATTAGTATTATGTTAGTGAATAAATCAAATCAAAAGCACACTAAACTAAAAATTTCATGCCTAGTTACTAGGGTGAGTTTAAGAACATAAAAAAATAAAAAATACAACTAAAAAGTAAGTAAAAAGTAATCCTTCACCTTCCTTGGATGCTCCAAATGCTTTTTTTTAGTGGCTTTCTCAGTTTGTGCTCATGAAGTCTATATCAATAGAAGCTTGACTACCTTCATCTCTCCTTGGCACCTTGCTTGGATTTGGCTTAAATATTTTGGAATCATAACTTTGGAATGTGAGAGATTTTTGGAATCAATTTGACATGGTAAATTTACACAAGTTAAACTTATAATTCATGTGGCAAGGCCTCCTATTTATAGATTTTGGAAAATGGCTAGATTTAACCTGAACCATCCATCTCAAGGTTAAAATGTGTGGCTAAGGATTAATCCAATTATGTAATTAAAAATCCATAAATAGGCTCATTAATAGTTGGGATAGAGGGGCATTTAAGAGGCATGGAAGTGGTTAACCTTAATATTTTATGCATTTATGGCCTAGGGATGTCTTCCCAAGAAACGATGTCACCTGATGATGTAGATATTCAATATTCATTTCTAAAAATAATTATTCAACATGTTTCCATGGAATTATTAATTAGTCTCTAATTTGGTTTAATTATCTCTTAAGCATGATTAAGCGCTTTGTGTATAAATTACTTAAATTGATCAGAATGCCTTGTTTTTGACCTAAAATTTGATTAGATTAGAATTAGAATGTGATGTCAGATGCATTGGATATGTTATCCCATTTATGATATTGTTAACACAAAGTAATAAAGGCATGTGTCTCATGCAAGATATTTGACAAAAGAGAGCAATCTAGAGCACTCAGGTGCAAAATTGGCATTTTGACTCAAAATGATTTGATCAAAGTTAGGTGGCCCATAAATTGCATTGTCCCATTTAGTGATACACTGGTCAAAATCAACACTTGACTATATCAAGTTCAAAGTTTTTAATGTGCTTTAGTTTTTTTAGGCCAAATTGTGCATTTTAGTAAGAATTGGTCAAAACCTCGATTGGAGGTTATTAGTGGCTAGATTTAGGTGTCTATAATTTAACCCTATTTGGGAAGATTTTACAAGTTATAAGAACAATAACCTCTTTTCAAAGAATGAAAAGGTCCTTCATGCCTACAACTATAATGATGATGAACTAACTGGATAATGCCCCCTCGAGGCAATGGTTGACATAAGGAAAAGTCCATAAGTGGTCCCTAAAATGGAGATGAGGGGACCAAAGAAAAAGAAAATGATGGGAGGAGAACATAATGAGATTATAAAGGTAGTCAAAATCACTAAGAATGCAAGTGGGATGGTGTATAATGGTTTGCCCAAAGGTAGTTATAAGCATTGCACCCTGATAGTGGAAATGTGGTATGATAACACAATGGTTTACCCAAAGGTGGTTATAATCATTGAGAAGATGGAGCTGCCCCAATTAGAAGAGACAAACAAGATAAAAATATGCCCCTATATGGGTATAAAAAGTAAAGTAGTGAAAACATAATGATTTGCCCAAATATGGTTATAATCATTGAGAAATGTAGGTGGGATAGCGTGAACTGATTTACCCATAGGTGGTTATAATCATTAGACCTCAATTATGGCAAACATGATTGATCAACTAATTAATGATGGTAACTTAACATAGAGGGTAATGATGAATTACAATAACCTATTAGTATGGAAATGCTCATCTAAACTAACAAAAGTTGAAATTATTTTGTGGTTAATTACTCTATTTGGAATATTTTTGGGATTGAATCAAGATGTCGGTGTCAAAGAGATGTCGATGCCACCATTGTTGAATAGAATTCTTGAGCTGAGGTTTGTTGTAGCATATGTTAGTAGGCATCATGGTATAATATCATGAGGACCTTGCCAAAATATGCATAAAGACTGACTCATGTAATCCAATACTCAATAGAAAATAATGCACCAATGATAAAAACCATGATGACAATGTAAACATATGAATATGGATGGATTAAAGTGTAAGTGTGGGCAAGGACTCACCAAATGAATGCACGTAAACTAAATCAAGGAAATATTACTAAAATAAAATAAATAAACACACAAACAAAATAATAAACAAATAAATAACACAATAGAAACCATACAAACATTACCTCTAGAAAATAGGTGACAACTTAAAAAATTAAAATGGGGAATGAAATAAAAAGGAAGGGGGTGGCTAAGCTATCTCCAAATGCACTAGGGAAGTGGACACTACCTATATAGTTCTATGGATGTAATATCCAACAAAAACTTCAAGCCAAATATAGTTCTCCCAAGAAATGGGAATAAAATGAGAACTGATAAAAAAAAGAATGGATGTGATAGAAGAAAAGGAATGATATTGAAAAATGGAAAGTGCATTGAAGAAAAGGCCAAAAAGGATTGGGAAATTAATTGACAAGTCTTTTTCTTGCAACTTAGTAAGGGTTTCCATAATCCTTAAGGCAAAGAAGTGGTCAGTGTTTTTGGTATTTTCTACCGATTTTAAAAATGTTTTTGGAATTTTTGAAGTATCTTAACTTGATCAAGAATGACAAGACACTAAATGGTCAAGATCATGAAATAGTGAGAGCATGGCTTAGGTTACTCACAAAATGGTGAGAGAATTTAAACTTAGATTTCTCACAAAATAGAGAGAGCATGGCATAGGGGTGACCGAGCTAACCTCAACAAGTATTGAGCATTGCCTACATAGTCCCAAAGTAGGATGTCAAGTCATTGTTGTTCCACCTTTATAATAGAGGAACCCAACTAGTGTAGCTGTTAATTCAAACAAAATAGGCACAGTTAGTAAAAAGGCATAGTATGGCATAATAAATGGCAAGTTAGTACATCAAGGTTCAATAAACAAATGTTACCCCTAATTTTCCCATAGGTAGTTATAACTATGACATAATAGCATAAATCAATGGTACTAATTTACCCAAAGGTGGTTATAATTAGTAGCAAGACCAGTGATAAAAAATGAAGGATACAAGTACCAAAAATTTTGTCATATTACTCCAAAATATGATCTTTGTCTGAAGTACTTGAAATAATTGATGAAATTGATTAGATAACTTGGTACTAAAAATGTACAATGAATGGAAAAAACCAAGGTCAAACAAGATGGGTAGATAGGATTTGGAAAATGCTTGATCAATATAATGGAACAATAAATAAAATGGAATGTGCTAAGAGGAATGACAAGCATGATATTTGTATAAAGAAGAAAATGGATAAAATGGAATAACTAAAATGGTCCTTATATACAATACACCCTAGTGCTCAATCATAGTACCACTTAAGGTGAATAATATTCATCATCTTAGGAAGTTCATCTTCATCTAGTGTGGTGAGCTTATATGCTCCTAATCTATAATCTAGTGTAATGATGAAAGTCCCTATCCAATTTGGTTTGAATTTACCTTTATGCTTCTTCTTAGCCATGGTATTCTTTTGGTTTTATTTAAGAATAAGATCACCAAGTTCAAATTTTATATACTTGACATGCCAATTGTATTGGCCTTTAAGTCAATTTTGATATGCTTGAAGATTATTGAGTGTAGCTATGTATTTTTCATCAAACAGGTCTATCTCTTATAGGCAAGCTAATCGATAGTCATGTTCATCTAGGGCATGCTTGAAAGATATACACAGTGAAGGTAACTCAACCTCAATAGGAAGGATGGCTTCAGTACCATAAACAAGTGAGTATGGAGTGGATCTTGTGGGGGTATGATGATTGGTACAGTATGCCCAAAGGGCATAGAATATCTACAGGTGCCAATCATGACTGGTATCTTTGATAATCTTTTTAATAATGTTAACAATGTTTTTATTTGATGCTTCAGCCTGACCATTACCTTGAGGGTAATATGCCATAGAAAAATGTTGTGTGATGTTGTCTTTAACACATGCTTATCGACATCCTTGTTCTTGAATGATCCTCCATTATCAAATATAATTTTAGAGGGGATACTATACCAGTAAATGAGATGGTTGAAGATAAATTTGGAAATTTGCTTTCTAGTCACATAAGTGAGTAGTATAGCTTTGACCCACTTAGTGAAATATTTAGTGGTGGTGAGGATATGTTTATGGTCATTAGATGAAGTTGGTTTGATCTTCCCAATGAGGTTGAGTTCCCATATATAAAATGGCCATGGTGTCAACATTGATTTTAGACTTTTTATGAGGGCATGAATCAAATTAGTATGCTATTGACTTTTGTCACATTTTTTTACATATGCAACTACATCTACATCCATTATGGGCCAATAGTAACTAGTATGTAAGATCTTTTTGGATAGGATGACCTCACTATAATCAGCTCCACATAACCCTTCATGAACTTCTCTTAATGCTAGTGTATACTCTACCAAAGTTAAACAATGAAGTAGAGTTCCATCAAAACTATTATGATAAAGGGTGGATCCAAGTAGAGTATAATGAGTGAAGTGATAAATAAAGGCTTTGGTTTATTTTTAAGATAGGTTAGGTGGTAGAACTTGGTCATGAAGGTATTTTTAAAGTTTTGAGTACCAGATAGAATTAGGACCAATAATCACAAATCATTATAATAGTGAAAGGTTTATGAGCTAGTGTGAATAAATTCTTGACAAGGAACTAATATTTTTTAGCTTTATCTATTTGTCAAATTAGAGAGCTGATAGTAGCCATGGCATCTATAGTTCTATTACTAGCCCTTGGTATATGATTAAATTGGATATTTATAATTTGTTGCTTTAGGGTATCAACCATATCCTTATATGGAACCAACTTATCATCTTTGGTTTAGACATGGCATGTGACCTGATTGATGATTAATTGAGAATCACCATAAACTTGGAGATGAGATATGTTCCAGTGTACTACCTATCGAAGTCCTATGATAAGTGCTTCATACTTGACCATGTTTTTTGTACAAAGAAAACTAATTTTAAATGATTTAGGGATTAGATCCCCCTATGGTGTAATAAATACGAGGCTTGCCCTTGATCCATGTGTAGTAAATAGACCATTCAAATACAACTTCCAATATATTTATTTAAGAGGTGTGAAAATGAAGGTCATTATGGATTCATTAGGAAATTTAAATGTGAGTGGCTTTGTGTCTACAAGGGGTGCTTCAACAAGTTGATCTATAAGGACCTATCCTTTGATTGCCTTTTGATTGACATACTCTATGTCAAACTCATTAAGAAACATGATTCATTTGGATATTTTGCCTTGTAAATCTATTTTAGATAGTAGATACTTGAGAGGATCTACTTTTGAAATTACCATGGTCTTATTGTTCAACATGTAATGGCATAGTTTATGAGCTATGAAGACCATGGATAGACAAGCTTTTGTAATAGGCACATAGTTATGTTCATATGTGACCAAGGTATGACTTAAGTAGTATACTACATGCTCTTTTACATTGTTATCATGTTGAGCCAAAAGTGCCCCTAGGACATTGCCGATAGATGATAGATACAATAAAAATGGCTTTCTTGACATAACAGGTAACAAAATAGGTGGATTACCTAAATAGTCCTTGAGTTGTTGAAAATATATTTGGTAGTGATCATCCTAGTGAAATTTAAATCCCTTCTTTATAAGATGTGTAAATATATGAAACTTGTCTACTAACTAAGAGATGAAGCATCAAATTGACTAGATCTTGCCCTATAAACTATGAAGTTGCTTAAAATTTGTTAGTGGTGACATCTTAGTTATAGCATGAACTTTGGCCGCATTGACTTCAATGCCACTATGAGACATGATGAAGCCAAGTAATTTACCTAAGGTTACTCCAAACACACATTTATTTGGATTGATTCAAACTTTGTACTCCCATAATATTTCAAATATCATACATATCACTACTAGATGGTCAGCCCTAGTCTTAGATTTTCTTAATATGTCATCGACATAGTCTTCAACTATATCATACATCATATCATGGAATATGATAGTCATGGCCATTTGATATGTAGATCTAGCATTATTAAGACCAAATGACATTACCTGATAATAAAATTTTCCCCATGGAGTGGTGAATGTTATTTTATGTTGGTCTTCTAGTGCTATTATGATCTAGATGTATCTTGAAAAGCCATCCATGAGTGAAAGCATTTTATGACCCTCTGTGGAATCAATGATCATGTCAATATTAGGTAATGGAAATTCATCCTTAGGGAAAGCTTTGTTGATGTCTCAAAAATTAGTACAAATTTTGATTCCTTCAGGCTTTTAGGTAGTAGGTACAACATTAGATATCCATTTTGAGTAGTCAATAGATCAAAGACATCCTACTTCTAAGAGTTTTTCTAACTCTTTCTTTACCAAGATATAAATGCAAGGATACATCTTACATAGCTTTTATTTCACTAGTTTGGTATTAGGATTGACCACAAGGTGGTGTAGAACTAAGGTAGGGTCTAAACCTAGCATGTTAGAATAATCCCATGCAAAGATATCTACAAATTATCTCAATAGAGTTGTAAATATTTGACATTCCTCCTTAGTGAGGGATGCACCTAATTTTATCCATTTTAGGTTTGATGGAGTCCTAATGTTTACCTCTATCTTATCTTTGGCTAGAAGGACCAAACCATCTTCTAGGATAGTAGGCAAAGACTTGAACTATTAGACTATATCAGTGTCCTCTATTAGGACTTACTTTTCAACTTCTCTTAGGCATGATGAATTTGAGTCCCCCAATGGGATATTTGGCCATGTGACAAAAATAGTCAAAAATTCATAAAGAATTCAATCAAACACTTGGTATTGCTCAAAATTGAACTTAGATTCATAGGCAAGTTCATCGTTAGTGGCCACTCAGTCTAAATTAGAAGAAGAATGAACATCTCCATCTAATGGCACCTAAAATAGGTTTTCACCACTAGATTGGCCTTTATCTTTACTTTTTCCCTAGTCAAAAACTGCCTCAGATAGGTCTTCACTTTAGGACCTCAATATTTTATATATTTGCTTTTAGCTAAGGGTATTCACCTGCTCTCCAAAATAGGCTTTAGGATTTAATGTGATTAAGAATCTTGATTTATAATATCACAATAGAATGTTATCTCTAAGGCCTAGAAAATCATAGAATGCCTCATCATTCTCAAATTGATCAATCAATAAACTAGATTCTTGTTGGTTCCAATCTGTCAGTTGGGGATAGTATAATGATAATGGGTTATGATGAATGATTAGGGTAAAGGTAAATATGGTATTATTATCAAATAGGTTAGTCTTAGCTAGGTTATCAAAAACATGACTATCATCAGACTTTGCTTCATTGTCAGCATCATCATCACTAGTCACTGATGATGGAAAATGAATAAGATATGTGGAGTCACCCTCAGGTGATTTAAATCCAATTCCATAGGGTATTTTGTACTTAGTAATGAAAATTGGCTCAATGGTTCCTTGTTGATTTAGTTTGAGGCCTCTTCTTTCACAGTGTTGATGCTCCATGATCCTATTGGGAATAGAATACTTTGCACTCTTATAATAATCAACCAACTTGTCATTGTATATCCATGATTCATCTCATTCGAGAGGTTATTTTTCTTGGATAGATGCTCATATAAACATGATTGGTCTTATATTATGAAGTTTATTTTTACCTTTTCATTGCCAATGCATGTGTGGGGTAACTTGAGGTCATCCAAAGGTCTTTATATTCTGAGGAAAATTGGCAATATGAAAGGTATCATGGGTCACATACTCCCCTAAGACATTATCTAAAATGGTGAAATGATTAGAAGATTTAATAGGTGACATGTGGGAAAGGGAATCTAGGGTATTAGGATCTATGCAATTGTCCTCTAAAGAATCAATAAGTATGGCCTTTCCTTTATCCTAATTGGAACTTGGATTCATGTTATACTAGAAATTGTAGCTTTAAAAATTAGCCTCAAGATGTTTTAAGTATTCATATGGGTGAAAATCTCCTAGAATATTCACTTCCATCCCTGAGTGGGAGAACTTGATACATTGGTGTAGTGTTGATGGGACTACACAAATCTCATGTAACCAAGGCCTACCTAGAATCATATTATATAACAACTCAAGATCAAGAACATGATAAAGTGTATCATGGGTCAAAGGCCTAATGACAATTAGTAAGCTAATGGTGTCTTATGATTCTCTCTTCTTATTATCATAGGCTTTGATAGTTATCATTTCTAGTTGAAGATATACCATTATGTACCCAAGAAGCTTGATGAGCTTTAGAGACACTAGGTTGAGGCCTGATCCATTGTCTATAAGGACATGTTTCACTTTATGCCACTTTATATAAACTTCTATGTATAATATATTATGGAGTAGGCCAAGGGAAGACATATTGCTTTGGTTAAAGGTGGCTTGTTGGGCTAGAGCTAGGTGTCCAACCAAAGATTGAAATTTATCAAGGGATATGTCTCTAGCAATAATGGATTAGGTTAAAAATTCAATCATAATGTTCTTTTGGATTGTTTACATTTGCAACACATCTAAAATAGAGATCTATGCTGGTGTCTTTTGAAATTATTCCATAATATCAAACTTTTGGTCTTGGTCAATTGTGAATGGTTTCTTCTGAGGCTAAATGGTTGGTTGGATAATAGGCAAAGTGGCAGATGGTTGTGGGCTTAGGATAGTAATCTTTGAACTCCAAGTTATGATTACATAATTAGGATTAGATGTTGGATCATGATTGATAACAAATGTTAAGAATGGTGTGGGACTAGATAGGACAAATCTCAATTTTGGTGCCCTTGTATGTGTTCATGTGGTAAGGATGATTTATTAGTATAAGGTCCAAAAGTGGAAGTCCCAATTTGCTAATTTGCCTATGTGTGGTCCTAGGTCAAAGAAGGATTATCCATGTAATTTGGTTGAGTGGTATTGTTTATCAATGATATATATTGATTATTGATTGATCTAGGATTAAGGGAGATGGTATTAATGTTAACCCTTTCAATATGACCTACAACCCTATTATAGTAATATGCAACTACATGGTAGGTTTGTTGGTTATTACCATTTTGACCTTGGTTTTGTCCTTTGTTTTTATATTTTGGGTTCTACTATTGCTTTTATTGGTTCAACCTTTGATTTTGATACTATCTATTTTATTATTGCACCAATTGGTGTTGTTTTTTATTGTTGTTGTTGTTAGCCGTTATGTTGTTATTGGGTGTTATGTTGTGCAAAATGGTTTTGATAAATCCCAAGAGTTTGATTGGAGGTAGAAGCACCATTATTTAATGTTATCTCCCCATTATCCAGTATATTCTTAATGAAATGTTTAATTTTCACACATCTTTTTAAATTATGCTCATTGACTTGATGATATTCACAAAATTCATTTTCATGGTATTAATTAAGATAAGGAATGCCTTATAGATAATGATTTTGTATAGGATAACTAATTAGATTAGAAGTGATAAGTTTGTAAAATATAGACTCAATAGGCTCTCCTACGTCACTAAAGACATGATGAGTAGGTGCAATTCTTCTTAAAGGAGGGTTTACAATGGTAAAGGTTATTGCATTTGTTGTGTGGGTCTTGGTTTTTGTGTTTTTGGCATTGGCTGGAGAGGTTGTTAGGTAGGAGTAAGATAAAAAGGTGGTGCAGATGATGTTTACACTATTTGGACATGATGTGACTTAGTTACTCCATTTCCCACAACATTCCTATTACAGTTGAATTGATTTGGTCTATCTTAGTTATTGGCTTGTGTTGGTTGTGATACTTGCACTTGGATTAGATGTTGGTTTTGGATACTTCCCTAATTGGTAACTTGATTTTGATTATTTGAAGTAATCTTAATGATCCTTTTATTAATAAGGGATCACTCAATCAACAAGCCTTTATCGATGATCTTTTTGAAAGTATGTGCACATTGTAGTTCCAAATGCTAAACTATCTCACTATGCAAATTTTTAGTAAACATAGTGGCTAATTATTTATCTGGTAAACTATGGGTGAATTAGATTGTAAGGACTCTCTATAATTATAGATAACTTCCAAAACTCTCATTGGCTTTTTGTTTTGTTTGTGTCAAGTCAACTAGTCAAATCTCATGTTTGAGATTATAGGAAAAGTGCTACACAAACTTATACAAAAGATCATCAAAATCTGCTACTAAATTCTTGGGAAAATTTAAGAACAGTTCCAAGGTTTGTCTAGCTAAGCTCCTTGGAAATAACAAAAAAAGTTATATATCATTATATGCCACTGGTTGACATGCAATAAAGAACTCAACTAAATGGGCCTTAAGGTCACCTTTCCCTTGTGTTTATCAAATTTTGGTGGTTCATATCCTAGAGGAAATGGTATCTAAAAGTAATCTATGTTAAATGGATAAGAACACACATAATTCAACTTAAAATTTTTAGTTTGTTTCCTAGCTTGAATGGAAACAATTGCATCCTTCATCTATTATACTTCTTGGGCTAGGAAATTGGAGGGAACATTGATTTGATGGAGAACATTGGTTTGTGTAGATGGTTGAGAGGTCACAAGTGTGACACTTTGACTAGGGTATGATGGAGATGTCTATTAGTGTATGTTGGTTTGGTTAGGAAATGGACCAAGAATACACATATACAGATTAGGATGTACTTAAAATTACACATTTGGTTGTGTGATATTCTAGTTTGGATTCGATATAAAGGTTCCACTTGGAGGATTTTGTGGTTAGGATGGAGGGATATAAATATATTTTGCCTACTATGGTTGAAAAGGGGCATGCTATTGACTAATAAAACCTTGTTGTTGAGTGGGAACTTGTGAACCAAGACCTTGTCTCTAAACTTGGGGCACATTTTAAACCAATTATTGCTTAGTAGGTACTTGAGAAATATGGGAGCCTCCTTATTATACAAATCATTATTGGGAAGTGAATGCATGTTGAAGATTTGACATTTTTTGTCTACCAATATTTACATATTTTTTTCTATTCATCATTTAGTTTTGGATTGGTACACTAGTCTATGACTAAAGAGGTATATTTGTCACTACCTGACAAGGTATAGCATTAGTTGTTCCCTATTGAGGTGGCAATATATGTATCCTCTATTGATTTGGCACACTAGATTTTGCCTATTGTTATGGAATACTACTCAACACTTATTGAGGTGGAGTAGGATTCATCACATTCTATTGAGGTATGACATTGGTTATTGGTTGACTACCTAATCTTGTTGGTTGAATGCTTGATGAAGTAACTAGTTGAGGTTGGGATGTAGAAATTCCTACTCCCTAATTTTGAGAACCACTTGTAATGTTAACTAAAATCACATTTTTTTGGATAGCCACTAATATATGAACACTACTTTGGTGTGGATTGGATGTTGTGTGTACATTGTCCACTATATTTTGGCCATTTTGCTATGTAGAAGTTAAAGAGACTTCTTTGATTATTGGGGTATGAAATAAGCTGTCAACTAAAGTGTTCTACATGAATGGGTATGAACTTTTGTTATTTATACCAATTAACTCTATCAAAACTCCTATTCATATAACTAAGTCAATAAGAGGTTTGCTCACCATCATCATCTAATTGAAATTGCATGCTAGATTTAGGTAGTTTTGATATGCCATTTACATTTGGTTAAAGTGGTCTTCCATGAGGTTTTTTCTTTGTTATGAATATTAAGGTCCTAATATGTTGTTTGGAATAGAGCCAAAGGATTTCTAGAAGAAGCCTATTGATTGTAAATTATGTTGTGGGGCATTCTTACTAAGCTTGGTAAATTCTCATGGGGGAAGTCTACTAGAAACTTGGCCCCTACCTCTATGGCTCAAACCAAAATCTTGTCTTTATTCTCCAAAAAATGATGCTCAAATAAAAATGGATCATATGTAGAAGGCATATTAGTAAAGCACAACTATTGAGGAACTAGTTCATCAGCTGTGGGCATTGTAGCTAGGTATTGTGTGGTTTGTTCTTGATCTTATTCTAAATAAGGCAGTGCATTAACCAAAAAGTTAGCCAATTGATCTTGTCTTTGTGCCCTTAATTGAGTATTATAAGAGGGATAAGGATCCATCTCATAAAAAATATTATCTGCATAGGGGTCTTGCACCATTTCTTCTTATACAACCATATTACTAATCCCTGAGTTGTACATGAGTCCACTATGAGTATAGGAGTCATGTTGGGATCCATAGTCAATGCTTTGTGACAAAGGGACATCTTCAAACTCTAGAAAGACATTGTCTAAAAAGATGATTTTCAAAATTGGTCTAGATTCATCAAAAGGATCAAAAGGTTTATGCAAAGATTTTTGATAACACAAGATAACATAAAGTGTCTAACATTACACATCTTAAATAAAAATATTAAGTAAACGAACTAAAACTCAAAATGCCAAACACTAAGGTTGAAGTGTTTCAAATCAGTCTAATCTAGGAAATTAAAAGTTGCTAGGTATTTTGGCCAAAACACAATGTCAAAATTTGGGCTCAAATAAGGCATGTGCTAGGACTCTTTGCCAAATGGAGTCAAAATCTAGATTTTGAAATAGATGAAATTTTTAATCTAACAGATTTGGAGCACTTATAAAAGACACTAGGCAATTGATTCTTGGACATAGAATCAATAAAATAGGTATAAGGTATGAAACAAAAGGCACTTTAGAGATAGTTTGTTTTCTCATAAATAATGGTATAAAACTTGGTTCTTTTGAAAAATAAGCTAGACAAAAGTGAATGGAATAACTATGCTAGACAAAGGTACACTCAAATTGGTTTGAAAATGTGGGAACAAATTTGATCTCTAGGCAAGAGGGCCTATGAAAAAATATCCAAAATGTTTTGGGTGGCATAACAATGCTAGACTACTCAAAACATGTGACAAAATGCTTTTTTCAAAAACTCTCTAAGGCAAAGATAGATTCACACAAATTTGATAGCATAACACTACCTTTCTTGACTCAAAATGTTTTAGTACATATACTCAAAGTGCAAGTGTTTAGCATAAAATAACTTAAGTCTATCAAGTGGTGATAATGATCATGAGTCTTAAATAGCCTTCAACCCAAATTGGAAATTTAACCTAAGTTCCCTCACGTTTAGTGAAAATGGCAAATCTACTTAACACATCAACCTTATGAACTTATGAAGGTGTAATTTAGAATTTATATTATAAATGAAGGACTTAAACAAACTTTGGAAAAGGTTTAGACTCAATTAGGCAACATAATTATGCTAAAGTGGATGATATGACTCCAATTTTTGATGAACTTTGAACAAGGTAAATTGATTATTCACAAGGGCATCATAACTCTTTTTTATTCAAAGGAAAATGAGGACTATGTGTTTTTGTTTGTATCATTTGTTCACACCAAGTTTTGACTCCAAACAAAACTTTAATCTAGGATAAAAACCAACTAATTAATCACTCTTACATCCTAAACTAATAAGGTTGTTTGGTATTGTTGGAATCCATCAATATACATCATTTGAGAGGATTTTAAGTGTTCATATCAAAGTAAATATGTATTATATAGTAGTGTTTTTACACCCACCTCTCTCAAATGATAGTACTATGACATGGGCCTTGAGGATCACCTTGCACCAACAATACCTCCATAGCAAATGGGGATTTGTCTAAAATCTACATGTTTTCGAATGTCTCTAAGAGAATAAATTGCACAATGACTTTCATGTTAAATGAAGCAAAAGAAAATCATGGATTTTGGGTCTATAGTACTTGGCTTGTTACAAAAAGGTCTAGTCATTTTTGTAACCATTACATCTATTTCTTGATTAGTGTAGTGAGATGTCTAAAGTGAAAATATGTCCCATGTGTAACTCCATCACTAAAAGGTGGTTTAACTACTCAAACCATCTGATCCTAGTGAGAGTGGGCAAAGTCAATGCTGGGAGATGAAACCTTGAGTCAAAGCTACCTTAAAGAACTCATGGGAGGTAATGATGTCCCCCTCTCAATCCAAGATGTAATGAAATAAAAAGAAAGACTTTAGGGTCATTTTCAAGGTCACCCAAACTATGATGAGTTTTTGAGGAGTGCTTTAGATGACATTATTTCTAAGCTTTGGACTAATATTTTTGAAATAAGGATGGTGATTTTGATTCCAAGGGTTCCCTAAAGGGGACAAATGAAAGAGCATACACGCACAAACCTTCTTTTTGATAAAAAAGTTTTAATTTAAAAAACTAATTGAATATAAAAAACTTGGAAAAGTGAATTCATTTTTAAGCACCAAGTTGAATGATTAGGTGTTATTTTGACCCCTTGGTCTTAAGTTGTAACTTTGAAAGCCTAACTTATCAAAACATTTACTTAAGCACTTGAATTTTTCAATAAGCCCAAATATAAAGTTCTTAATTCATTTTAAAACACTCAAAAGTGTGAAAGGTACTAATTTAGTTTTCTTAGATGACTTTCCATCTATATATTGTAAGAAAAATGTTAGCAATTTACTTAGATTTAAATCACTTTTGAGGATTAAACAGGAACTTTTGAAAAATGAGCTCTCAGGTTGACAATCAAATTAGGTTAGATAGGTGAGTTGGGTTGATAAGCGAGTCAAGTTGATAGGCGAGTCAAGTTGGATAGATGAGTTAGGTTGGTAGGCAAGTTGGGTTGGATAGGTGAGTTAGGTTGATAGGTGAGTTGGGTTGGATAGGTGAGTTACATTGATAGTCAGGGTGAGTTAGGGTGAGCCAGAGCTAAGTTAGGCTAAACTAGAGCCAAGTTGGGTTAAACTAGAGGTGAGTTGGGTTGAACCAGAGCCAAGTCAAGATGATTTAGAGCTAAGTTGGGTTGAGCTAGAGCTAAGTTGGGATAAACTAGAGCTAAATTAGGCTGAGCTAGAGCTAAGTTGGCTTGAACTAGAGCTAAGTTAGGATGATCTAGAGCCAAGTTAGGTTGAGCTAAAGCTAACTTAGACTAAACTAGAGCTGATTTGGGTTGAGCCTGAGCTGAGTTGGGCTAAGCTAAAGCTAAGTTGAGCTAAAATAGAGCTGAGTCAAGATGATCCATAGCTGAGTTAGGGTGAACCAAAGCTAAGATAGGATGAACCAAAACTGAGTCAATCCAAACTAGAGTTGAGTTGGGTTATCCTGAGAATAAAAGTGTGGTTTATAAAAATGGACTATTTTTATGAAATTTTTGCTTTCTTTGCTTCCATACTCTAAGAGCCTACATGAAAATAGTTAGTAGGTTGTTTTTAGAGGCTTTGTGAGAAAATTTTTGGGTTTCAATCCCATTGGGCATGCCATTGTATGAACTAGGAATTTGATGATGAAGGGGAGATTAGTATTGTGTTAGTGGATAGATCAAATCAAAAGCACACTAAACTAACACCTTCATGCCTATTTACTAAAATGAGCTTAATAATTTAAAAAAATTAAAAGCACAACTAAAAAATAAGGAAAAATAAGAATCTGTCACCTTCCTTGGATGCTCCAAATGCTTTATTGTAGTGGTTTGCTCAGTTTGTGCTCATGAAGTTTGCATCAATAGAAGCTTGACTACCTCCATCTCTCCTTGGTACCTTTTTTGGCTTTGGATTCAATATTTTTTCATCATAAATTTGGCATGTGAGATCTTTTTAGAATTAATTTGACATGGTAAATTTACACAAGTTAAGCTTCTAATTCATGTGGCAAGGCTTCTTATTTATAGATTTTGAAAAATGGCTAGAATTAACCTGAACCATCCATCTCAAGATTGAGATGTGTGGATAAGGATTAATATAATTATGTAACTAAAAATTCATAAATAGGTTCATCAATATTTTGGATAGAGGGGCATTTAAGAGGCATGGGAGGGGTTAACCTTGATATTTTATGCATTTATGGCTTAGGGATGTTTGCCCAAGAAATGATGTCACCTGATGATGTACATATTTAATATTCATTTCTAAAAATAATTATTTAACAAGTTTCCATGGAATTCTTAATTAGACTCTAATTTGGTTTAAATATCTCTTAAGCATGATTAAGCACTTTGTGCACAAATTACTCAAATTGATCAAAATGCCTTATTATTGGCCCAAAATTTGACTCAAATGGAATTAAAATGTGATGTCAAATGTATTGGATCCATTATCCTATTTAGGATGTTGTCAAAACAAAATAAGAAAGGCACATGTCTCATGCAAGATATTTGACAAAAAAGAGCAATCCAGAGCATCGAGGTGCAAATTTGGCATTTTGACTTGAAATAATTTGATCAAAGTTAACTAGCCCATAAATTGCATTGTCTTATTTAGTGATACCCTAGTCAAAATAAGCACTTTAATATATTAGGGTCAAATATTTTAATATGATTTAGTGTTTTTAGGTTAAATTGTGTATTTTAGTAAGAATTGGTCAAAACCCTGATTGGAGGTTATCAGTTACTAGATTTAGGTGTCTACATAAAATCTATCAATAAAACATGTAAATTATAATTAAATGAGTAATACTAAAATATATGAGCTATAATTTCAATGAGATACACATATTTTTCTTATTCAAACTATAGATGAAAAGGAGGAAGGTAAAAATATGGAAAAAGGTATCCCCATTTAGGTTAAATCAACATAAATGAAAATGGGTGGACTAAGATTTACAATGGATAATTATGGAGGGAAGATGGTAAACTTTATGTATAAATTTTCACATTCACATTGATTTTTTTAAAATTAAATTATTGTGATTTCACACATTAACCAACAAATTTGTTGATTATTTTAAAATTATATGATTATGGGTAGAATTATTAACTAGGGATTTTATGGTTATAACTATTAGAATATATTAATCTTTGAAAAATAAACACACTAATATAGTGTGGTTTTTTATTCATATATCTAGCCTTTATTTTTTAATTTTATAAAAAAAAAATCCCTTCGTCAATTCCAAGTGAATTCAAAATTTTATTTTTATTGATGATTTTAATATTGGACTTATAGGATGGGTTTCAATCCCTTGGAAAGGTTGGTAAGGAATAAATATTTATCATTGATTGCAATGCTACATAAATTTTTTACTTAGAAGGATTAAAAATTGCATATAATGATGTAAAATTCCTCCACATTTCAATTTAACAAGTGGTAGGGCAACATCATGATGAAAAGAAAGGGATTTTTAATAACATCTTGTAAAGAAAACTATCTTGAAAATGTGGTAAAAAATCATGATAGATGGACCACATAGAGAGGAGGATCATTACCATAGTAAAATTTCCTAAAACATAAATGCCTATACAAAATACTTAAAACTAATTCTAATAAAGAAAATAATCAAGTTCCAAGATAGTTATTAAAAATAATTATCCACATGGATGTGAAACTATTATTTATAGTAAGAAGAAAATAAGTAAAGAAAAAGTAACATATAAATGCTCAAAAAAATGTGTTCATCATGTAGTCATAAAAAGTAAAAGGACATCTTTTCAATAATTAATAGGAACCAAGTAATAAATAAAGATGATTGGATCCTAATACATCAAATAGTTTTGAAATTTTTTGAGAAATTACTCAAAACTCATCCAAATAAATTTTGAGAGAATGTGGTATGTAATAAAATAAACCAATTGAATTTGGTTCAAGAGAGTTTCAAAACATTGCAAGGAAGTTGAAAATAAATAAAGTAACATCAAATAATGTGTTGTGAGTATATATTCAAAAGATAAAGGAAGTTTTTTTAATCTATAAGGATATGAGTCATCACTTCAACACATGACATTTGGTTGTTTATTAAAATATATTGAAAATCCATCAAAAAATTCATCACCATATTCAACATGTGTGTGAAACAATAAGTCATACCTCTTATTTTGCCATACCACAAAGCTCTTGTAATATCAATACTATAGGGTGAAACCCATTTGTAACATCAGCAAAAACCATCAAAGTAATTTTTGGCTATTACCAACCATTGTAAAGGTTTAATAGATGTCTAATATTTTTCATTTATAAATCACTAAATTCTTATATTATTTGTAATAATTGAGTGATATAGGGATAGACTAGGATTACTTAGATGCTACACATCTATTTTTTAGATAATGTATATAACATACCATAATATCAATTTTATATTATAGTTAGACATTTGGTGTCCATTTTGATTGTCTAATATCTCCTTTACTTATTAGGATTTGACATATATTTGGATTTTATAAGTCAAAATTTCTTCCACATATAACCTAATAAATGCATTTAGTTAGGTTATCCACCAAGTTTCCTTATAGAACCTAGATTAGTGGTATCAAAACATACAAACTTCATAACATTTAATAATGGTATTAAGGTTGTATATGAAATCGTTATATGTTTTTACACCCACCCATATGATCTATGATTTATATAATTTAAGGCTAAAAATCACAACCCTTCATCATACCTTCACATCCTCACATGGAAGACAAATAAAACACAAATAATATTAATTTATATTTGTTTAATAAAATGATAGATAATGCATTGCAATGAAAATGATAAGAATTGGAAGAATGTCATGAAAATGAATGAGAATGTATCATTGACATATTTTATCAACTTATCAAGTAAATTCAAACTCTTTCCAACCAATTTCATTCATAGTGACCTTTTCATGATTTGACACATTAAGAGGTATAATTAAATATATTTATCTCTATGTTTGAATGAAAATAGATAAAAATTCCCTAGATAATTATCATAACCTTATTTATTTATACAAAATGGTTAATCATTTCATTAAACAATAAAAAATAAATTTGTGTCTTCTAAAATTTTATTTGTTAATAAATAAATTATTCAAAAGCTATTGATTTTCAAATGAAATATGCGAATAATAATTTAACATAGACACACCTATAGGTACCTAAAATTATTTCATAAAAGTAATTAAATAAACATATTAATGTTTTGGAAACTGTGGTGACTGATACATCAACTTATCTTAGTTATGCCAAGGTTCTGATCAATCTATACAAGAATAAAAAAACACTTTCCATACTTTTTTGTCCAAACTAAATGTCAAGGAATTTTAAAAATATATTTTTGAAGTATAGGATAGGCCTGATACCATATATCTAATGAGATGTGGATTTCCTCTAGATATCCACCAATGAATAAGCATAATAATTTTATTGAGGTTTTGAAAAAAAAATTAAACTAAAGATTAAGAAATAGTATTTTGAGTCTTAAGATAAATCAAAGTCTAATATTTAAAAAAATAATTCTAAACAAAGAAATGGCTCTATTTTCCAATCAAAAAATAAGTATCAACTATAAAATGATCAAATCAAGTAGTCCAAGATTAAATGTAGTGCTTAGTTCATAACTCAAAAAATCACTCCAATAAATAGAATCATGATATTATAACTATACTTGGATAATTTGAGGTGGTAGTTACACAAATTTTGGTACTAAAGAAAGGTAAGAATATCAAGGATTATGAAGATAGTGTTATGTTTGGTACCATAAACATATCTAATTCCAAAATATAGATGTATAGGAAGAAAAAAGATTTTTCCATTCTTAATTGTGGACTAATGGTTAATGATTGCACTTCGTTATTGAGAAAGGAATTTAGAAGACCCTAATTTATTTTGAAGTAGTTATAAGAATAAAATTTACACTAACACCTCACCCAAAACCATAATTCATTAAATGGTTTAAAGTAAAAAATAGATCTTTTTCAAGATACATACCTTTTAAATGTAGCACCATTATAAGTATTTAGTTTTTGACTTGGATAAACATATTTTTATCATATACACAAAGTTTAATAATTAAATACTATGGATATTTTCATAGATGTTGGTGATATAAGATAGCACATATTAGTAGTAGTTTTTAAGGTGTCAGGCATTAGGAAAACATGTGTAAGAAGATAGTCTCTTATAGTAAAAAAAATTCTTTGTATAGTGAAACCTAAAAATAACAACATCCTATTATCACCAATTCTAGTGGTTCCTCCAACAATAAAACATATAAAAGAATTAAATCACAATTTGGAAGAATACAAGGATATCTCTAAGTCTGATAAATAAGTGCCTACACATTGTGTAGTGAATCGTACCATCGAATTGATTATTAAAGTAACTCTACTTAATGACTCTTTATACCACCTTTAATTTATAAAGACTTATGATATCAAATGATCCATGAACTCATGGATAAAGGACCAATTAGGATTAACCCATAAATTTTTGGTAAACCAATGTTTCTTGCATCAAATAATGACAACACATGGATGTTGTGCATTGATTATCAATATCCCAACATGATCATAATTAATTACCACTACCCTCTTATAAAAATTGAATTCTTATTAAACTAGCTTCGTAGTACCAAATTAATCACCAAAATTGATATTAATTTTGGTTATCATTAGATTATTTTTGAGCTTATACACATTTGGAAAACAAACTTAAAGTCAAAATAAATTCTATTTGAGTGGTTGTTTATTCATTTTATCCTAGCTAATATACTTTGCACATTATTTTGGATGATTAATGACATCTTTAGACATTCACTACTTCATTTATTTTAGTCTACCTTGATGATACCTTAATCCTATACAAAATATGAGATGAACATTATCATCATATTGAACTAGTGTTCCAAACTTTGAAGAAACATAATTTGCATGGTAACATGGGAAAATATTCATTTTATATACAATAGATATAGTATTGGGATATATTTTAGATGAAAAACTAGTGTATGTGGACCCAATCAATATTAGAGTCATCCAAGAATGGTAAACACCAAATAACATCATATAGATTCATAGATTCTTGGGATTTTAAAATTTATACAAGAGGTTTGTATTTGGTTTCTCTCATGTGACTTATTATCAAAACCAAGTTGCAAAAGGTGACACCAAATAAGTTATCATGTCATCTACTACACAAAAGCAAACATTCAAAAAGTTATAATGCATACTTTGTTTCATGATATTACTTGTGTTACGTTAACTTTAATATTAAATTTGACACATATATTGATGCATGTAACTATTCACTTGGAGAAGTCCTCATTTAACATGGCCATCTAATTTCTTATCACAGTAAAACCTTAATTTTACTAGTAAGGAACTACCCAACATATGATCATGATATTCATGACATTTTTCAATAATTTAAGAATTGGAATCATTACATCATAGGAAATAAGAATATAAACAAAAAAAACTACAATACACTTTAATTATTACAAAAATAAGAAACATTACAACAAGAGAGACATCACAAATGGTCTTCATAACTTTGACAATTTGATATGAACATCAAGAATAATAACGAAAGTGAAAATATAATATCATATTTTATAATTTTGCCTTTAGTTAAATATCTTATTTATATAATTTATGCATGTGATCATTAATTAAAACATGGTTGGAATTTTACCCATATAATTCAAACTTTGTATGTTTCTATTAAAAGTTATTTTGTGATAATTCAATTCTAGATTTCTACTTTAAATATGGATTCATATATTATATTAGGCACTTGTGTGTACCACCCAAGATAAATAGATATAAAATAATATGGTAATACCATTTTAACAAGGTTTTCAGACACTGTAGAGTTTTAAAATACCCTTGTAGTGTTACTGAAGTACTTATTTTTACCACACCTTAGGTTAGTTGTTGTCAAATACATAAATTTATGTAACACATGTAATTTACATAGTAAATAAGAGGAAAGGTTTGTACACACTTTTTTTCCAATGAAACCATGGGAATATGTTTCCATGGACTTCTTCTCAGACTTCCCTACTATAAGGCATGCTAATGATTGTGTTTATGTAGTTTTTGATATATTATCAAATTTGGACAATCTTATACCTTGTAAGAAAGTAATCTCACATTTATAAACATCTCAATTGTACTTTCAACATGTTTATATACACTTTTTAATTATATAACTATAATATTTAGTAAGGATATAATTTTTTTTTTAATTTATATAAAATAATTTGGTCTATACTAGACTAGTTTGAACAAGTTTGGTGTGTTCCATCCATATACTGATGAAAAGACCAAATAAAAAATATGATAGTACCTATTTTTAGAATTTTCATTTAAAATAAGAAACACACTTGGGATTAAATTATTCATTTAATTTAACAAAAACATAATAGATATCTAAAAATATATGATTCACAAACCTTTTTAGGTCTAATTTAGTTTCCAACCTTTGAACCCATTAATGTAGCTTCCCAGGGAACAACATCAAAAATAACAACTCCTTCCACTCAAAAGGAAGTTTTAAAAGTTATTCACTTTATTGATAACATTAGATATATATAATATCAAGTGAAGACCATCCTATAATAATAAAATGATAATTACAATCACTTCCATAATAACCATGATCATTGCACACCTTTCATGTTGATGATCAAGTATGGCTTCCTGTGTTGAATGAGATATTACTATGGCCTTGCTTCAAACTTCATATATTCATTAAAATACCTAAACAATCATGAAGTAAGTATGAGATATTAATTTTGAGCTTAATATTCCTTATTAACTTGGGTTGAATTTAGACTTCAACATAAAACTATTTCATCATTAATTTCTACCTTTTTGTATACATTGAGTGGTGTATGGAACATTTAATAATAAAATTGTAGTCTAGACTAATTAAACTACAAAAATTGGATAATGTAATTAATTAATAGGATAAATAGGCATAAAAAATATATCCTACCATTGCAAATCATTAAATCAAGTCAACTACATTACCAAGTAAAATGGTTTACAAAAATACATGTTACCATTTTGTTCCCCACATCTTATTTCAAAACCACATGCAATGGGAACTATTACACTTCAAGTTAGTTTGCTTGATCTATGAGGGTCTAATTCATCACTTAAACTCATAACGTCTTAGTGTTTAATGAAATATTTTTAATCTTCACCATCATCTTCAGTATCATATCCAACACATGAAAAATTTCAATTTCTAACTCCTCTTATATCATATCAAAAAACTCTTAAAGTGTAAGTATTATAGTATGAAAAATATATATAACATTAGTATAAGACATTAAAACAATAGGTGGTTATGAATATATTATTATAAAACATTGTATTGGTTTTAACAATGATTCATCTTCCTCCCTTGTATATTAATAAATTCTTCTATTTTATTGTAATAAGTGAGTGATACAATTATAAACTGGAGTATGTGAACATCATAAATATAATTTCTTAGAACATGTATATTATTTAATATAATAAAATTCTAATACTATAATTCTATATCTAATGTCCATTACTTTTATCTTCTCCTTCCTTTTCTTATTTCACTTTTATATATCTATATCCTTTATCATTAATTATCACTTCTACATATAAACCATTAAATATTTTTAGTGAGGTTGTCCACTAGGTATCCTCTTGGAACATATATAATTTGTCATGAGGTAGATGAAATTTATTTGTCTCTTGAAATTAGAGCTCTCAAGTAGATATTCATTGTAGGTTTTTTGATGGAAATTAGTTTAGGTCAATGACACTAAACTAATCATAAAAATGGATTTATAAAAGATATATCTAATTTAAACATAATAATATAATAACAATTTTTTTGAGATGTTCTCAAAACAAGAATTATATATTCTTGAACTTAACAAGAGACATTATTATAGGAATACCTAGATTTTAATTTTCATGTGTATTTTCAATGTCTAAAGTGAGTGAAAAACATGTAAGGAAGTAGTCCGAGAGGAAATCAATAAATTTGGTGTAGAGAAAATAAGTGTAAATAAATAAACAAAATTGAATGAATCAATTTGATTTATGATTAAAATCACATAGTTGATCTTGAAAGGCTAAGATTTCATTTTGGTCTAAAAGTTTTATCTCAAATAGTGGAAGTTAGATTATCTTAAAATAGTGTGAGTGACTTTTTTTTTTTTCTAATAATAAATATCTCTCATATTGTTTAATTGAGTTTAAAATATGATATAATCACTTATCCTTTCTCAAAAACCCTAATCCACTCCAAGATACCTTGAAAGAACATAAAAAATGGGTGTAATTTTGAGGGGCTTGAATCAATCTGACCCAAATTCTATTTTTTTGGAAATAAACATTAATATAGTTCATAAAGTATTCTAAAGAAATATGAATATCCCAACCCTTATCCTTATTCTTTCACTAATTATTCACTTAATTTGTTTGTATGATAGGTGTATGCACTTTAATAGATGAAAATATTAATAAAAATAATAAGGAATAAACTCATGGGAGTTTTCTTTAGTCTTTGTCCTTATCCTAAATACATTACCATGATTGTATATATACTTGAATTGAATTTTAAACCCTATTAGAATGTAAGGAAACTATTCAAAAGTAGGAAATTATAAAAACAAAGGTGTATACACCTAATTTTGGTATAAGCCATGTAGTCACGATGTATTTTTCATGATTTTTTAGATTTGGATCATACAAATATTTGAATCTTTTAAAACACTTTTCATTTGAATTTGAACCTTCATATACTTATATCTTCCATATTTACTCATAAAGAACTTAGATTTTTTAGTTACCTACATCAGGATCCA
Organism: Torreya grandis; assembly: GCA_037957365.1. NCBI lineage: Eukaryota > Viridiplantae > Streptophyta > Pinopsida > Cupressales > Taxaceae > Torreya > Torreya grandis. The sequence continues at coordinate 1,753,141 of JARHVA010000724.1, read as the reverse complement.
TCCATTCATCCTCAGTCTATCTCAATCTATTTCTAAGTATTTTTATTTCATGACCATAATCATGGGTCTAAAATTATGGTATAACATTAATTAGTGATGGTTGATTTTGGTCATCTACCTTTTATGGTCATTTATTCTTTATGTTGATTTATTATGACTTGATTATGTTATATGTACAATCACTAATAGGGGGGATAAATCTATGATTCAAGATAATTTAATTTTAATTCCAATTCATTTAATTTTTAACCATTCAAGACATACATTCATGAATAATACAAACCATTCAATATAATGAACAAGGAAGAAAATTCAAGATCAAACACACAACACATGAATTATGTGGGAAATCCTCATGGGGTATAAAACCCACTCTTAATCCTAAAAACACATGGACTACTTATCTTATAAGATATCAAAAATGAGATACCTTTAATGAAGCACCTACTTCACAAGGATCACCCACCCCTAAGCATAAACAAACACCAACTTGTCCTAGATGTTGAGTACCAACACAACACCTCTAATATCAATAGATCCAAAAAATTTGATGGATAAAAAATGTATAACATCTCTCTTCAATCCTTCGCACTCTCTGAAGCTTTCACACACAAGTAATGCATCCAAAAACACCCTTTTGGATCACTTCATACTTCTTTGCTCATCTTTAATCTTGAATCCTATAAGAAAACTATTATAACATTAGAAATATGACCTATAGGTCATGTAAAAATTCATAAATTTTATCTTCACTTAAATCCATCCACAAATCACACTCACACATCACTATCCTTTACATATCAACTTTATAAACCATCACCTTTGTTTTTTCTCTTTAGGAGTATACTTGTTCATCACATTCTTGGTCGACCATAAGACTTTTATTAACTCTTAAGTATTATATCCCACTAATAAATATATCAATACCACCTTCATATGTCTACCATAGCATCCATATATGACCCTTAAGAAACTACACCTTTCAATTAGGCCTTACTAGGCCTTTTAGGTCTCATGGAGACATATTCACCACTTTAGCATTTCACTGAGAAAAACTAAGAACATAATAATCCCTAAAAGCATATAATTCCATGACACATGACCCATAAAACACCATAAATTTATTAAAGTCATCCCTACTCACTTGTTCATATGCAAAACCTATCAAACATTTGCCTTGTATACTAAAACACCATGAATGAATCAAAAGTCAACTTGTAATCAATTGTTCATACTGAAGATGGATTAGTCAAACATATAAAATCCATAAAAATAATTATTAAGGAGTTTAAAACACTCTTAAACAGATAAGAACATCCAAATTACATTAATAAAAACTCAAACATCCTACCCAGGTCACTTGCAGAAGATGGTCAAACCTTTAGTCAACTTTGGAGCATAATAATGCAAATGTACTATCATTCAAACCTCCAAATTAATTATCATGTATTAATCTTGAATTTATATAACACTTTTTATTTTATACCACCAACAAATTCATCCTTCATAAAAATTTATAGATGAAACAATGAGGGTTTATTTTCCTTTGTAAATTCAAATATTTGAATTCCAACTGTCACTTTTTAAAGCAAATTTGGCTATGGAAAATAGAGAAATATGCCTAGGAAGCCAACATTGAAACATTATATATTTTTATACACACATATTTATGACCTAAAAATTGAACCGTATTATCTTGGCACAAAATTGATCATATCCATGTGACCAACTCCTTCTTACACTTCCACATAAGTGAATGTTGATGTCATCAATCTACTTACTCAACTTGATTTTCCAAAAGACCAACTAGGCTTAAATGACCACAAGGATGAACAAAAATGAAAAATTTTACTTCCATATTCACTAAAATCACTATTTATATCCCATAGGGTCTCTGTAGCATTATCACATTATCAGCATCATCCATCAACCTACCTAACCAAGTAAATACTACAAGCTCCATGCATGAGTAATAAGGCACACTTTGTCATTTACCTTCTAATATAAAATACACTTAATTAATACTATTTTCAACCTCATGTAAAATATTAGAAATATTAGATACATCATTGAAAAAACCTCAATAATCTCCCCCTTTATCATTGATGTCAACACCAACATAAGACTATGCACATATTCCTTCTGTAAACACTTTCTCCCCCTTTGACACAATGATAAAGTGGGCTTACCTATTGATACTAAGGACATAATTTTTTTTAAAATGTTTTTAAAGCTAACGTCAATAAGGTAACTCATATGAGAGAAGATAAAAATTGACTTATCACTATGTATACTATATCTTACCAGATCATCACAATCTTATTCATTGACAACACACCATCTTGATCATGCCTTGTTATATGAAGAAAAAAACACACAAAATTAGGAAAATGGAAGTGATAAAACCTTAATAACATTTATAGGGACTCCCCCTAAGTATTCTAACCTTAGACTCCCCTTTATCACCTTTAGACCATCTCCAACCATGATGAAACCTCATAGTTATTGTTTAAGTAATCTCTCATAAGCCAACTCCATGATCATCAATACATGTTTCAATCCATACTAAAAACATTAAATATGTTAAAAATATACCAAAAAACTCATATTATAATAATCATACCTTTGTTTTTTGTATAAAATGACCAAAAAGTTCATTTCTTCATACTAGCTTGGTGTAGAGGCCAAATAGCCCTACTTGGACCTTATAGAGCCCATAACTTTATGTGTATGTAATTTCATGTCTTAAAATTTCATATATGGAGTAAAATAATATTCCCCCTCATGCATGCCAATAATTATCATTTGACTCTTCCTCTACACCATAGCTTCTTCACAAATTGACTTGTTAATTAGCCCTCCATTTACACAAATCCTTAATCATAAGACAAACCATACACTTTAAAATGACTGTAAAATAAAATTTGAGCACACTTTTATGTAATTAAATGTATTAAGTATCCTCAAGTCTCAAATACCTTGGGAAGGTCACCAATTAACATGGTGAAAAAATAGGGCATCATAAATAAATCTGGTAAACTTACCACTTTTAGATCAATGTCAGATCCAAAAACTTCTCTCACACCTAGAGGCCATCAATTCACACTTCTAGACCAAATTTTGAGTTTTGAATCCAATGGGAACCCATAGAACCATGAAATGGTTTTTATCCATCTAGCCCTTATACACAGACTATGATACCTGAGAGGCATCAGAAATATTTATCTTGTCTTAAAGAAACATTTAAAACCTAAAAAAACTTGGAAACAAGATAAATATAATTTTAAAATAACTTTATATGTTTAAAAGTCATCTTGACAACTCACTAATCTTCATTTGACACCTAAAACTAGTCAAACTATGCATGTAGACCCTGTGAACACAATAGTCATTATGTCAAAACACCTTAGAATGATAATTGAGGACTTATTAAATTTCGTAAACACCTTTTTATCATGTTTATACAAAAAAAAACTAGACTTCACCCTTGGTTGGATTCTTAAGTCTCAAAAGCATCAAATTTACAAGAAGAGTACATATTAGGCAGTGAACACTGACCAAAATGGTCAAAAGGAACAAATGGCCATACCTAACTCCTTTGAAAAAACTAACACATGAAACTAATTTGAGTACACTTATACACATCCTCTTCATACTCCATGTCAACCTTTCCTTCATACTTCATGATTTAAACTATTGAACCAATTATCAAAATTTGGCTAGAATTTACTTGTAGGACCAATGTCCGTGAAGGAGTCTTTTGAAACATTTCATCATCAACCTCTAGATAAATCTCATGAACTTGTTGATCCCATTTAAATAATGATCTTATAATCATTTATATGCAAGGATATGACTCCCAAGCTTTGTCTTAGATATTCAAATGTTGCTTTTGTCAAATGTTTAGTCATTATATGATGTAAGAGCATCAATTCACCTATGTATATTTTTTAAATAGAAGCCTATGTAAGTTAATAAGCCTTGATTTTGAAGGTAAAATTCTATGTAAAAGTCATTTATAGTTTTTAGGGAGTTATATGAGTCAAATTAAAAATATATATCTAAGTTTCAAATAAAATTTATTTGTGGTATTTTATAATCTTGAGAGTTTATTTACACATGGTAAATGTCTTAACACAATCTAGAAAGTGTTTAGAAGATGATAGTGTGATGAAAGAGGGTTAAGTTAAGTAATTTCTAAATTAAAACAAGGATTTGACAGGATATTTGCCTTTGTGTCAGTCCAAAACCATATTTGTATGTTGGTTGGTAAAGATAAGTCTTATATCATCTAGTTAGGACCCAATAAAAGTCAATAGATAAGTATAAGTCAAATCACTTAGTTTTGGAGGAGTATTAGGGGGAGATCATATGATTTATGGATAAAGCCTAAGACATTTATGCCTATACTATGTATAGGTATACATATGTAACTTGGAAGATTGATGAATAAAAGGAATCCATTTGTGTTTAAAAGAGTTTAAGAACTATAGAATAGAGTTTTATAATGCAAAATTTTGATAATCTAATGTAATTATTTGAATATAATTAATAAAATATAACTTGAGTAAAATTTTCATTTGTAAATATATGTATCCCTAGTTTTTGAAGAAATATTTGATATTTAGATTGGTTCTTACATTCATAAAAGTTGCCCAGGTGAGAAAGGACAAAAAAAATGTGTCATGAAGATTAAACAAGTTTGTTTATGATCACCTATATAATTTTAATCCTTCTATTATGTTGTTTATACATGTAATAGTTAAGATAGAGAATAAAGTGTCAAGGTAAGATATTAATTAGTCCATCGATTGAGCTTAAATTTTGGCAAAGGTTTGGGTCACCAGATAATGAGATAAGATGTCTTCATTTAAAGAATAATTATTTGATACATCAGGAAAGTTATGTACAACCAACATTTTTATATAACCATAGGTATAATGGTACCAAGGCAATAAGATCATAGTCTTATTTATGATATTGCATATTGAAGTGAATAAATGGCTTCATTTTATTAGCTAATGGTGCTTTTTATAGTCTCATATATTGATGTGAGTGCCATTTAGTTTGGTCCTAAGGAATGATATTTCACTATTGAAATTAAAATGTGTTTAAGGAGAAGTTTGATAGGTAATGTGGTCCTTTAAAAGATGTCAAGGAGTCTTAAATGTCTATTAAAATGAACTGACTATGTAGTTTTGATGTTCAACCTATCTTAGACCTGATTGGGTCTTATTTATTTATCTATTATAGGAATAATTAGGATTTCAAGTTTTAAAGGTATTACAATAGTATAGAGAGGATTGTTAAGAAGTTTCAAGATAACTATTTAAATACATCTAGGAAGGAAGAATATATATTTTTGTATATATAAATATTTTTTGAACAAGGGAGAATGAATTGGGTATGAAAGTTTTAAAATATTTATCATGTTAAAAACTGGTCATTAAACCCCAAAAAATTCCAAGTATGAATTAAACTCAAACATAGTAGAATAAATAATGTTGAGATCTATACCAATCTAATAGAAGAATTCATGTCCCAACTAAATTCTTGATTATTTCTTGGTTAAATTAAACCATAAACATATGACTATTGGTGCCCCATGCTTGTTATGTGTATTTTAAAGTGCATACAAAAAACAATTTACCTTTTCCACACTATTATAATTGGCACTAATCCACATACACTACTACATTTATATTAATGGGGGTTTTTAGATATATTTTATGGAAGTATTGGTTTTTTTTAAAATGTTTGTTCACATACATGGTTAAATATTTGTATTGTAAGGAAGAAATAGATAATATTATTTAAAGAGTGTTCAAAAGCTACAAGTTTTTAGGCAGAGATTGGATAAAGAAGTTCATTCTTGTGAGGGTTAAAATATCCATGGTAGGTATAAGATCCAAGGTAGAAGATTATTTTTTCAAGATTTAAGTGAAATATAAATAGAATATTAATCTCTTGGATAATCATAATCAGCTTATAAATTCTTATATCACTGATTTGATTAAAAGGAAGTGTGAGTCATTAGTTACATGATAGAGTTCATTGGTCTTGAAAGACCAACATAACCATATATAATTTTGTAACAACAAACTAAAGGAATTGAATAATAATGGATTTCAAATTATCTTGAATGGATAGATAAATAAATGTTATCATTTTAGGATAATGCCTAAAAATTGATAATATTATTATCAATTTTAGTATCATAGCTTAGTTTAATCTCTTTTTAATTATTTCAATGGTGTAATTGAAGGAGTTTTAGAGCACAAATAAATGTATGATAAGAACCAAGAAAAAGGAATCAACATAAATTATTAAAGGAAATTAGAATATCTAAAGCCTATGCAAAATAAGGTATGTTTGTCAAGTTATAGGAAGAAGTATAATTTTTAAAGCTTTAAGATTATGATTTGTAGGGATTCAGAATATAAAAAAAGATGCAATATCTACCAGTGAAAGCAAACAAGGATGATGGAGCTCATGGAAGCTTAGAGAAATATTGTAGGTCATTATAAAGTTATTAATAAGATTTTAAAACTGATAGTTTGTGAATGTTTTTGGTATATTAATGAATATAGGTAGATAATATTGATAGAATTAGTTTGAGAGTTGGGTATGTTGATTTGATGGTTATTTTAGTAATAATGTTGTAGTGATCAGTTGTTGGTTCTTATAGGGAAAGGAGAAGGAAATAAAATCCTAGAAAGGCTAAGAAGGAATTGGAAAAGCTAGGAAGGATTGAAAGGAAAAGGTAAAGGGCTTGTGATTCTTAGAGAAGATAATAAAAGTGATTTCTCTAAGACAAGATCCAAGAAGAGAGATTGGATAAACCATCAAAATGATAAGGTGAAAAATATTTGGATGAGAAAAGAGAGATGGAGCAAGAATACTTGATCAAGATAGTGAAAGAGGTGTTTAAGGAACTACCAAAAGGTAAGAGCCACAATAGAGAAAGAAAAGAGAGAATTAGGAGGAAAACTTCCACAAGGATTTTAAAGAATTGAAAATGAGTATAGATTTGGTGATTCTTAGAGTTGAGAGGATGAAAACTCCATGGCATGGATGAGAGTTAAAAAAGAAAGTGAAATGGCCCATTGAATATATAAGATATAGAAGAAGGCAAAATTTCAAAATTGCCTTTAAAAGAGAACATATATTATTGAGAGAAAAATAATAAGTATGTATTTGTGAACTTGAAATAGGATCTATGTTAGGATAAAATGAGATAGGAGATGAATATAAATTAACAAGCTTCATTTGAGGATTAAACAAGGAAGATATTAAGGAGGCAAATGAGCCTCAAGTTTTTAATTTCTAACATTTACTTTGATGCTTTGATTACAGGTATGAAAGTTTATGATAAAGAGAAGGCTCATTGTAGGGCCTTAAAAGTTGAAGGCAAAGATGAAAAATAATAGGTGCAATATTTAAATAAGATGGAGATAAAACTAAGGATGTTGAAAGTAAACCTTTTGAGCCAAGAAGTGAGTTAATGCAAAAAGAGGATTAAAGAAATAAAGTTACAGAAGATGAGTGATAGGTCAAGGTAACCATTGCAACTCATGGAGAATATGATTTGTCTTTGAAAAATTATATTTTATCAAATGAATGTGTGAATAAACAATTTTATTAATTAACTAATAGTTTGTCTTCTATAAGAAGGATTGAATGCCTTTAGGAGTTCATTGAGAAGGTTAGTTGCTTGAAGGAAATACCCTTAGAGAGCAATAAGATCAGTAAAATATAAAATGGACAATAAGTGGAGTTATCTTGAAAGTCAACAATGAAAAATTTGATGATAATTTTATTGAATAAAAGTCCAATACTATAGTCATGAAGAGTTTAAGGGACAAAACCAGCTATAGAGATGATCAAGAAGATCAAATACAAGTTGTTGCAGCTAAGGTAGAAGTTTTGATGGAAGAGGACAAAGAAAAAGAATTTATTACAGAACAAATCAATATGAAGATAATAAGAGATGAACAATTTAAGGTTCATCATGAAGATTATCAATAAAGATAGGATACAAATAAAGCACAAGGGTGGAGTATGCCTCAAAGGCATAAAAGTAAATTTATTTTATTTAACAAATTAATTTTGTTTATAGGTTATATTGAGAAGACAAGAAGAAAGAATAAGTATAAATGTGGAGAAAAAGAGCATGCGCAGCTATATGAAATATTGATTAAAGAAGATAATTAGAGGTAGATTTCAATAAAGAAGGGCATGACAAAGAAATCTTGAGTAAGAGCTTATGAAATAATTTAAGCCCAAGATTTTGATGTAGGAACATCAATTCACCTATGTATATTTTGTAAATAAAATCCTATGTAAATAAATAAGCCTTGATTGTGAAGGCAAAATGCTATGTAAAAGTCATTATTAGGTTTTATGGAGTTATATGAGTCAAATTTAAAAAAATCTATTTAGGTTTAAAATAGAAGTTATTTGTTGTATTTTAGAATCTTGGGAGTTTATTTACACATGATAAATGTCTTAACATAATCTAGAAAGTGTTTAAAAGTTGATAGTAAAATGAAATAGGGTTAAGTTAAATAATTAGTGAGTTGAAACAAGGAGTTGAGAGGATCTTGGCCTTTGTGTCAATCCAAAACCATATTTTTCTACTAGTTGGTAAAGATGATTCTTGTATCATTTAGTTAGGACCCAAAAAAATTCAATAGATAAGTATAAGTTTAATCACTTAATTTTAGAGGAGTATTAGGGGGAGAGCATATGAGTTATGGAGAAGGCCTAAGACATTTGAACCTATACTATGTATAGGTATACATATGTACCTTGGAAGATTGATCAATAAAAGAAAGTTTTTTGTGTTTAAAAGAGTTCAAGAACTATAAAATAAAGCTTCAAAATGTAAAATTTTGATATTTTGATGCAATTGTTTGAATACAATCAATAAAAGATAACTTGAGTAAAAGTTTCATCTATAAGTGTATATATCCCTAGTTTTTGAATCAATATTTGATATTCATAATGGTTTTTCCATTCATAAAAGTCACCTAGGTGAGAAAGTACAAAAAAAAGTGTTATGAATATTGAAATTTGATATTAGTTTGTTTCACTTGTATGATTTCAATCATTGTATTATATTGTTTATACATGTAATATTTAAGATAGAGAAGAAATTGTCAAGGTAGGATATTAATTATTCCATCAATTGATCTAAAATTTTGGTAGAGATTTAGGTTGCTAGATACTAATATAAGGCATCTTCATTTAAAGAATAGTTATTCGATACATCAAGAAAGTTATGCACAACTAATATTTTTATATAACCATAGGTATGATGGATCTAATTCAATAGGAGCATCATATTATTTATGATATTGCATATTGAAGTGAACAAATGTCATCATGTTATTCGCTGATGGTGGTTTTTAGAGTCTCATATATTGATGTGAGTGCCTTTTAATTTGGTCCTAATGAATGGTATTTCACTATTAAAATTAAAAGATATTTAAGGAGAAGCTTGATAGGTAATGTGGTCTATAAAAGATTTCAAGGAGTATTTAATGTCTATTAAAAGAAAAAAACTATGTAGTTTTGATGCTTGACCTATCTTAGACCTAATTGGGTCTTATTTATTTAACTATCATAGGAATAATTATGAATTCAAGTTTTGAAGGTACTGTAATAGTATAGAGAGGACTGATAATAAGGTTCAAGAGAAATCTTTAAATATGGCTATGAAGGAAGAATACATATTTATGTATATATAAATATTATTTTAAAAGGGAGAATGAACTAGGTATGAAAGTTTCAAAATCTTCAACATGGTAAGTACTATTCATTAAACCCCATAAAATTGTAAGTATGAATTAAACTTAGGCATAGTAGAATAAATAATTATGAGATCTATATCGACATAATATAAGAATTCATGTCTTGACCAAATGCTTGATTCTTTCCTATTCAAATTCAACCATAAACAAATGACTATTAGTGCCCCATGCTTGTTAAGTGTATTTCAAAGTTCCATATAGAAAAAAGTGCCTTTTCCACACTATTATAATTGCCACTACTTCGTATATACTACTACGTTTATATCAATGGGGTTTTCTAGATAGCTCATATGGAAGTATTGGTTTGTTTTAAAAAATTTGTTCACATACATGGTTAAATATTTATATTTTAAGGAAGAAATAGATAATATTATTTAAAGACTATTCAAAATCTACATGTTTTTAGGTAGAGATTGGAAAAAGAAGTTCATTCTTGTGAGGGTTAAAATATCCATGGTAGATATAATATCCAAGGTAGAAGATTATTTTTCCAACAATTTAGTTAAATATAAAAAAAATATTAATCTATTAGATAGTCACAATCATCTTATAAATCCTTATATCATTGATCCAATTATAAGGAAGTGTGAGCCATTAGTTACATGATAGAGTTAATTGGTCTTGAAAGACTAATATAACCATATATTATTTTGTAATAATAAACTAAAGGAATTGAAGCATAATGGATTGAAAATTATCTTGAATGGATAGCTAAGTAAATGTGAGCATTCAAGAATAATGCCTAAATTTTGATAAGATTATTATCATTATATATGCAAATTATTCTTTTGTAGGCACATATTCCAACTAGACACTTTGATTAATCACTTGTTCTCTCAATAAATGATATCTATTAGGGATGTGCTTAGTTTTTAAGATCATAATAGGATTATTAGAGATACTAATTGCACTAGTATTATCATAATAGATAGGAAAAGGTTTGTTTTATCTTACCTTATTGTCTTCCAAGGTTTGCTTCATTCACATTACCTAAGTAAAACATGAAGAAAACACTATATACTCAGCTTCTAAATTAATAAGGGTATAGAGACTTTCTTCTTACTTAGCTAAGACACCAAGCATTCACCCATGAAGAAGACACCACCTTTGGTAATTCTCCTATCATCCTCACATCCTACTTAATCTACATCAGTGTATGTCCTTAGAGTGAATTCTTTTCTCTTGGGGTACCATAAACCATATTATATGGTGCTCTTGAGATACCTTAAGATCCTTTTGACTACTTTAAATTTGTATTCTCTAGGATTAGCTTTAAACTTACCTACAAGGCCTACTAATTTTATGATATTATGTCTAGAAGTAGTGGAGTACAAAAGACTTTAAATCATGGATATATACAAGGTTTGATCAACCTTTGGTGATTCATCTTGTTTACTAAACATGCATCATGTGATCATTAGAGTATTCATTGGCTTATAATCCAACACGTCAAACCTATTTAGTAGATCCTTGATGTATTTTTTTTGTGAAATTAATATCCCTACATCAATTTAGTTAACTTTTAATCTTAGGAAGAAAGAAAGTTCTCCAAGCATTGAAATTTCAAACTCAATCTTCATAGCATCTAAAAAATCTATACTCATGTTATCAGTGTCAGATCCAAAAACTATGTCATCAATATAGAATACCAATAGTAATTGGTGAATGCCATCTATCTTAATGTATAAATTACTATCAACAACCCCTCTTTTAAATCCTTAACTCAATAAATACTTGTCTAATCTATCATACCAAGATCTAGGAGCTTATTTAAGACCATATAAAGCTTTATTTAGTTTACACACATGGTCTTGATAAATTTACATAGAAAAATATTTAGGTAGCTCAATATAGACTTCATCTTAATTGCCCTTCAAAAATGCAGATTTCACATCCATTTTGTAAAATTTGAAACCTTTAAAGATTGCATATGATAATAATATCCCAATTGCTTCCATTTTACCATAGGAGAAAATGTCTCATCAAAATCTATCCCTTTAACTTGAGCATATCCTTTACACACCAATATAGCCTTATTTCTTATGACCTCTCCTTTCTCATTCATCTTATTTTTTAATACCCATTTAGTCCCTATAACATTTTGTCTTTTGGCATAGGTACCAAGTCTCATGTTTCATTATTTATCTTGTGATCAAGTTATTCATTCATTGCACATGTCCAATTTTCATCTTTTATAGCTTATAATAATGTTCTAGGTTCGACCTTGGATAATAGAGATATGTCTTGTTGATTTTGATTGATCAACATTCTCCTTCTAGTCTATAAACTTGTGTTCATATCACCTATTATATGTGAAGATGGATTATCCTTTTGCATTCTCCTAGATGGAGCTCTAGTGTCCTATCTTAGCTCTTCTTCCTCATGATCTAATTGATTAGATTTGGCTTCATTATTTAAATTATATTTTTTTGTAGTGACATTCATCTACAAGTTAGGCTTCTTGATTTATCCTACCTCTTCAACTCTTACATTAGAACTTTCAAAAACCTTGTGGAGTCTTCTATTAAAACAGTTGTAGGCAAAACATATGGAGGAATAACCCAATAATATGCCTTCATAAGACCTTGAGTAAAATTTACCAAGTTTTCTTCATCCCTCTTGATAAAACACTTGCTCCTAAAAACTCTAATAGAAATTTGACATAATCTGCCCTATTCTTCTATATCTCATATGGAGTCTTATCATCATTACCTTTAACTTGACATCTATTTAAGATGTATACTAATGTATTAGCAACCTCTTCCCAAAAACCATTTAATAATTTATAATCTTGAAGCATGGTTCTACTCATCTCTTGGACAGTTCTATTTTCCTTTCAACTACCCCATTTTGTTGGGATGTCCTAGTAGAAGAATACTACCTTCTAATCCCTTGTTCTTAAAAAAAATGTCAAATTCATAAGACCAAAATTCACCTCCTCTATCTAATCTCACACACTTGAGTTTTCATCCCTTTTCATTTTCTATAATATCTTTAAATGTTTTAAACTTTGTAAAGGCCTCTAATTTTTCTTCAAGGAAATATGTCCAAGTCATACTAGTAAAATCATCAAGTAAGAACATAAAGTAGTTGTTACCTTGAATACCTTGAGTTCTAATAGGTCCACATAGATTAGTGTGGATCAAAACCAATGGTACTATTTTGGATTTCTCCTTATATTTGTAGCTCCTTTTGGTTTACTTCCCATGAAGGCATGCCTTATAAAGAGTATGAGGAATCTTAGTGATTTTAGGCATATGCCTAACTAACCCTTTTGAATTTATCCTCGCCATGTTGTCAAAATTCATATGTCCAATTAATCTATTCCAAAGATATATTTACTCTAATTGATTCATGAAACACTCCTCCCTTTTGGATTCATGGAACACATACAAGTTTTTATCTGCCTTATGAATATTTGTGACTAATTTTGTAGACTTGGCTCTTCTCACTTCATATCCTTGATCATGAAAAGTTATAACATGTCCTTTCTTACAAATTTGGATAACACTTATAAGATTTTGTTTCAAACCTTCTACATATAAAACATTTTTAGTTCTAGTATGACCATTATCCAAGTCTATAGACCCTTTACCAACTATGTTAGCATAATTATTGTCATCGAATCTCACTAAACCTAAATTGTTTTTTTTTAGAGAGGTAAACTTGATATTGTCTCCTATCATATGACTTGATAATCTATTATATATATACCATTTATTATTTTCATCCTCTTGAGTATGCAAGGTAGTTTGAAGAAACATCGACTCTTCCTTTGGTGCACTATTTAAATTCTACTTCTTCTTTTCTTCAATCTTGGATTTATCTTCCTTAAACCATTTGATGGTGTCAATGACTTGTATGTCATTTTTCCAATATGACCTCTTGTAGTAATTATCTATATGTCCCTATTAGTTGCATGTGTAGCATAGAAATCCATTTATGTTCTTTCAATAGAAAGTATAGTCTCTATATTTATGACCATATTCATTATAAGAGTAGAAGTATCCATTAAAATCATAACTATAGTTATTCAAGTTATTCATTCATTTTACTTGTCCATAAAAAACAAAATAATTTTCATTTTTAAGTTCTTTGTTATAACTAGGATTCTACTTATCCTTAGATAGAATAATATCTATATATGTCATAGCTTTACCTTCCAAATGATTGAATCTTTGATTTAGGCCTTTATTCATCATGTCCTAAAAATTATTGACTATTGATGTTAGTTTATCTATTTATGTCTACATACCATCAATGATTGCATTAATATCATGATATATTGAGAAATTTATATCTAAATTCTTCCATCTTTTCTTTTTCTTTAATCTTTCATTCTCTTCCTCTAGACATTTGATCTCTAATAAGGCACATACTAGTTCTCCTTAAAGATATATCTCAACCTTTTTGTCATCCATTACACTTATGATCACCTTCAAGTGGTTAAACTTGTAAATAAGGTATGGATATGATACTAATTATTAGAAGTAAAGTCACTGAGGGGGGGTGAATCAATGATGCAAGATAATCCAATTTTAATTACAGTTCCTTTAATTCTTAACCATTCAACACATACATTCATGAATCATACAAACTCTTCACTGCAATGAATAAGGAATATAATGCAAGATCAAACACACAACACATGAATAATGTGGGAAACCCTCATGGGGGATAAAACCTACTCTCATGCTTGTAAAAACATGGAATACTTGTCCTATAAGAGATCACAAACAAGATACCTGTAGTGAATCACCTACTTAATAAGGATCACCCACCCCTAAGCATGAACAAACATGAACTTATCCTAGATGTTAAGAACCAACACAACACCTATGATATAAATAGCTTTATAACTCTGATTTCATTTCAATCTAATGGATAAACAATGTATAACACCTCTCTTCAATCCTTCACACTCTCTTAATCTTTCACACACAAGCAATGCATCCAAAAACACCTTTTTGGATCACTCTATACTTCTTCACTCATATTCAATATTTATCCCTATAAGAACACTATTATAACATTATAAATATGACCTATAGTTCATTTACACATTCCTCAATCTGATCTACACTTCAATCTATCCACTTGCACACTCACACTTCACTATCCTTTGCATATCAACTCTAGAAACCATCACCTTTGATTTTTCTCTTTATAGAGTATACTTGTTCATCACCTTCTTAGTCAGACACAATAATTTTATTAACTCTTAAGTATTATATCCCACTAATATTTATCTTAATAAAACCTTCATATGTTGACCATAACATCCATATATTAGACTTGAGCAACTACACCTTAAAATTAGGCTTTAGTAGGCATTTTAGGTCTCATGGAGACGTATTTACCCCTTTATCACTTTACCAAGAAAAAATAGGAGCATAATATCCTTTAAAATCATATAGGTCCACAAAAAATTAACCCTAAGACACCCTCAATTTATTACATTCATCCCTACTCAGCTTTGCATATTCAAAGCCTATCAAACATTTTCCTTGTATACTAAAACACCATAAATGAATCAACTTGTAATCAATTGTTCATATTGTAGATGGATTGGTAAAACATCAAAAATCCATACATATGATTTTTGGAGAGTATAAAATACTCTAAAATAGATAATTCACCTTGAAACATCCAAATGTCATTAATAAAAAATCAAACATACTTCGTAGGTCACTTGCAGAAGATGGTCAAACCCTCAGTCAACTTTGGATTCCAATAAATGTAAATGTACTATCATTCAAACCTATACATTATTTTTCTTGGATTACCCTTGAATTTATCTACCACTTTTATTTTTATACAACCTTTAAATTCATCTTTCATCAAAATTTATAGATGAAATAATGAGGATTGATTTTCTTTTGTAAATTCAAATATTTGAATTCCAACAATCACTTTTTAATGCAAATTTGGCTAGTATGGAAAATAGAGAAATATTCTTGGGAAGCCAACTTTGCAACATTGTATCTTTTTATTCACACATATTTATGACCTAAAACTTGGACCATATGGGCTTGGTACAAAATTGATCAAATCCATGTGACCAAATCCTTCTGACACTTCCACACATGCTAATGTTGATGTCATCAATTTGCTTATTTAGCCTGATTTGCCAAAAGACCAACTAGGCCTAAATGACCACAAGGATAAAACAAATGGACATATATCACTTCCATACTCACTCTAATCACTCTTGATACCCCATAGAGCCTTTGTAACATAGTCATATTATCAACATCATCCATCAGCCTGACTAACAAAGCAAATACTGCAAGATCCATGCATGAGTGATAAGTCACACTTTGTCATTGACCTTATAACATATAATACACCTCATGAGTAATATTTTCCACCTCATGGACAATATTTAACATCTTGGAGATATCATTGACAACACTTAAATAGATTTTTAGTTCTCACTCTTCAAAGTGGTTGGCATAATTTTGAATATTTACAATTTTAAATTCAAATATCCAAATATATACAATGTAACCTAAGAAATTTAATAAATATTTACATTAATTATAACTTTCACATAATTATAGGGTATAGAGGAGAAGAATGTCTATGAAATAGTGTATGGCACTGAGCTAGGGCAGTCGTGCCCTAGCTCATTTTTTGATCTAATCAATTCTATGTTAGAGGGGAAGGGAGGCAGTTTGCTTGCAAGGGGTGGAAGCCAAAACTTAGGCTATTTTATTCTAGTTTACAACTATTTTATGTCCTTTGTGTTTCAATCTGTGAGCTATGCACACTTACAGGGTAGGGCACAGTGTAGGGGTGGGTGGGGCTATCTAAAGTGTGCTCTCAGTTGGAGAGTATCTTTTGGCAGGCACAACCATGGCTGGGAGTATGCCTTCCAGGACTAGTGCTGGATTCAATTTTAGTGAAGTGGTTAGAATGAATTTGCCAAGATAGGAAATGTAGGGGTACAAAAAATCCCTCTTTTCTCAAAATTTGGATGCCAAGGAATTGAACTTACCTGGAGGCTCTAGGATTTTGAAGGTCAACAGATGTCTTGAGAGATGCAAAGAGAGACCAAAACTAGTAATTCCCTTTGAAATGATTGCTGAGGATGTAGAATAATTTTCTAATCATTCTTTATTTTGTAAGTTTCTAGGGTTAAAAGTCTCTCTTCATTTCCTAAAAAGTTGGGCCTAAAGAGTTTGGGAACCAGAGGGGGAATTGGAGGTCACGATGCTTGCAAATAATTACTTCATGGTGACATTTCCCTACCTAGCTAACCGAAATAGGGTCTTTGAAGGGGGGCCTTATTTTTATAACCAGGTGGGATTGTTTGTAAAACTATGGCATGCTAGCTTTAACCCCTCGGAGAAGCTCCCAAATAGAGTGCCAATGTGGGTTTGATTGCCTAGACTTCCAATAGAATGTTGTCGTGAGGACGTGCTACATATGCTAGCATCAATACTTGGCAGACTGGTTAGATCCTCTACACAAACATTGAGTAAGAAGGTGATGACATTTGCTCATATTTGTGTGGAAGTTAATCTAGGTAAACCATTGCCAGATGTAGTTGAGATGAGTGCAGGTTCATATTCCTAGGTATAACAACTGGACTACAAAACCCTTCCTTTTTGATGCCACATCTACCATGAATATGGCCACCTGGTGCGTAGATGTCTGAAAGCCAAGCCAATGGATTAGCAAACTTTTCCTCCTTCTAATACCATTCCTAATACTAACAAAGGGAAGAAGCTAGTAGCAGGAGAGAATAAGGATGCTGAGGGCTTTGTTCAAGTAAAAGCCTGAACTCATAGCATAGGATTGAAAAGAACCTTAAGAGAATGATAGGAGGAGGATACATTCAATAGGTTTGAGATTTTAGATGAGTTGGGGCAGCATGCAATTATTCAGGAAGGGATCAATGCTGATCACCCTGAGGAGGAGTCGGGTTTGGATATTGGACCTACCAAGCCATTGTGTACTATTCAAGAAGAATCCGCTATGCCTATGATCATGGATGGACTAGTGGGAGCGTAGGTGGTAGGGGAGTCAAATGCTAATATGGGGAAGGGTGTCAAGGAAGTAGTGCCTATGATACAAGTTGTGGTTGTAGAAGTAGATAAAAGAGGGAAATCTAACCCTCACGTGGGTATCTTTTAGAAGGATGGGAAGAAGGGGGCTTCAGAGAAAAATGCTAAAATAGGACATAAGAAGGACCTGGAGAGGATTAAGATGATTGGGGAAAACTTGGTGGAGTCTGGAGCAATTAAGACCTTAGACTCCCACTTCTCGACTCCCCCCAAATGATTGTTATCTCTTGGAATGTAAGGGGCCTAAACAGTGGCCCTAGACAAAAAGCTATTCAAGAATTAGTACAGAGACATTCTCCAGATGTTCTCTTTCTTCAAGAAACTAAAGTTACTATTGATTGTATGATGAGTATGGTGCTTAAGTTATGGAGGCAAGGCCATT
Source organism: Torreya grandis (assembly GCA_037957365.1). Taxonomy (NCBI): domain Eukaryota; kingdom Viridiplantae; phylum Streptophyta; class Pinopsida; order Cupressales; family Taxaceae; genus Torreya; species Torreya grandis. Next base: position 1,734,872 of record JARHVA010000724.1, on the reverse strand, counting down.
GTCAATGTATTGGAGTGCAGGAATCATCGAGGGTGTGGCATGCCTATGGAACCCATGCAAGATCCAGCCTATGTCCTAAATTTCATTCAAGTCCTCTTTATCTATGGCTTCTTGGTGCATTGAATCAGGGGAATTGGTTCTTTTCTCTAATGTCTATGCTCTGACGAACTTCTATGGTAAGCTCAAAGTATGGAATAATATTCATGAGGTGTGTAGCTTGCTTCCTTATTTACCTTGGATTATTGTTGGAGACTTTAATGCCATTCTAGATTTATCTAAGAAATGGAGAGGTATTATGAAAACTGAGCCCTCTTCCATTTTTCTTAGAGACAATATCTCAACCCTTAATCTTATTAACATAAAGCCTAGTAATGGCCACTTCACGTGGAACAATAGAAGGTTGAGGGATAATAGTATCACCGAACACCTTGACCATTTCATGGTGTCTTGTTTTTGGGTGGGGGGTTGTGGTCTTCCTGCTCTGAGATTCTTGATTGGTGGAGCTCGGATCACTGCCCCATAAAGCTTACTATTTCCTCGACTAGGATACCTCAGAGACTGCCTTTTAAATTCTAGCTTATGTGGCTAAGGGGTCCTAACTTGTATGCATGTGTTGCTGATTGGTGGAAAATAGGTAGATCGAGATTTGGCACAACAATGTATACTTTTGCCAAACTCTTACAATTTATCAAATATCAGCTAAAGTGCTGGAATAGACTATGCTTTAGAAATATTTATTAGGAGAAAAATGTGGTGCAAACACAATTGAATGAAGTGACCCAGATGATTAGAGAAGAGGGGGCATCTGAGTTTCTGTTAAGAGAGGAAGCTAAAGCACTAAAAGTTATGGAAGAATGGGAGCTGAGAGAGGAAATATTCTAGAAGCAAAAGGTGCAAAATGTTTGGCTTCAGGGGGAGATCCAAATACCACATTTTTCTTCAACTCCATAAAAGCCAGGTAGCATGGTAATACCATTTCCTCATTGGTGATGGATAGGGGAAACCATTCATTCCACCCAGGGTATGTGTAATGAGGTAGGGCTATACTTTGCTTCTTTATTTTGGGAGGAAGGGCAGGGAGAATTGGTGGCTGAGACTCAAGTTTTATCTTGTATTCCCTCTTTGGTCTCATTAGAAATGAATGAGCATCTTATGAGTGCCATTTCTATGGAGGAGGTCAAGCAGACTATTTTCTAGATGCAAAAAGGTAAAGTGCCTGGGCCAGATGGATTTTTGATTGAATTTTTCCAAGTGTTTTGGGACATTATTAAAGTTGATCTCTTGGTTGTTGTTCAATAATATTAGAAGAATAAGCAAATGATCAGGGCTCTAAACTAGACCTTCCTGGCTCTTATCCCTAAGGAGGAGGGGGTGGATTGGTTAAGTCAATTTCATCCCATTTCCCTTTGCAATGTGATTTATAAAATTATCTCTAAGATGATTGCTGAAAGACTAAAGAGATGGCTTACATTACTTATTTTTGAGGAGCAAAGTGGATTCATGGAAGGTTGCCAAATATTGGATGGTGTGGTGGTGGCTACAGAGGCAATTCACTTGATGGCCAAGTCAAAAGAAAAGGCTATGTTCATCAAGCTGGACATGAGTAAAGCGTATGATAGAGTCTGATGGTCTTTCCTTCAGAAGGTTTTGAGGGCTTTTGGATTTAGTGAGGAATGGATACACTGGATCATGTGCTATGTGAATTCGACCTCCTTTTTGGTTCTGATTAATGGACAACATTAAAACTTATTTAGAGCATCTCGAGGTTTGCAGTAAGGTGACCCCCTCTCTCCTTATCTATTTCTTCTTCTAGTTGAAGGACTGGGATGGCTGATCAAAAGGAATGTGGAAGGGGGATATATTCAGGGCTGGCAGTGGGGTGGAGGTCTCTCAACACTTTCTCACTTATAGTTTGTGGATGATGCAACTTTGATGGGCATGGAAACTATGAGAGAGGAAACTAATATGCATAGAGACTTGGATGTTTATCTTGAGGCATCTAGATAGCTGATTAATGAGGGTAAGTCTTTAATTTATTTCTTTAATACCCCACTTCCAATCCAGCAAAGAATTGCTAATTTACTTAGGTTCCAAATTGGAAGTCTTCCTCTGCTATACCTTGGCATTCATATCTCAATTGGGAGATAGTCAAGGGAGATGTGGTAGGGCCTTTTGGACAAGTTTCATGATAAGGTTAATCATTAGACTCATTGTTGGATGTCCTTTGCTACCAGGTTTAGCTACTTCAATCGGTGGTGTAGGCGCTCCCCATAAACAAGAGTATGGTCCAAGTAGCACCGATGGGTTTTGTGAGAGACCTTGATTCCTTAGCAAGGCAATTTCTTTAGGATGGCAATTTAGTAGCAACCAAATGGAGTCTCATCAAATGGGAGATAGTTTGCAGTCCAAAAAGGCTGGGAGGTTTGGGATTAAGATAGTTGATACTCTCTAGTATGATGTTGGCTACAAAGTTGTATTGGAGATGGTGTATTGAAATAGACTAGTTGTGGGCTAGAATTCTATCCCACAAGTACCTAGATGGGATTCCTTAGAATGATACTCCTTAGCATAGCTTGGCTAGGAAGGGGTCGGTGATTTGGTCTACGCTCAAGAAAGGGGCTACGCTCATCAAGCATGGTTTGTTCTAGATATGCAAAGATGGGATGGAGGCACGGTTTTTTTAGGACTCCTAGGATGGTTTCCCGCCCCTTACCATTCAATATCCTCATTTACAGACATTAGAGCAAAGATTTGGTGAGGCTAGTTGGTTTAGGGTGGGTGATTTTAAGGTATTTTTCTGTTAGGGGTAGGTGATGGAAGCAAGGTGGAAATCACCAGAGGAATGGCTAATTGTGGGACTAGAAGTAGAGTGTGCTAAACTCCAATCCATTCTTGCTAGATGTAGCTGTAGTGCCCTTTTGGGAAGGAACATTCTAGCATGGGATCCCAATCTAAAAGGATCCTACATGGTGTCTTTGGGGTTCCAGGCATTGATCTCTCAATAGTTGGATGGCAGGTGAGAAGTTCCCTGGTGGAAAAGAGTATGGAATAGATTTTCTTGGCTAAAGTGTAACTATTTCATTTGGACCGTGGCCTATAATAAATGCTTGACATGGGATAATATCCACAAGAGAGGATTTGCTAGCCCTTCGGGGTGTGTTTTATGTAGTAGTGAGGAGGAGGATTCTCAGCATATATTCTTTTGATGCCCCTTCTCAATGCAATTATGGCATTATTGGTGGGATGCGTGGAAATGCCAATGTGTTCATGCTTCCTCCTTGGCTGATTTTTGGGTGAGATTGGGCAAACTACCATCACTGGCTTCATTTTTTCATGAGGTATGGTACACTGGCCCAATTTTCCTTTTATGGCAGATCTGGCTTCAAAGAAATTGCAAGATTTTCCATGGAGAAAATTTGGGAGTTCAGTAGGTGTGGACTAGAATATTGGGCATGGTCCAAGAAATCATTGTGGTTAAGAGTGAGATTGCCCTGCCATTGGCTAAGAGCGATGTTGAGGTTACAGTGAGGCTGGGCATTCAAGGAATTTATTCATTCTTGGCATGTGTTAGGAGAGTTAGATAGGTGAATCAGAGAATGCAAAGGATAAGGAATTGGATGCCGCCTCCTACTAGTTTTTTGAAGCTTAATATGGATGGGTCGTCCCATGGGAATCCAGGCTTGGCTAGGATTGGCGAGATCGGCAGGGACTCTACTAGTGCAGTGGTTCTACTTTTTGTGGTTAACAAGGGAGTGCAGACAGTTAACCAAATAGAAGGTTGGGTGATTTTACATGCCTTAAGGAGAGCTTATGAGTTAGGATGGAGGAAAGTGATATGTGAGGCTGATTCTCAAGTTTTGGTTAATTTTCTTCTTGAGAAGAAGACCTCCGATGTTTGCTGGCAGCTGTCAGTGATTGTTTAATAGATTCTTCAGGTCAGTTCTTGTATGGATTCAGTGATTTTTGCCCATATTCTTAGGGAATGGAAAGAGCGGCTGATTGCTTGGCTAGATGGGGATCAGAAGATTTTGAAGATCGAAAGTTTGATGGATGGGAGTAAATGCCTCAAGAACTTTGCCAGAATATGGAAAGGATTATGGCGGAGGATGAGAGAGGCATTGGAATGTAATTTTATTTTTCTTGTGGTTTTTGTGGTTTTGTTGGTTCCTGAGGTGTTGGCCTCAGGTAGCTTTTTACTTTGGTTTTCCTTGTTTTAATAATGTTTTTAGCCCTCTTTTTATTTTATTTTAAAAAACAACTTTCACATAATTATAAAGGACACTACACATTGATCCTATTATGTTGTTATTCCACTCTCTATCTCTTAAAGTCATGTGGATACATACTTGTACCAAAATAAGGTTATATTAAGTAGCATATAAGTTATTATATATTATCTTGGGATAAAAGGTGAAGTCATAAATCTCAATTGGGTTGGGTTACTTATATGTATAAAACTAGATAACCCTGATTCTGATCATGTGGGATATGTAGTTAAGTGGGCCCAAGCCACTAACCTTACACATTTTCTATATTATTATGAAAATATGTGAATTAATGTTACATCAAAGGTGTTTAACCCAAAAATTTTGATATGGTGGGGAATAGGGTTAATAATATAAAAATATTTCAATCACAATAGTGATAAACTAATATATAACAAGCTAATTAATTGAAAACTCAATTAAATGAATATTTTGAATTATAATACTCATATAAGCTAAATATAGAAAGAACTAAATTTCAAATATGTTCAATCAATTGAAATACAAAATATAAATGATACTTGGTTGGGTTTACTATGTGCAATTATATCTAGACTAGAAATAGGTGGAAAGTATGCAGGATTAGTATTCTAGATTAGTCACTAGGTTCTATAAATTGTAAGTCTATATCTACACACACTACCATTAGATTTATAAACTACCTTCAACTCAAATATATTAATATAACATAGGTATAAAATAAATAATAATGAATGGATCTTTATGTGACCAACTTCATTATTCTAGATTTTCTATCGCCTTTTTATTAATGTATTTAGGTTTGGGATACATGTTATACTTCTTTGCTAATTGATGAAACCCTAACTCTTCAACATTTGAATGAGTTTTTTAAAAATAGGTTAGTGTGCTCATGGTGTTGAGTTGACCCCAAATATCACTATGTTAAAGGGTGATACTTACATAGCCAATACTCTAAGGAGGGACTCATATATATGTAGTTTTCCCTTATGTGTGGGAATGTGTGTGCATAAAGGTGAAATATACTAAATGAAGATATATACAATGATAATTATTTTTATTTAACAAATATCACTCATGGACTACTATTTTAATTTTTTTATACCTATAATATGACTGCTCATATGCTTGATATGTAAATAGGGATGCATATGGTAAAATGTCCTAGTTGCATGGTTGATTAATTGAGCTTTAATAAGTGTATGACTTGTATTTGATATATGATGGAGAAGGATTATAATTTTATTTATACCAAACCTTTTAAAAATTTCTCATGATAGGTTTTAATAAGATAAATATGCCAACCCATAGGTTTTAAAACATTTACAATTAGGATGAATTTTGGCAATTGGACACTAGATAAGGATATAGACACTAACGTCGGTGGTAGTGTCCATTTATTACCAGTAGTGTCTATAAGGTTAGAAAATAGGTACAAATATAAAATTAATACTAACTGATGTTTATCAAGTTTTAATATTTTTATGTAGTGCAAGGGACCCAAGTCATTAGAGTGATATGAATCAGACTTAGAGCCAAGAACTTAGGCAAAAGAGATGGTGAATGTGATCTAGTCAACAATAGGGAGGTATATAACTTAAGGGTATAAACTTGATTTATATTTATAAAATGTAAAATATTGATATGATATAAACATTCATTTTTAGTATCTACATCCCTGCCCACCTTTGATCTAGAAATGCATAAGGAATAAATTACTAGTTTAAAGGGGGAAAATGTGTACCTAGGTGTGTAAAACATACCTTGACTTTTATTGAGCCTAATTTGAGCGATTTTATGGTGTATGACATGTAATCAAGAGCATGTTATAGTATAACTCAGTTTATATAATATGAATTTTGGAATAATTGAAATGATTGAAAATAAATAGATGAAGGAAGTAGTATACCTGTGTGTGGGTGAAATCATATGGCCTCTCGATGTTTGGACTTGGTAAATATGGTTATTTACGAGGCATTGGATTTAGAATAGGTTTAGACATAAACCTTATAAATTTTAATATGGATATTGGAAGGTAATATATTATTAATCTAGTGTAAGAATGAGTTATGACACAGTCATTAAGATCATTAGATATCAATTACATAACTCAAGTGTGAATATGTAATCTAGTGAAGGTAAGTGATATAATTAACTCATCCTATAAATATAGTGAGATAAAATGATTTAATCATTCCAACCTATAATTATGGTGAGGTTTAATGAATTAATCACTTCAAAGTATAAAATTAACCAATTGATGTAGTAGAAAAGGTTCCATGACAATACATCTTGGTGTAATTAGTACATCATTATGAGTAGTATAAATTGGTAAATTTTGAATTTTTTGGTGAAATAGCATGGAATATGCATCTCTAATATGTAATATATATAGTATATGTGTCAAAAAACCAATTTTTTTGTTTTAAATCTATGTAAAATTAGTGCAATGTATAGAATTTTGACCCAATGGGTATATTTTAATCATGGAATTGAACTGAAGGTTATGCAAGTGTGGAGGTAATGACTTTGTTACATGCCCCCACTAAAATATAGAGACTAATTAAGTGTGTACATGTTTAGGTCATGGTTTTATAATATCTCCCCACTAAAATATAGAGATACTAAGTAAGTGTGTAAGTGTGGAGATCATGTTTTTATAACATTCCACCATTGAAATCTAGACATTGTGAAAATTTTGGAGTTCATGATTTTATTACATGACCCCACTGATATGCCCCCATTTTGATCTAATGGATATAGACTAGTAGGTATCTTACCTCAAAATGATAAGGTATTGTATAATCTATGCATGAATCATGTAACATATATGGATAACATGTCAAAGTAGATATATCCATGAATCTTATAGTATGTGATCACATCAATCCATAAGATGCATGATATGTATCATGGAAACATCTATAGAATAAAAAAACAATGTCAAAAAACAATCAAACACATAAACAAGAGAACTCAATTCAATGCAAAAATAATGGTCCAAGAAGGCCTCATACAAGGGGCATGTTCAAATCTAGCACAATCTAAAGGAATGATATATTCAAATGTTCAATCAACATACAATAGCATAGGGGAAAATAAAAAAGGAACATATTCAAATGTTCTAAAAGTGAGATGATAAAAAGTAATGTAATAAACTAAAGGGAGTGAAAAAAATGAAGCGTAAGTAACTGACATAAGCATATCATACTAGTCCTTATATTAATGTGTTAGAAAAATGTTATGTAACATAGCATATCAAGTACAATGTGAAAAATATGAGCATGGATATACACATGTGTAAGCATTAGTATGTAATCTCAAATATGATAATATATGAATGATAATATAAGATATGTAACTTGTATTACTTATGATCAAAAAAGTATATTCCCCCAATGTACTAAATGACACAAGTAGAGGAGAATTTCAACATATGTGGGTGCATATATCATGCATATAGATATACTTGTAGCACACTCAAAATATGTTTAAAATATATGTGTATATATAAAGGAGATATGTTATATACTAACATAAAATAAACAACATAGATGCTAAAGAACTAATAAAACTAGAAATGGGTATTAACATGTCCAATATTATCAAGGAATAGAATGACTTGAAATATGAGGCTGATCAACTCAAGTAAAATTTAGACAAGAGAAAGGAAATTGAAAATCCACTAATTGAGAAGGAATCCAACTAGGAAAATTAACCATGAGAGATTGAAGACCTTTCACTTATACCAAGGGCTAAAAAGACCCCTCTAAAGAAGTAGAAGACCAAACTTGTCCCTCCTGAAGGACCAAGAAAATGAAACCATGGAAGGAAGACACAAGAAGTGTTGAAGGTAAAATACAAGGCAAGATCTAGATAGCTTTCTATTTCTATGTAATTTTTAGTCTTGATTTTTATTTTTACTACTGGTTTATAGTTTTCTAGTTTTTGTTATTTTTACTTATGGAGTTTTGTGATCTAAATCCCTTAGTGGCTTAGTTTCTTGACCTTGGGTTCTATGTTTTATCAAAACTTGATGGTTGTTGGCCTTTTTAAAACTAACCTTTTTTACCCAATCTAATTAAAAAACATGGAAATGTTAAATATTTTTGTATTTGATAATTATTTAATTTTATTTTTATTTTAAAGTTTTTTTTTTGTATTTTAGAGTGTTTGAAAATTTTAAAAACTATCTAATGATCTCAATTTGAGATGAGAATCTATGAGGAGTGGTAAATGAAAAACATTTCATGAATGAGGTGTGTTAGATGTGTGCATATTAGAATTATAAAGTTTATCATGTTATTTTGTTAAGTTTTTACTTAACATATTTGGTTTGACTTTATATTTATTTAGTTTTACATTTTTTGTTTATGGATTTAATCTATATATACTAGGTCTTGTAGGTATGAATAGATTGTGTGGTAAGCTATTGATCATATCATAACATAGTTTTTTAAACTTTTCATCTAAAGAATGTTTACTATCTATATGATTAATGTGAGTAGAAGGGTTTTGATATGAGTAAGGGATTCTAGTTTCCCCTTTGTAAATACAAGTCAAGTGTATCTTGATTTTTTACTTGTTTTATTAGAAATCTTGCTTTAAACATTTGATGTGCCCATTGCTATTTTTATAACATTGCCTTTTGTAACTGGTCCATTTCATCTTGTGTCTTGTGCAATTTTTATTTTTCATATTGATATTTTTGTAACATTTCTTGATCTATATTTTATACTTTAATGTTTTATTGATCTAATTGTGCCTTTTTAATTTATTCTTTCTCTAACTATGAATTTTTAATTTGTTATTATTTTAGGTCTAGCATTTGCAACTATTTTTTCCTTGAATTATTCATTGATACCCATACTTTTTCTTTGTTCACTTGTGTTTTAGGAGATATAATAATAATGTGAGTGGTTTCATTCATGGATGTATTGATGATAGGATCTCCACTATCTTTGAGACTTTGCATTTTTTTCTTTAATGCAAACAATAATTTGTATAATGGAAATGCATTTTATGATATGCATAATAGTATTTTGATCTCCTTATAGGATGTAGAAGAGGTATTTAAATAACTTTGTTTTAAAGCATTTCTTTTAGGATTTCACTTGGAATATTATTATTATTATTATTATTATTATTATTATTATTATTATTATTATTATTATTATTATTATTATTATTATTATTATTATTATTATTATTATTATTATTTCACTTTTTGAATTACTTGTTTTAGATGTATCTTAGTGTATATTTTCATTTGGATATTAAACCTTATTAAGAAGAAAATTGCTAGATGAATATGCAAACACATGATTAACACTAGCATATGTTGGATTTTGTAGGTATGTAATATGATTTTCCAATGCTATGATCTTTAAAACAAAATTACTTTAAAACTCTTCTATTAACTTTCTCATAAGGATGAAATTATCTTTAAGGGCTTCATAAGCATAAACTTTAGATAATTTGGTTTGAATATGGATACACACATCATATAGAGAATATTGTTAAGGATTAGTCTTTATAGTGGTGTTTACTTGGGTAAATAAGTATTTACAGGAGTAGTTTTACTTTAGTTATTTATTATTAGTTTGTTAGTTATAAGAATATATTATTGTAATAATATATTCGTATATAGTTTAGAGATTATTTATGTGAGAGATTAAAGGAATTATAACATCTTCATTTATAGGATATCCCTTGCCTATTTATTTGGGTCTACCTATGAAGATATGTAATAGGGAAATTGAGAGTGAATATTATTATTGTGTTTTTAAATTATCTTCATTTGTGTATGGTTCAGTTCTATGTGTAATTGTATGTGATAAATACTATGTACATCTCTTCAAATACCAATACCTAGTATCAGAGTAGGGGTGTTCCAATAGAAACGTGATTTTCATGTAAGGTAAATAATACAACTTAAGTTTCTTTAGTTATGGGAGATTGGAATTCAAATTTGATAAACTATTTTTTTATAGTTGTTTAGAGGGAATTGTTTTCTAGAAGTTTATGTTTGTGTATATTTATATATTTGAGAATTCTTCATCAAACCATGTACAAAACATGGGATCCATGTAGGAGAAGGTGGAAAAAAAACACTACAGGAGGGATGAGTGTTGAGAAGGGCTTGATACTTATTATTCACATTGATTTCTTCCAATGATTACAAACACTGTAGGTCAAGTTATTCTCATCATACACAGATGAATAGGGTACAAAGGTAGATATAATACTCTACCAAAAAAATTATGAGAAAGTATATAAATTAGTAATACACTCATATTTGGAGCCTTTGAACTCACCTCACGTAGATCTAGATTGTTATTATCAATTCAATGAGTTTGAAAGCTAATTGATTTGATGTCAACCAGTCTATGCATCAATTATGGATGTTCACAATCCTATAGTGAATTATATATTGAAATATATAAAGGATGCATGAAGAAATACTTTTTATACTATTCACTTTCCTCCATCATCGACTCCTATATTTTTAGAATGATGCATACTCAATGTAACTTGGCTCATCGAAGACCTAGTCTACTAAAGAGATCTCTAAGTGATTTGGTCAACTCCTCCCAATGCTAGTATAATAGATTTTGATGTATTGGTTTGATATTCAACTCACCTCTCAATTATAACTTTAGATGTAGTTTTTATTATCATTTCTTTCTATCAAAGATCATATCCTTCCTTAAATACAATAGATCAATTCTTTCTCAATCTTAAAAGTAAATTGGCTCATGATTTTAGATTTTGTTTTTTATTTATTACATTTTTAAATAAGTTTAGATGTGTCATTTTATATATATTTTAGTGAGTCAATTGATTATTAATAGTTTTTTAAAATTTATATTTTTTTAAAAGTTATTTTATAAGTTTGGTTAATAGTATATCAAGTCTGTTTCAATAAGTTATTTAGTTTTAGTTTTAAGTTTAAAATATTTAGTTTCATTTTGATTTTGTATAAATTTATTATCAAACCAAATGTTGTAAGTCATATGTCCTTTTTATATACAAAAATTTAAAATTGTTAGGTTTAAATGTCAAAAATCAATAAAGGGTCATTTTTTTATGTCCAAAAAGTCAAAGTTTTTTTAGTCATTAGTCATACTGTCAAAATAAAAAATGAGTTAAGAGTCAATTTTACATCAAATGTGTTGCATCATTTTTTAAAATTGAAAAATATTTATTCTATGGATGAATTTTTACTTATACATGATGTATAAATTATGTGAGGGGGGGGGGGGATTCTCCTCAAAATCTTCACACAAGATTAATCAACATATCAACTAAGTAGTAGAAACTAGAGGATGGAGGAAATGGAAGTTGGAGGTTTCAGAGCCTCTTGTCAATCACCAATGATAGGGCCTAGATGATTTTGTGATATATATATATATATATATATATATATATATATATATATATATTGTGTGTGTGTGTGTGTGTGTGTGTGTGTGTGTGTTTGAATAAGAACATATGAGCATTCTTATTCACACATGTGGTGTGTTTTACATCAAATTGGCTAATGCCAAGGACAATTCTTTAGTGGTAGTGGAAACTATCTATGATATTTTTGTTTAGGTGGAAAAAAACATTAACAAAACTTGCATAATATGATAATGAAGATTTATTACCCATGATATTTCATTTGCCAAGCATTACGTTTTTTCATTCCCCTATTGGATTGGGTAAAGGGAGAGTGTAGATATAATGGAATGTGGCAACAATTGTATAGGAAGGAATCTAACTATAGAAATCCTATGATTGTAGAGATCCTCTAATTTTTATACTTAATCATGAAGATGATCAACCAGTGAAATGTCCATTGCATTCACATGGAGGATATACAAGATGCATTCTTCGCATAGTAGTGGTCATGTGTAGTAAGATCTAGACAATAAGATTTAGATAGTAGTATGCAAACCTAAAAGTATGCATTGGCATATGATTCTATTTGGTCTAGTTTTGGAATATGTACATTCTCCTCATGTAAACACTAAGGGGGGACTATTAAGGATTAATCTTTACATTACTGTTTACTTTGGTAAATAAGGATTTACAAGAGTAGTTTTACTTTGGTTATTTGTTATTAGTTTTTTAGTGATATGAATATATTGTTGTAATAATATATTCATATATAGATTGGAGATTATTTATGTGAGATATTATAGGTATTACAATATATTCATTTATATTATATCCCTTTCCTATTTATTTAGATCTAGATATGAAGCTTTACAATAGGTAAATTAAGAGTGAATATTACTATTATGTCTTCAAATTATCTTCCTGTATGTATGGTTTGGTTCTCTATGTAATTTCATGTGATAAATACTGTGTACATCTCTTCAAATACCAATAAATATGTGGGAGGTGGAGGGGTTTGAGGAAGGAAATGTTGATTACCTTCATTAGAAACCATAGAATGATAGACCTTACCCCTTGAACTAGTGATAGCATGGAATTGATTATAGATATGGTACTTATCACCCTTTGTAGGGTTAGGAGGAGGAAACAGTGAATTTTAATCCATATTAAACAAAATTTTAGTGAAAAAAATGAGATTTTTGAAATTAGAAAATAAATAAATCAAGAAACCCTAGGTTATCATAGGGTTCAGAGACCAAAGGTCAAGTTTACCAAATGTTTAAACTAAATTATTGAAATGATGTAGAATATGGTTAAGAATATAGAAATAATTCAAGGATAAGAGTGATAAACTAATTTATAGTAGGTAAATTAATTTCAAACTTAGATAAATGATTATTATGAATTATAATACTGAGATATGCTAAATATAAAAAGTAATAAAGTTGAAATATGATCAATTGATATTAATACCAAATATAAATGATACTTAGTTGGGTTTACTATGCATAAACATATTTATCCTTTAAATAGGTTGAAAGTATGTAGGATTAGTATTTTGGATCATTCATCAAATTTTAAAAATTGTAATTTTGTATCCATGGACACTACCATTAATGCTAGTGTTTGGATATGACCCATGTATCTAGTATAGAATAATGACTATATATATATTTAACCAACTTCATTGTTTTAGGTTTTATGTCACCTTTATTTTGATGTATTCAAATCTGGGATGTAGGTTGTCAGTTTGTTCTAGTTAATCAAACCCTAGCTCTTCACCCTTATTGTTACTTATAATGAGTTTACTAAAAATGGGTTAGTGGTCCCATGGTGTCGTGCTAACCCCAAAGACCCCTCTATCAATGAGTGCAACCTATATAGCCAATATCTAAGGAGGGCCTTAGACTTATGTAGTTATCCCCTATATATGGGAAGGTGTGCACACAAGGGTGTAATATACTATATGGATATTCATATAGTGATATAGCATGTATTTTGACAAATATCACTCATGGGATGATTTTTTAAGTGTTTTAGACCTATAATATGACTATTCATATGTTTGATATGAAAATAGGGATGCATAGGGAAGAATAAAATGATTATGTAGTTTATTTATTAATATTTATTAGGTGTTTTCTTGGGATTTGATTGATGAGGAATGAGAAGGATTAGGCTTATATTCATATGATACATTTTTTAAATATATCATGATAGGGTTGAATAAGACAAATAGGTTTATCCATAGGTTTCAAAACAATTTCAATTTGGATGAATTTTGGAAATGAGACACTAGATAAGGATGTGGATACTACCATCAATGATAATGTCTCTCTATGGGTAATGTCTATAAGGATGAAAAATAGGTACATATTTGAAATTGATAATTAATGGTGTTTATCAGGTCTTAAGATTTATGTGTAGTTCAATGGACCTAAGTCATCAGAATGATATGGATCACACTAATAACTAATCATTTATTCACAATGAGATGGTGAATGTAAGCCTTTCGTCAACATGGAGGTCTAAAATTGAAGGGTAGAGTCATGATTGATATTTTCAAAATATACAAGACTGAGATGCTATAAATATTAATTTTTAGTATCTATAAAATGAGAAGTGATTCATAATATTATGAATAAAATTTATATAAATCAAATATAAATTCATAAACCTTGGTTGTTTCTAAATCATTCATTAAAGTTTCAAGCCTCTAGGATCAAGAAGGCCAAAACCATTACACCTTTCCATAATCATATAAAAATTAACCATAATTATCCATATAATTATGTTTGATTTTTATTAGTGGTACAATATTATAGTAAAATTAAACAACTCTATTTAACATAATTTTTTTGGGTTTTCTTAAAAATTATTTTGGGACATGTTTTCACTATTTTCAATCTCTGACAATACATAAGTAAGTCAAAAACTAGGTATTCCTATACAATGGTCCTATGTCAAGTTTAAAGTATATAAATATCTATCTTGGTAAATTTTGTATTTGAATTTATTATATTTAATATATTTATATAAATGTTCCTTGGGCCCTTATTTTATAATATGTTTTACACTTGAGACATTATTTGGTAAAACATTTTGATGAAGCCCTCTAATTTTTAACCTATCAACCTTAGGGTTTTATACTATCTTGACCTATAGGTTTTTATTTTATGGTTATTTAAAATTTGATATTATTTATAGGATTGATCATTATTTCCTATCATTATTATCTCTAGTTTATTGTGTGCATATTTCAAACCCTAGCATGCATGTTATGGAATACTCTTTAGATGTTTCAAATTATTCTATGAATTCAAACCTTTTTTATTTATGTTACTATAAAATATGGTCATGATCATATATTTTATTATCATGTTAGTGAGGATGATCTAAATAAAAAATTAGTAAAAGTTAATTTTAATCCTATTAGACCAAAATTTAATGCAAATTCTATTAATGTTTTGATTAATGGTTATATTTCTTAAACCCCTCATGAATATGGAATGCCAATTTTAATATGAAAAAATAATTTAGCAAGTAAATAATTTTTAATCTTAAGTAAATTATTTCTAAATCAATTTGGTTTTTAACATCAATGTATGAAATACAATGTTGAACCTAATGTGAATGAAAAATAAAAAAAAATGTTTTCTTAATCTTTTTTTTAAATGTAACATTTGAAAATTATTCAAATGATGAAAACCGTTGTATTTATATTGTGTCTATAAATACAATTATTAAAAAATATTGTCTTCATCCCTTTCTATTGAATGCAAATGTCAAAATTGATCATTTTAATGAAAGTGTTCATTTTAATACTCCTTCCTTGAATTATCATGGTGATAATGATGTCTCTCAAGATGAAAATACTAATGAAATGAATGAACATAGGCATAGCCATATTGTAAAACATTGAATGTATATCATCAAATATCCTTATCATATTTATAAAATAATGGAAATGTTGAAAGAAATAGTTAGTAAAAATACATCATATGATCTTCCTATGCATTGTAACTATTTTTATTATTGTCATTATATCTATAATACTTCTATATTTGAAACTAATAAGAAGATTATACCCTTGAATGAAGCTGTTCACATCTTTTTTGTGTCATCCCATTGTATTTTTATTATGATGCATATAATAGATAAATTATAAAGATAAGTACAAACTTAATTTATAGTATTTATTGCATCTAATTCTTGGGTTGATTATTATACTATATATTATCAACATATAGTGCATATTATTATTGATGTTTCTCTCCCATGTTGATTTACTATGCCCAGTTTTATTTATTTGATGTTGATCTTCTTTTCATTGTTAATATTATTCAATTTCATTTTTTCCTACATCTATGTCTCTATTTTCTTGTTTTGGTTGTGTTTGAAGAACAACAAAATCAAAATAAACTTTAGTGAAATAATTTTTTCTCCAATGAAATCATTTTTGCTCCAATGAAATCATTTTTTCTCTAGAAAAATCATTTTTTATATTTATCTATTTTATTTCATGTCAACACTAGTGAATTCATTGGTTTGAGTGATGAAATCATCTTGCAAAACTATAAAATCAGCCTAAGGAAAAACTAAGATCTAAACAAACTTACTTTCAAGATCCTTACTACCTCAAAACCACATTTTTAAAACTTATAATAATTTTTTTGGTAGGAACCTGATCAAAAAGTGGGTTTTAGATTATAATAAAAGAACATTTAGTTTCTATACATCTCGATTTAGGCTTAAAATGAATTCACATTTTCATTTGAGTTATAACAAAAAGTTATTTATTTTACAAGTTTTTTTGTTTAGTTCATTTTTTTGCTTTTTGTCTTGTGGGGTTATATATATGTATGATATTCCCTTATGGGTGACCCATAATGTAAGGTTTATATTTTCCATATACCCTTATTTTCTTTTGACTATGTGGGTTGGAGTTCATCATCTTCCGACAAGTTCTAGGGGTACATTGATAGTAAGTCACATCCTAGTATCATACCAACATGTTATATGATGAGGTATATAAATTGAGGTTATGTTAGTGATATATTATCTAAAATATCCCTCAAATCTTAATTTTTTAATAGCACTTCACTAAAATATTACATCTAAAATGGTTATGAAAGAACTAGACCCTTTGGTGAATGTCCTATTAAATTTTGACATCTAATTGACGTATTTTTATGCCCACATATTATAAGATATATAGAGATCATATATAAATCTAATTGAAACATTAATACCTTATTTTTACATAGAACATTCATTAACTTATGGGTGCAAAAGTAACAACCCCAAAAGATTGCATTACTTATACAAACCTTTTGAAAGAAGGGTGGGATTAAAACACCACCAATAATTAAAATAATTTTCTTTAAAGAATCTTAAATTTTATAATCACCTCTCAAGGAAAGTATATAGAAGGATAAAATGAATTGGATACAAACCCATGTTAGTTATTATAATTACCTTTTAATTCTTGTGTGTTGTTAATTGATTGTTGTGTTGAAACCTTGCTTATACTTGAAACTAAATAAAATAGACCAAGTCCTAATATAAACCATTTTTATACACTCAAAATTTATGGGTCAACAAAAGTAACATGTCAAAATTGGTCCAAATACCTACCTTTCTTGTTCAAACCATGTCATTAGGCTGTCTAATTTGAACCAAATCCTTTTCCTAATCCCAATTTATAGATTCAAATTAATTTAAAACCAAAGTTCTAAATTATTGCCTAAATTATGTTGTGCTATCTAATTTATTTCAAAGTTCAAATCCAAGTTTTGATACTAATCATCCTTATTTTCAAAGTCAAACTAATTACAATTCCAAGGCCAAGTTCTAACTCTAGTCAAACTATTCAAAAGTAAACCAAATTTAAAGGTCTAATCCTAGTTCAATTATGATCCAATATTGTCTAAAGAAAAATGTATTCCAACATTCACACATTTTAGTGTTCTAAAGTTAAACTAAGTAATCAAGTATCATTTCATCATTTATAAGGTCAAGTTTCCAATATCTATGACCTTTAAGTCAAGACCAAATTCAAACATTTCTTTAATCCAAAAATTGAACATTTTCACTCGAAACCATTGTACCTTAAAAAATATGGCACCTTTTGAAAACACATTTTATCCACATAGCCTTACTTTTTTAAACCATTTACATTGATGTATATTTTTATTGGTTTATTACAATTTGATAATTTTGACATAATCAAAGTGCATTACCTCAAACTAATTTCCAATTTCTATTCCAAGTGAAGCCACATACTAAGTCAAGATAACTTTTAGAGTATCGAAGCCTTTTTCAAGATGAAGATCAAAAACCTATATATGTCAAAGAATACACATACTGGGGATATCTATAACCCCTCATTTGATAAATATGTAGTTTACAACCCTTTATGGGTATCCCCACTATATAAAGGATGAGGAAGATTAACAATACCTTTATAACATGCCATTTAATGCTAAACCTAAATAACATAACCCATACCTTCCAGCCATACCACCTCATGTAAAAAAATGATAATACGAACTTTACCTTCAACATGTACCATTTTATACAAAACATATACCTAATCTAATGTACTTTTTAAATTCACCATCAAGTGATAAATATAGACATGACCAGTTTACATGATAATGCTTAGAAAAAAAAGGATGAACATCTTGTTAGATTTTTAGAAATGGGGGAAATTTTCCCCTTTGATTTCCCATAGAGGATTTATTCTATTTGGTTAGAGTACCCAAAGAGACACATCTTACATTATTAGAAAATAACAAAACTTCTAACCAAGATCAAACTTTTATATGAGCTTATGATCAAGCTCTTATAGTATCCAAAAAGGGAAAGAGTCAGCTCATTGATTATTTTTCTCAAATCCAACTTATTGCCTCTCAAATCCAACAAGTTAAACAATATTTTTTTACTCTCATTAACTCCCTTACTGCATTATATATTCAAAAACCATCACTAATAGAGATAAATTCCTCTATTTCATAATAATTAGATTTGATGACTTACCTCATGTTTAATTTAGATTCATTTACCAAAAAGATATTAGTTGAAAATCTTTTTAGTGCACCTAAATATGAAATTAATTTAGTAACTAATCTTGA
The DNA here is from genome assembly GCA_037957365.1 of Torreya grandis. Lineage (NCBI taxonomy): Eukaryota > Viridiplantae > Streptophyta > Pinopsida > Cupressales > Taxaceae > Torreya > Torreya grandis. The sequence continues at coordinate 1,716,106 of JARHVA010000724.1, read as the reverse complement.
TTCTAATATACCCATGTATTATTTCCATCATATGGTGAATAACTCTCACAATGGATACCTAAACCCACATCAAGTTACCTCCACAACACAATAGAACATTCCTTTAAAATCCCAATAGATCATTCCCTCCAACATTATAGGTACCTCATGGTAACATGTTGAGACCATGCCTAGTTTATAACAATAGATTTCAAGTCATAATCTACCACTTCAATAAGTGGAGATTAATACCTCACCTCAAAAGGTGTTAACTAATCCCCCACTTCAATAAGTGTCCACCAATCCTCAATAAATGGTTTTTAATAAACAATATATTTATATTAGTCAACCACTTGTCACTTCTATTTAACAAAGGTCTCTTCAAGCCAACAACATGTTCCACTAAACCAATAGCATTTTCCCCTATGCGATAGATTCTTAATAATCAATATTAGGTTCCCATTTGATCTCAATAAGTTATATTAAGCACTCATAAACTATTACTTATTCATGCCTCAGTTCCCTCTGAATCAACACCACACTTAGTAGAAAGTGCCTTATCAACAATAATTGCTCTATCAATAGTGCAAATCCAATCTAATAATAAATATTCTTGGTAAAATTAATCATGTACAAATTACCCAATATTCTATACCACCTCTTTATGTAGGTCAAGATAATGTACCTTTAAATAGCCATAAACATGTGCCCACTTCATCTTAGTATAGCCCCACTTTCTGGGATTTTTAAAGGAAATTAGAATAAGAGATTTAAACTATATGACTTATGATCTTCTCCTATTGATATGAGATATATTTAGGTACTTTTCCTGCATCATTTTTAGATTCCCAAATTTTATAAATATAAATGAAAATTTGATCTAGAGGATCATATAAAATATTTCTTCATCTCATGTTAATAGGTTGTGTATAATAGTGTGTACCTACTTTGCTTATTTCCCCACAGTTTAGTTGGTCATGCCTTCTAATGGTTCCTTAGTCTACCTAATAATTCCATTGATAAATTTGATGAGTTAATAGAAATATTCATGTAACATTTCTCTTTTAATGTAGAACATGATATGACTATGGTTAACTTATGTTAGGTTAAGTAATGGTAATGAGAAAACTTTTGTAGATATTTACAATGGTGTCATGCATTGACTAGCAAAATTCCACATAATCTCCCTGACAAGAAATTAACTAAAAAATTTAATGCCAATATTTAATATGACATATCTTATAATCTTAAGATTCATTTCACCAAAAAAAAAAAAAAAATTATTTCTAATAGAATATAGATTGAGCAAGCCCTTATCTACAAAGGGGTAATCAACATTTACTCTCATAACTAAGTTCAAAACAAGGCTTAGATGCAAGCTCCTACAAATGTGCAAGTAGGTATTTTTGAGAAGTTTAAACCATTAAAAAAGAACATAAATGTTGTAACATATGGGGTAACTAAATCCAAACATATGAAAATTGTACAACTGCCACTTGTTCAGGTAAACCTGCCTAATCAACCTCTCACTTTGTAAATACCCCTCCAAGATGAGGTCATTATCATAATATAGTTTTTAGTAATTTTGGAGATCCCATTGATATGGTTTTATATAAGATATCTATTGTTAACATGATCATTTATCTAGTGCCAAAACCATTTCTATAAAATTATCATAAACCTTAATTGTATAAGGAGAATGACTTTTGTGATTATTATCAAGTTAAAGGTCATTTTATTCATAGATTCATGCAACTTCACCATCTCATCCAAGATTTATTTGAAAGTGGTATAATATAATTATATAATGTGGCCATGACATCTAATAAGAATTTGGGTATTTATCAAAACCCTTTTCCATGACGTAAATCTAATAGCAATCAAAACTAGAATCAACATCAAATTAACAACAAGAACCAAAATAGACCTCCTAATAATCAAAATTAGAGGTAAAATCAGTAATAATAAAACCAAAATAAAGGTTATGATGTCCATTACAATCATGTTAACTATAATAATACCATTTATGACTATGATAATTTCATATGTCACATTACTAGTGGGCATATAACTACCGTTAAGATCAACACTAAGTCAACTTCTAATAGTACCCAACATTTAACACCATCCATTTTGTGACCTCCTCCCTCATGTGTCGGTAATCCTCCATTGGTGTGACTTGGTGTTCATGCAAGTCAATAATTAAGATTTGCCATTTTAGTCCCTTACCTTATTCAAATTATAATAACCCCTTACTAACTCAAGGTTGTGTAATAACAACTCAATACTCTAAGGTTACCATTTAGGGTCTTGTACCTTCTTCTTCCAAAAATCCCATTCAAGGCCGTCTACCTCATAAAACCAAGTTGATTACTCCTAGTAATGAGAAACTTTATGATATTATAGAGCAACTACAAAAAAACTAGTGTAAATTTATATTTTAGATCTTCTATATACACCAAATTTCTAAAAGAACATATTGAATAATCTTTTGAGTCGGTATAAAGTCCCAAGTTACATTGCACCTAATAAGTTTCAAGGACTTGTGAGTCATTTGGCTTAATGATAACAACTTAATTTTGATCAAACTTATATTTAATCTATAGTAAGTTTACATAATTAACTTGATTTATATAGAATCAATCATTTCTTGGCATAAAATTAAACAAGTCCTCATAGACAATGCTTTAGGGCTAAATATTGTAACTTTGAAACTTTCCAAACACTTGGGATACATAGTAATAGATCTTCAGCTAGATACCATTACTATCAAGGCATATGATAATGATAAGTGGGAATATTAAGGAACCATTTGTTTACATGTTATCATTGGGACTCTAACCCATTATACTCTTTGCCATGTTCTTGACTTATAATAATCATATAATTTTCTCCTTGGGTAACCTTGGATTCATGAAGTATGTGTTATACCTTATACTCTCCATCAGTGTATTAAGTTCCCCATTTGGGATTGGAAGTTACTATTTTTGGTGACTTGTAGCCATACTAGTTTTATAAACACCTATAAGTGGAGTATGAAATATAAAACTATTGCCTTAACATAATTCATATCCCTAAAAGGAAAAAGCTATAGTTTATTAATTTCTTGAGTCTAATTATGTGGATCCAAGTAATATTTATTCCACTTAATATACACCACCTAATGAAACAACCGGTCATTTTACTATTCAATATAATAGCCTTAGGGAATACAAGATTGGAAATTATTTTCATATATCCAAGATTCTTAAGACTTCCAAATCATATGGTAGACCTAAATTAAAATATGATAAAATGGAATGGCATAGGAATGATAATTATTGTCAAAAAGGACCTATTTTTCTCATCAAAACCATTTCACAAGAAAAATATTAGATCAAATGTGATGAAAATAATGTTTATATAATGATAATTTTATCACTTGCTTCCAAAACACAAAGTATCCTATTCTAAATAGGATAATGGATAATCAAGACTATAAGGGAAAAACTTAGGGGCAAAGTAATGGGGACCTATTCAGCCAATATCAATTGCCAATCACAAAAGAACTTGAGGTATTGGATACAAAGCATCTAGGGGTGACCACTCAGATCTCAAGAGTAACACTGATTTTTCATCTAGAAATGATAATGTTGATAGTGACATAGAGTCCTATTATAACATTAATGGTGATTTGGCTAACACTAATCTATTTAATCCTAATACCATCTATACCATTACTTATATCTCATCATATTCCCCTCTTTTCTTTATCATCACCAATTTATCAACTAGGGCCAATAGGACTCACTATTGGATGATTTTTAGAATGATGAGCCAATTTATAAACTATTGGGCCTTAAAGATGGTTTTTCACTTGTTGGTCATAAGTAGGGATTTGATATTACCTTTGACCCTACTCCTTATTTTAGAGAGTATGTTTACTTCCTTAGTCATAAATAAAATAAAAATAAAATCAAACATTTAGATCGCAAAGTGAAAACCTCTTTGAGATGCTTTTAGACTAGGGAAAAATTAAATAAAAATATGATTCCCATGGGGAAAACCTATTTTAGGTGTCATTGAATGGGAAAGTTCACCCTCTTTCAATTGAAGCCCAAACCTCCTCCAATCCAAAGACTTCATTCCTATCTGGAATCACTTTATAGAATAAGAGAGTATTTGATCAGTTGGCATAAGATTTCTTACATGCCTTTATAAAATGTCCTTTTTTAGACTTTGGTGATTCAGATTATTCCTATATGGGAGAAATAGATGAGCCAATCAGGCTATTAGATAAATGAGAAGACTAATATACCACATTACTAATTATTCTAGAAGATGGTTTAGCATTTCTTGTGATGGATAACACATAATTCAATATTGGAACATTGTCTGATCCTAAATGGATGAAACATGGGCCCTCTTTTGGGATTTTGTTGATATTTGTTCCTAGTCTTATTTAGATATGTATGTCTTGGACCCTAATTTAGTTGTACATAGCTTTGTTTTACACCCTATTGCTAAGCCAATCAAGAAGAATATGAAAAAAATGCATCCTCACATAGTTGTACTTGTCAAGAAGGAATTAGAAAAACTATTAAAAGTTGGGTGTATCTAACCTATAGATTATTTATACTGGATATCAAACATAGTCCCAATCAACAAAAATCCATAAGTAATTTGATTATGTATCAATTTTAGAGATATCAATAAAGCATGCCCAAAGTATGACTTTCCTTTGCCCAACATTGATATGATTTCAGACTTTGTAGCAAGGTATGAGATGATATATACTATGGATGGATTCTATAGATATAATCAGATCAAAATAACACTTGAAGACCAACATAATACAATGTTCACCAATCCACGGGGAACTTTATATTATCAAGTGATGCCATTTGGCCCCAATAATGTTGGTTCTACATACCAACATGTAATGACTATCATTTTATATGACATGATGCACAATATTGTTGAATATTATGTGGATGATATTTTAGGAAAATCCAAGACTAGAGTAGGACATCTAGATGTGTTACAAAAAAATATTTTAAAGGCTTCATGAATAAAAATTAAGGCTTAACCCTAAAAATTGCATATCTGGCATTACTTTTGGTAAATTAATAGGTTTCATTATCTATCATAAAGGAATTAAATTTGATCTATCCAAGGTTAAGGCCATTATATAAATTCTTCCACCTTCTAGTTTGAAATAACTCTACAACCTATAGGGCAATATTTAATCCATCATGTGATTCATTTCTTAGTTGGTAGACATGTGTCATCCCTTAACTCATATTATAAATAAAGGCACCACTTTTTTAGGTAACATGATTATCAATAGGCCTTTGAGAAGTTAAAATAACATCTATAAAATTCACCTATTATAGCCCCACCAACACGTAGAAAATAGTTACTTCTCTACATCTCATCATTTGAATATGCCTTGGGGGCACTCTTGCAACATCATAAAGATTAGGGGAAAGAAAGAGGTGTATAATAATTAATATGTACATTAGTATCCTATGAACATAATTATGGTTCAATTGATATTCCTAATTATCCATGGTGTTTTCAACCAAAAAACTATTACATTTTATGCTCAACAATAAGACCATTGTCATTGCTAAAGTGAACCCACTCAAATACCTACTTTCCAAGGCAACTTTGAGTAATTGTATGGATAAATTGGTCATGTTATTGAGTGAATTTGAGATTGAATATATACATAAAAAATACATAAAAGATAATTCACTTGTAGATCAACTTGTTAAATAACACTTATCAGATACCAAGCCACTCATTTTCAATTTCTCTAATGAAACAATCATGACTCTAAATAAAAATTATTTTGAGCCTTAACATTGGACCCTTTAATTTGATGTTTCCTATACTTCTCATGGATTCTAAGATGGTATTATATTCATAAAAATTTAGGGGGATCTTATTCCCAAACCATTTCATGTTCATTTTTTTTTGTACCAATAATATAATAGAATATGAAGCACTCATCACAGGGATTCATCTAGCAGTAGAATAGAATATCAAAAAATTATATGTTCATAAAGATTCTCAACTAATTATTAATGAGGTGATAGAACAATATTAAACCAAAGACAATAAGATTATTCCTTACAAAAATATGGTGGACCATATTAAACAAATATTTAAACACATCTAGTTTGAATAGATCCCAAGGGCTAATAATAGGACTATAGATGTAATTACAATAATTGGTTCACTCATAGTAATCATAGTTCATGTTCTAGATTATCAGTTCCTTATCAAACATCTATTACAACTATCTCATGAAATTTATACCTTGGTATTTTGATATATATTCCTGCCTTCATTATAACATTCTCTATCCTAACCATTCCCATAAAAAAATTAAAAAACTTTCATTTTTAATACCTCTCATTATACCATACTTGATGCCATACTCTATCATAGAGGATATTATGGGACTTTACTTCATTTTTTAGCTTTGATAGAGTCTAGATTAACACTTAAATAAGTACACAAAGGGATTTTTGGGTCCCACATCAGTAGAATGGTCTTGGCTAGGAAACTCCTACTTTGAAGGTATTATGAGCCCACTGTGGAGGATGACACTTGTGTTTATGGAAATAAAACAATCTAATTCATGCACTAGCTCAAGCACTTTAGCTGATTACCACATCATGGCCAATTTCCACATGGGGACTCAACCTTTTAGGGAAAATCAATCCTACTTCTTTAGATGTTCATAAACATATTCTCACCATAATTGAATATTTTACAAAGTGGATTGAATACATTCTACTCACTTATGTAACTAGAAAGTAAATTTACAAATTCATCCTAAATCATCTCATTTACCACTTTGGCATGCCCTATAACTTCATTTCTAACAATGGTGGTTCCTTTAAAAATTAGGATGTCAAAGCCATTTATGCCAAGTAACATATTAAGCATCACTTTTCCACTACTTATTTCCCTCAAAGTAATAGAAAAGATGAAGCATCTAAAAAACCCTAGTCCAAATCCTTTAAAAGACTATTAATGTGTTTGGCCTTGATTACATTTTATAACTATTTCTTACCCTCTAGGCTTATAGTACTAATACTTGAACTCTAATAGGAGCCGCACAATATTCCCTCATTTATGGTACTAAAGATATTATCCCTATCAATATAAATTTACCTTCCTTGAAAATTTCATTACAAAATATCATTGATGTGGATGAATAAATAATCTCTTGGATTCAAGTATTAGAACTACTTAATGAAAAATGGGTAGATAATTTGGAAAATCTTCAATCATATTAGAACAAGTTGCACCATAGCTAAAATAAGTTTATCAAACCTAGAGACTTTGAACTTGGTGACCTTATCCTAAAAGAGAAATATAAAAATACCAATGTTACATATGAAAATAATGGAATGTTTGAACCTAATTGGATGGGCCATTCATCATCACAAATAACTATGGATCTAAGGCATACATATTGGCTACACCATATGGGGAAGAATTGGATGATTCCATGAATATTATACATCTCAAGAATTTTTACACTTGATTTACTTGAACATTATCTATGAGGACTCTTGCTTGGGAGCATGGCCTAAAAAAACCCTCTATTCATACCACTTATAATTCAATCATCCCATCCTAATCTTAGTCCCCCATCCTATTGTAAATCCTAATATTGATTCCACTTCATAGATACATAAGACAATTTTAGATGTAAGAATTTAGAGAAAGTTTCAAGAAGATCATTTAGATTTGGTCACCATCAGTACATTTAGGATAGGTAATATCTCATGGTATCTTACACATGATTTACCTATATGAAGGTATTTTAATTACACCTTTACACTCATAAAATATCCTATACCATCTATTTAATTCATCTATCATTCCTAGTTTTCACCCTAATATTGATTTGTAATATCTTCCACTATATGCTAAACTACATTTACCTGAGGTCCATTTGGACTATGTATGAAACAATTAGTTTATAAGGTTAGATCAATCATCCCTTTTCCATGTTATCATTATTTTATGAGTAATTTAATACATTCTCTCACCATTTTGGGATAAATTAAACCCATTTTCTCACCATGTTGTGGCCAATTTAAGCCATATTCTCACCATCTTAAAAACAACATAAGTCATGTTGTCACCATTTTATGAGCCTTTTTGTTACTTATCAAAATATTCTTGTAAATAACTTGTTTTAAAAACTTGAAAAACCCTAAAAAAATTTAAAATCCCCAAAGAAACCAAAAAATTTCAAAAGGGGCTATAAATCTCCATGAGAGATATAGGGTCACAAAATATTTACTTATTTTATCATCTTAATCACCTTTGATATTTGGACTATTTTAGATGGCATGGTTTACCAAATTTGCAATGTGGGAACCTTTTATCTAACCATGATCATTTATAATGTACCATTTTCATCCCTTAATTTACATTCCTATTTTTGGGAGAACTACATCATCTTGAGGTAAACACAAGTTATGTAGGAAATTATTGGATGTATGGGCATCTTGAGTTAGCTTAGCCAATCTTATTTTCATTTCATTTTTCCTAATAGATCTAAATTATCTCACTATTTTGTGATTATACCTTTCTTATTATTCTTTACAATAAATTCTCTTGCGTCTCATCATTTTTAATTCTCTCCCACATCCTTGGGATAACTACACTTGATTTGAAGTCCATTGGACTATGTAATCAATGTCCACTTGCATAAGGAATTTGGAGATAGCTTTACCACCCCTTACTTTTTATTCTATTTCCCCATTTTCTATCCAAGTTGTTAATGTGTCCTATTAGTTGGCCTCTAAATATTAGGGTTAGAATCTTCAAGAGTAACACCTTACATTTACACATACATAGATGGTTAACTAATTATTTGTTTTTATTTGTGCATGGATAATTTTTAAAAATTATTGGTGCATTTATTTGATTTTTGTTGAGCAATAAGATGTTTTATATTGATTTTATTTTAATTGTGTTTGCTTTATTATTTTATTTCTTGCTTGTTTCATTTTTATATTATCACCTTAACTCAGTCTACTATGTTATTAGGTTCATCATCATGGTTATTCATATCATGTAGTTATAGTTGATTCCATACATTAACATTCATCAACATTATTGTCATGGTTTTTATAATTGGTGTGTTATTTTCAATTATCTACTAGGTTGAGATTCAGTCCTTATGCACATTATAACTTGGTCATCATGGCGTTATATATCATGCTGAAAACCATTAGGTGTTACACCAAAATTCTAGTGCTAGCAATCTCAAGTAATGTTGCATCAAAATATCTCCTTATCTAATATCCTACAACTAGGTCACTAAAACCCATGACTAATATATATGCTACTCATGATACATATCAAAAAATGAGCTTATAAAAAAGTCATAAATAATTTCTCAAGCATGATCAGATATCCATATCACATGCTTAAGAATATTACATTTGTAATTCATATAATCATATCAAGCCATTCTATTCCTCGGTATCTCATTTATACCTCCTTTTCCCATTTTTTGTCCTATTTTCTTTAATATTATTCTTTTTAATTCCCTCTTTTTCCTATGAATAATGATTTTTATTAATTTTGAGGGCTTGTCTACATTCAATTCTTCCTCAACCATCCCATTGAAGGGCATCCAGGGCTAATCAAGCACCCTTTGGGGTATCAATCTAAGTTTATCGACTCATAATTTTAAAATAGAAAAGTGTAGACATCATTATTCAAGTATTATCAATTAATTTCTTAATGATATTTTCATTATTTAAAAATATATTACTGTGCCTAGTGTCTCATAATACCTTCTCAAATATGCACAAAATGTAGGCACTTCATTTTAATCACTTCCATGTCTAAATTAAAATCAAAATCAACATACTTACATGTAAATTTGATCAAAAATCATAATTTGACCCAATTTACATACATAATTGTTGTTTTAACCCAAAATCATGATGACACATCCCTGATTGGGGAAATGGATCATAATACATCACTAATTCTATCAAACACATATTGAATCAAATCAATGATTTGAAAATGTTATTATAATCCAATTAAATTAATATTTGATTGACAAAATAACATTGAAAGTGCACCATTATTCTAATTTGTAATTGATCATGTTGATTAATTAGCCTAATAATTCTTCTAATGAAAAATTCCATGAATTGGAATTATCTATTTTCCATAAAGAAAAATGGATTTATTAGCTTACATTGATGATGACATAGGGGAAATTAAATGGAATAAAGTGGAGTGTGTGAATAGTGTCTTATGACATGTCCAATTACACATTCTCTTACACTTATTACAAGGCTTCGTACACATTCCTCTCTTTCATGGCCTATAACACACACCAAATGGGATTAGTAATTGCATTTTCCTTCCAACATTACTTCCACACTCCAAAAATGTCTTAAATGACATATCTTACACACCCCATATGTGAAATCATGATTTTGAGGAATCATCCTCCACCATTGATATTTATCTTAGATCAATGGTTAAGAATCAATAAAAAAAGTCTAAAAATACAAGAGCCTTTGTTTATTGTAGACAAGATTATTCATATAGACTTAATATACAAAATTATACAAGGATATTCAACCATTCTCATGCCAATCCAATCCAAGAATCAATTGTAGATAAAAAGATATGTTTCCCACTCATAATAAAGCATTGCTAATACTTATATCCTACAAGCTGAGCTTAACCTTTTCAAACCAATATTCAATCAAATCTCCAAGGTATAAACATAGTTTTTGTCTTATAATTTCATATTTCTTTTTTGTTTTACATAGCTCACCTTAGGGATTAGGCTGAATATGTTATGCTCTTAGGTTTGTTCTGATTATATTCACTAACTATTGGAAAACCTTTTATAGATTTCTAATCTCTATATTATGCCTTGAAAGATAAAATTTTAACTAAACTATTTATAAGGAGCCTCAAGGACTATGATCTAAGGTGGTTATATAAATTAAAAATAAAATTAGTAAAAACATTCAAACCTATTGTAGATTAGTTTTTGGTACACTTCTATATCAACATTGTTGAAAAGGTTTCCTATGCCCAAATTACAAAAATAAAACAAGGAACCAATGAACCTATTAATGAATATGTATTAAGATAAAAGATAATGTTGGTTAAAATGATTAATCCAATGTAATATAAGGAGATTTTAGACATCTTCAAGCAATATTTTCTTGGCCCATTACATGAGTCCATTATTTTTAAAAAGTTCAATTTTTTTTATGAGTTATGATATATTGTTAGCGATTGTGAAATGAAGATTATTTCATTGAAAAAACTTAAGTATGTATCAAAAACACCAAATACAGGAAATACCAAGTTTATTATTAAACCATGTTATAAGGTGAAATCCACAAAATATAAAAAGGAAACAACTACCATGGTTACTTCAATGACACAAGAACCTAATCGACTTATCTTATCTAATGCACCAAGGAGAAAATTTACATGCTTAACTGAGTCTTTATATTCATTACATTCAAATCTTATGGATTGTCACCTCATATATTCCCATCCTATAAAGGTTGATATGATTTGAACCTTACCTAAATGATATGATTAAAATGCTTATTATGACTATAACCAAGGCCCTATGCATTCTATGAACTAATGTTTTATCTTGAAGAATAAGATACAAGACCTTATTTATGACCAAAAAATCCTAAAAAGGTATTAGGTTCACAAATTTTTGATCACTATAATTATAAGATATTTAACAATATTTTTCAAGACCATTCTATGAAGGAACTAGAAGTAAAAATGGCATAAAAATCACATCCTCATCCACCAAATTATGGGTACCAACTAGATGGGATTATTGATACTTATATGTAACATACACATTATATGGTTAAAATGAATTATATTACTTTATATGACAATGAGATTGTGGATGTTGACTTAGATATTCATTCCTTATTCATTCAATCATGCCTTGATCAACACCCTATAAACAATGTTATGATTGATAATGGCAAAATATAGAACATTTAAACCATGACATTAATTATACATGTAGGTTATACACATTATGATTTACATCCTTTGACTAAATTAGTTAAATCATTTTATGGGACCTCACATAAGGCTCTTAGTGAGATTGACTTACCTTTATAGGTTGGCCTAACACATGTGGTCACTACATTATTATTTTAACCATACATGTGAGTCTTTGTTATGTTATTGGGATGACCTTGGATATACACACTTTATGTAGTACCTTTTATAGTTCATGGGTGTATCAAATTTGATACCCAAACAATTAATTATCAAACCTAATAAGGTTAATCCTCTATGAAAATATAAGAAATAGGCAATCCCCTTACCTAGGTCGCCAGTACTTGAGAAACCCTTACATTAGAGATACATAATGGATTTCATGATATCCTTACCTACTATGCACCATATTTAGATATAAATATAACCTAAACATGTTCTTATTTATTTTAATTAAAATAAACCATAAAGCATTTAGTGTTGGGTTCCATGAACACCTACTCCTATTATCTATTCATCACCATAGAGTCCTATTATACATATGTAGAGCATTACAAATCCTATAGTTCTAAATATTAAACATACACATGATCCTTGGTAGTACCATTATTTTATTGTAATAGGTTCCCTATGAGGAGATACACATGATTATCCTTTTTATGAGATCATCAGATAGTCTTTTCTTTTCAAATATTCCAAAAATACCCCAAAAAATGTAGAAAATTCGAAAATATTTTTAGCATTTACATATTTTATTAGCTCCTTAGAATTTATGTTATTAGTTCCATTTTGGTAGATACCATATAATATTTATATATATACACATATGTTTCACACATATTTTGAGTTGATATAGGCATACCTAAGCACATGATATATGCACTTTCAGCTGTTAGAACTTCCCTCTACTCATGTCATATAGACATTGGGGGAATCCACTTATTTGATCATGATAGACCTAGGTTAAATTTTTCTATGATAATTTTCAATTATCATGTTTAAAATCATATAATTACACATGCCTTTACCTATGCTTATATATTTTGTAGTGTATTTGATCTGTTATGTACTTAACATTTTTTGCTAACATATATATCTAGGGAATAGTATGATATGTTTATGTGATTTGATTATGATTCCATACTTTTAATTTATGAATTTACTTAAGTGTATTGAATTTTTTTCTATTGTATTTAATTTTTGAGCATCTGCATGTGCTTCATTACTTGTGGCCCCCATGCCTTTGTTTAGCTATTGTGACATTTACATATGTCATCACTTATTATTTTAATATGTTATTTATTTCCTTGTGGAAATTTAAATAAGTCATGTCCCTTAGATTGTGCAAAATTTAAACATGACCCTTATTTAAGGTCTCATTGGACCATTATATTTATATTTGATTTTGAGTGCTCTTGTGTGTGTGCTTGATTGCTTTTTAAGCTAGTACTATTACTATCTAGGCATTACCATTATCTATATCATGCATTTTATGCCTTGATGTGATCACATTCTATCTGATTTAATGATATATTTACATAGACATATTTATTATATATGATACATGATACATTCATAGATTATATAGGTATCTTATCCTTTTGAGGTTAGTTGAATACTAGTTTCTTTTCCTCTCACCTTAAAATTAGGGATTACGGGGCATGTCATAGATGCATGAATTTCACACCTTCATAGTTTCAAATTTAGTGGGGGAATGTTATGTAAACATGTTCTCCAAACTCATACCAATTTTTAGTTTCATATTTTAGTGTTGTCATGGGAACATGTCTTTCACACTTGTAAAAATTTTAATCGGCCAAATTTCACAACTATATGATATAGATCCACATTTATGGAAACATTATTCACATTGGTATCGTTTTTATACCCAATTTTAATATTTATAAATATATGAGGTGAATATGCCATGGAAAGGCACCTTAAATTGTAAAATAAAATTTAGATTCAGATTTCAAATGGTTTTATGGAATTTAGCATACACCAAGATGGACTTTTAGGGATTGTTATTAAGTTAATATATTTCAATAGTTGACTCACATTTTGTAAAGGTTAAGGTGATTTAATAAATCAATCTTACCAATTTAATAATTTAAAATTTATTTAATCACCTATCTTTACTACATTTATAGTGTGAGTTGACTTTTATCACTCATGTTCAATAGGTTATAAGTATGATTGGGTTTCATGGTTGAGTTAACCTCAAATTTTTAGTGGAAACTCACCTTTTCTCCAATGTTGGGTGTAATTTTTCCTTTAATATTTATATATATATTCACTTTCAAGTTTTACATTTGTCATAATCTCAGTTTTAGTGATTCATAATGAAACATATTTTCAAATCAAATTGCCAAAAGGCAAGATGGTTACATCGATACACAAGTGTACTCTTAACTTTGATCTCTTTAATTTCAAACATTTTAAATGATTTTGATTTTAGATTATATGAATTTATTATATACTATAACATGTTCTTGGCTATAGTTCAATCACCAACAAATCACTCAAGTTAGGCTCATGCAAAGATCAGGTGTGTTATACAACCTAGTTATGCATTTGTTTTCCCTTAAACTATCAATTTTATTACTAGATTAAAAAGGGGGGGGGATCTAGGTACTAAATTAGAATTATACAATATTTTAGTCTTGTATATTTGGTATGTACTTCTCATGGTTATGTTATTTAGTTCCTAGACCTCTCCATTATTGAAACACTTGAATTCATTATCTCTTGTTCCTCTTACTTATCGCTTAGTCTGATTATATGTTATTCTAATGACCAGGTCTTCTATACTACTCAAAATGTTATAAACTAATTATTATCATCCTCTATGATTTTGGGACATGTAACTATTTTCTAGCTTCCAAGACACTTGCATCTCATCCAAGCAAATACATAGATACAAGTGCCATGTGCCAAACTAAGTGTGCAGTTCCCTAAAGTTGTCAAATTTATAATTTTAATGTGGCATTATGATTGACCTATGTTATTTAATTTAATGTGAGATATTTCCTAAAAGTATTGGTATATATTAATTATTAGTCCTCATTCATTCCTTACCTATAAAATACCTACCAACTCACAAGGAAACTTACCAAAAGCACTCAATAAAAAATTCAAGTGATCAAAACTTCCATATTATTTCTTATTTAAATATAATTCATAGGAACAACCCATCTACATGTATGAATTACTAAAGGATAATTCCATGAACCATAAATTTCAAGCTATAAGCTAAGTTACTCTATACACTTGTTTATCATACATTATGTCCTTATGCACACACAATCCAACATGTAGGGGAGAAAAATAGAAGTCTAAATCCATCTTTGGAGCATTGGATATGTAGCTATCACCCATTAAAAAGGGTCATAGGTTAACTCAACACCATGTTCCCACTAACACATTTTTCTATAGTCACTCTAAGTGTGAGGAATTTAGTGTTTGACCATTTGATAAACAATGATAACTTATGCATAAAAATTGAACACACTAGATCAAAGGTAGAAAAAACTCAAAGGTTCAAAGTGGTCACATCCATATTTAGTCAATATTTCATAATAAATGCCTATGTCTAGGTTAGATAGGTGAATCAATACAATTATCTAGATCTAATGTAAGTATCCAAGGCCATAAAGTGAAAATTTATAGAATTTAATGATTGATCAAGAATCCATCTCTAGTCCACTTCCAACCTATTTCAGCCTAAATCTACATGTGTATAGTAAACTAGCTATGTAATCTTATTTTTAATTTATTTCAATATCAATCAATAGTTGTATTTACTATTTTTAGCATACATAAATATTCAAATTTAAAATATTGTTTTTCTGAGTTTACAATTAATTAGCCTACTATAGATATTTTTGTCACCCTTGTACTTATTAATTTTTGTATTCTTACCCCTATACTATATTGAACATGAAATAATCATATCAATATATGCATCAATAAATAAGTTAAGTACAATTTTTCCTTCATATTACTATTATCATTTTGACCCCAAATAATAGGTTTTATAGATGATGGGTGATACATCATCTAGGAAGGAAAAGTAGAAGGAATGAGTGTGAAGTGCCATTAAAAGCTCATGATCCCATAGTCAAACTATATAAGATAAGAGATTCAATCAGATTGCATCCCAACTACCCCATAACTATAGTGAATAATCTAAATAGGCTATCAATTATAAAATGGTAAAAGAAATAAATATCAAAGGTGGAAGGGATGGCAGTAAGATAGATGTTTAGATTAATTGTGAGAGATAAGCAAGAAAAAGAGGAGGGAGTGTTTGAATTTCAAATAGGGATGATTTAAGCATCTCTCCCACTACTCCTTAACTTTATAAATTATTATCCCTCATGATAATATGATGATGGTCAATAATTAGTGGTTGGTTTCCTAGATTTCATTCTAGTTGCTGCAACTATTATTGGAAGTTAATTGTGTGATAGGATCCCACATATCATAGTTTATTATTATTATTATTATATATATTTAAATCATGGTATTCATGTTTTAATTTGGTTGTAATATTTTTTCAAAAGTAAAGATCTAATAATATTGCATGTGTTAATAGCATAGGTCTAGGGGTATAGTGATTGAACAAGAATGCATTTTAGCTAGGTAGGAAGACAAATAGAATCAGCCTAGAAATTTTATCTATATGTTTATATAAAACATCTTTACCAACTAACCTTGACCCATACTAACCATTCTAATTTGTGCCTCAAGTGTGCTTAGGGAACATTTTCTTCATAAGATGATAAAACTTAGAAGAATTTCACTAGGTATATGTTTTGGTGCACTAACACCTAGACCTTGAAAAGGAAAGCATAAACATTTTAATTAAATTACTAAGAGGTTGTACATTTTTATGAATTAATGATGGTAATAATAAATATTGAATAAGATGTCTTTAGAAAATATCAAGCGATGGCTGGAACAGATAGAGTAGAAGTTTACGAAAGGACATCCTAGTTGTAAGGGTTGAAAATCAAAGAAGTGGGTCAGAGATAATCTAAATGACATTTTTTATGTGATATTATTTTTTTAATTACTAGGTCACTTATCATCTTAGTTGGTGGTTTATACTCTAAATAAAATAATAAAATTAGGATGAAGGTATCTATGGATAGAATAATAAGTAGAGAAGGTATAGAACTTGGACATAATTTAAATATATATAAATAAAATAATAAAATTAAATATATACAAGTTAGATTTTGCCTTATCCATGTAATCCTACCCTAAAAAAGCTAAGTTGTAATTCCTTTATGCACCTAGGGAATTTTATCTCATAAATTTACCCCTAGAGATAAAGAATTTAATGATAGATAGTGGAAGTGAAGATCTACCAATGGAAAACTAAGTTTCATTGCACACAAATAGTAGTGTGAATAGAGTGATAAATGGTGTAGTAAATAGGGAGGTGATAATCCAAGTATATCCCAATAGAATAAGGATATAATGATTTGGAATCAAGAAGGTGCAGGTGTCTAGGAAATGCTCATTGAGGTCTTTAGAGGATAAGGGTAAGGTCCAAATCATGATATACCATGAGTATCATGGAATATGAGAAAGCATGAGGAAGAATATTTCATGTAGTAACTTTGACTTCATGAGTAAAATTTCCCATGTCAACAGTGGAAAAGTAATAGTTTAGCTGACTAAAGGAAATATAGTGAAATGGAAGTAACCAGGAAACACCTAAACCACCCCATCCAACCTTCCCACTCAAGTGCATATCTTCAAAAGGTTATAATCTATAATCTTTGAAAAGGTAAGAGAAAAGTTTGTGGTATTTATCCTTTGAAAAATTAGACTATATGAATAGGACCAACACCCCTACTAGGTGGAACAACACAAAATGGAACAATTGGCACTAGAGGAATGACTTCCACCCTTTATAACACCTAATTGATATTAGTATTAATTAAAACATCAAAAATAATAATTAGTGGATCCAACCTAGGCATAAAAAGAGGTGATCCAATAATGATATCATAGGTTGTTTATGAGTATATTTTAACCTACCTAAGTATTGAGGGATGGAGAACTCCTTTGAGAAAGTACAAAAGTGTGAACTCATTTGGTGTGTGAAATGAATAATGTAGATAGAATGAAATGCAATCCATTTTACTACAACCTTGTAGGACCAAGATAACAACTAGTATATGAATTACAATCATACTTAGAGCATTATAGATTATGATATTTTGAAGACTAAATTATTGAAGGAGTTTGACATCCTAAAGTTTAAACAATAAATTATTACATAACTAAAGGAGATCAAATAAGATTCAACTAAGATCACCCATTCTTATGATTCCAAATTCAAGAACTTGATATCATAATTATCTTATGCAATCCATCTACTATAACATGCCCAATGGTTTATTGGAGGATTGATTGCCCCTACTAATGTGCCTTCAAAATGAGAAACAACACAAAACCCCAAAAAGATTTAGATGCTATGTTTAAGGTTATGATGATTGGAAGTGTTTATCATGGAATTATCCCAACTATAGAAGTGTGAGTTACATCCATGAGCATAATATTAAAAAAACAATGGATAATGGTGAACTAGAAAATTGTGATGGACTATGATGTAAATAATGTTTAATAGAGGGATATTTGAGGTAGAATTTACTATAAAGAGATGTATACTACTCATGATGTCTTATGAGCTATGTAGAGAGGGCCATGACATACACAATATTATGTTACTAGATTGAGTAACTAAAAAAAGGTGCATAACATACTGTAAGATGTGTGACCCCTCTTCATAAAATAAATAAAAATTCAAGGTCATAAGCAACTTAAGGGAGTGTAATGTAAGACAAGAAACAACTAGATCATTTGGATAAACTTTTTAAGAGTATGACCCATCATGAGTATAACAAGGTCATGGTATAGTATGAATTTTTGGTAAAATTTTTCTATTATGAGGGTGTTATAATTTCAACACACTACATCAATTCAAATGGGATTTCCTTGTTCACCCCACTTATGCCTATTATAAAAGGAATAATAAGGTCAAGGACTACCTAGACCTATTAAAAAAACTCACCAAGAGGACACAACCAAAAATTAAGTTGAAATGATTAGGTGTGAGCCAAAAGTTAAACAATGGAGCCCAAAAAACTAGGAAAAGAATAATCAAGATCCAAAGGTTCAAGAGACAAAGAGAAGTGGGTTTACCACTTAGAATATCATCTATCCCATTGAAAGTTTCCATATAGGATATGAACCATATAGAGATGAGGCTACCCAAATATAACGCCTGGGCTATGTGAAACATCATATCTAGATGGTACATGATAAAAAATAGTTCCCCAAGAATCATTAGATATTATTCACAATGTATAAGGTAAATTTTGGCATGCTCATGGCCTAAAAGGAAAGGTAAGGTAAAACCACCAATTCAATGTAAATAACCCCATAATTGAAGAAGACCTATTCAAAATATTATCCCTATTATGGCTAGAAATAATTGTGCCCATGCTTAGATATTTTTTACTCACTAACATTCTAATCAACTCATGAGTGTATCTAGACCAAACATGACCAAATTATGAAATCTCTTAAGGATAACAAATTCTATGATCAAGAATTACTACTGAATGTAGGCATAAATAGATGGTATGTTTTTGATATCTTAATAGGTACATGAGTTGAGATCAATATCCCAACTGGATATGCTTAGAGAAAGATGGGAATCCCACCTCTTCTAACCTCACCACATATTTTTCATGTCTAGTAAGACTAAAGCCTAGTTGATGGAGATATTACCTGATGTTGATCTAAAAATCATGGGAGTCAAATTTTGAGCTAAATTTAAAGTCATTGAGATAGAAAAATGTGATAACTACCTTGCCTTACTTGGAAGACCATGGTGTTATGAAAATAACACATACATGTGTTTCAAGTAGTGATTTATGAGTTTTGAAAATGAAAAGGAGTGTGTAGTTATTTTATTAACCATAGAGCTTATATGTCCATATGTATAAAGTGTAGAAATGGATGATGAAATTAATAGTATATATAATATCACTACTATGGGAATGGAAAACCTCAAACCAAATATAGAAAAAAATCTCTGCTAAAATGATACCTAATCAATCTCTAACACCACCACCATAGCCCATGACTGATGGGTTTAGGAGTCAAATAAAGAAATTTGATGAATTTATGACATCATCAAGATATGATACTATAATTAATTTATTTGATGAAATGAAAAATAATAGAATACCTAGGCCTTATGCATAAGGAAGTTAGTAAATATGGTCTTGTGCATCAGTAGAGGAAGGATCACAAAGTTAACCTACTTCATTAAAAAAATTGACCTTAAACCATACATTTAGGACCTTAAATCTAGTGTCCTAAATGATTACTAACATGTAGATATTATTTTATATACACTAAAAAACACTACCACATGCTGGTGTGATACCCACCAACCTATGTTTCCTACAAATTTAGGCATCAAGGAAGCTATGCCCACCTAGTTTACTAGTACAAAAATTTACCAATGTAAACTCATAACCCATAATTCATATCCAAGCATGTGTAGACATGTGGATAGGAAAATATTTCTACCCACCTACTCAAATTTGGTTCCATGCCTTCCATTGGATATTAAATGCATGGGCATGCATATTGTGCATTATAACAAAAACTTGGAGAGAAATGACCACATAAGAAAGGATGAAAGAACAAATTTTATGTCTTTACATTTATATCAAAAGATTCAAACTTGAATACACCCCTAAAATACCTACACCATTCCATATTTGAGGATGATGTAACAACAAAGGAATGAATGCTACACATTTATGTAAAATGGAAGTAGGCCTACCCAAACATTTTTAAGAACAAGGTATGAGTGATAACCTGAGTAAATAAGATGAATTATGAAAAAAAGGAACTATAATATAAGGAAAAAGTGGTGTGTAAGGTAAAATAAAAAGGTGATGAAATCAATAAAATTCATTTACATGTTGAGACTACTCTGGGTGAGTGATAGGTAATGGAAACTTTATTAGAGAAACACCAACATTATAAGGAAATTTAAACACCAATAAAATAAATATTAGCACATAATAAGAGCCTAAAATTTACATAATTAGATATTATTGGTCCAATTCATAACTTACCTACATCATGGAGCCACTATGAGATTTCTAAGATTTATTTCCAATAATATTCATGGAGATGAAATAGATGCAATCTTCTCTAGGAAATATGAAATCACATTGGTTGAAAGCATGTGACTTGTCAAGAAATGACCCTACTAAATGAGCTAAGTTAAATAATTGAAATATATAACATGTCAGATGAAATTTTCATATAACCCATATAATATTCGAAATGGGTTATCCCCATAGTTTTTAGTATCAATAAATATGGACACATTTACATTTGCATTGACTATGGTATCCTAAATTCATCCTTTATAACAAATCATTTTTCCCACACCCTTTACCAAATAAATTATTGAAAGGTTGGTATGTTGTGAGATATATACATTTATGGATAGCTTAGTAGGATATCACCAAGTTTAGATTGAAGATGAGGACAATCCCAAGACCACCTTTTCCACCAAATGGGGATACTTTTTCTACAATGCCATACCTTTTGGGATAAAAATATTACAACTATATTATCATGCATTATGATTTCAGACTTCAAATATATTTTCCATAAATTTATACAAGTTTGTCTAGATGATTGGATAACATATGGGCTTATAAAGGACCACCATGACAATTTAAGGCTTATGTTCACGTGATGTCAACAACTGTTTATCTTGCTCAACTTGAAGAAGTCTATTTTTACCATACTATTTGACACTTTGATCATACATGTCATCTCTAAGGAAGGTCTCTTGGTGGACCCAATAAAAGTGGTGGTGATCCTTTAACTTGAGGCACTTGCTATTTAATGAGTGATATACACATTATTAGGACACACTAGATATTATCAAAAGTTCATTTGACACTATGCAAAGATTGTTTCACCCATGGAAGAAATTATATGAAAGGATAAACCATTTCAGTGGGTAATATCTCAAGATAAATATTTTGAGACCCTAAAATAAAATTTGTCTAGTGCCCCTATCTTATATTTTCTAGACTAGAACACTCTATTCCACATCCATATTAATGATTCTAGGATAGTTATTAGTGATATTATATCCCAACTAGGGGAGAATAAAATTAATCACCCTATTTACTTTTTTATTCATAATCTCATTCTCACTAATAATAATTATACACCACTAAACAAGAGGCATTAGATATGATTTATGCACTCCAAAAATTTTGACAGTACCTATTTTCCACCCCCTTCATGTTCTTTACCAACCATTAGGATTGGAAATATATGGTCAATAAAACTATTATCCTTAGATATATCTACCAATGGATGACATTATTTAAATAATTCTAATTCATAACAGTGGTCAAGATATAAAGTAGAATTTGGGGACTAGTCACCTTTTTTGGCTCACCACTAGTGAAGTTATGCAAAATGTATTAAGGTAAAATGTGTACCATAATAAATTAATAATATAATATCATTTATTACTTTAGGTATCACACCTCATATCATGACCATGGATGCATCTACTAGTTGATCATATTATTTCAAGAATTCTAATTCACAGTAGTGGTCAAGCCAAGAAAACATAATTTGGTGATTGATCACCTTTCTTGGCTCAGCATTGGTAAAACTACACATCCCATTGAAGATGAAATGCCTAACACACATTTGTATAAGGTACAATAGGTACCTACCATTGGATAATATTATTTAAATAATTATAATTCATAATAAGATCAAACTAGGAAAACAAAATTGGGGACTGGTTACCTTTCTTGGCTCACCACTAGTGAAGCTACACAACCCATTGAAGATGGAATGCCTAAAGTATATTTATATAAGGTATAATAGGTACCATAATAACTTAATAATATAGTATCATTTTTTATTTTAGTAATCACACTAAATATCATGACTAATAAAGAAAATAAATAGCTCACCCTATGATTTGCCCCTATCAACTCATCAATGAAGAGATTTACAAGCAAGGGTATGATGAGGATCTTTGAAAATGTGTGATTCCATATGAGTGTGAAATTATCCTATGAGAATCCCATGAAGGTATTACTAGAGGAAATTCCATCAATGATGTAAATGTCTATTATATTTTCTTTTCAAGACTTTGGTGGCCAACCATATTTCATGATGCTAAAGAATACACTCAAAATTGTGATGTTTTCAAAAGGATTGGAAAGATAAACCACCAGGATGAGATTCCATTCATTCCAATCCTCATAGAAAAATCCTTCAAAAAGTGGGCCATTGATTTTTAGGACTCATGACACCTATCAAGTGATGGATTTTCACATGCTACATCATTACTAATACTAACTAATTCAATTGATAGGTTGAATCCATACCTACCAAAAAATTTAATACAACCAAAACCACTTGATTCCTATGGGAAAACATCATTAGTAGTTATAGATGCCTCTTAATCTTAAATAGATATTGAGGCATCCATTTCATCAATGAGATGGTGCATATCCTCTTGTTATAATTCATGATTACCCATCACAAAATTATAACATGCCATCCATAGGCTAACATGAGTGTAGAGGCCTTCAAAAAAAATCTTAGGCCAATACCTCACAAAGATATGTGATTTAGGACACATGGACTAGGATGATCAAGTATCAACCATTCTATGCCATACTAAACCAACTATAAGGAACTTAACAATTCTACTCCTTTTTAGTTGGTATTTAGTATGGAAGTTTTCCTCCTTATCAAATTTTAATCTCACCCTTCATACAACCCAAGTCAATCACCTAGATTATCTTAAATCCCTCACATCACACCTTGAAGAACTATACAAGTTAGATGAAAGGTCAATTCTTGTCAAATGGATCCAAACCACTAAGAAGGCTGGACTAAAAAATATGGTATATCAAGGGAAAATTAATAATTGAGTTTGACCACATTATTTTTTATGATTATAAATAATTCAAGCACACTAGAAAGCTACAAATCCTTTGGCTTGGGCCCTATATCATCAACAAGATTATGGGAACTAGTGCATACAAGCTTCATACTTTAAATAGGGAAATGTTTCTTGGGAAATCAATCTCTACAAGCTCAATCCATATCATGATTAATGTATAATATGTAAAACTAGTAATAAGGAATGTTCCATTTTTATTTGATTTATTCATTTTCACTATTTTGGATTTTTATAAATTTAATAATGGAATTATGGTCAAAAGTGATAGCTCATAAACTCTTACTAATACCTAATCAGGTGATTTGAGTGGGGACTTTCTTTAGAAAGTCAACACACCAAGTGTCTAATTAATTCAAATGAGGACAAACATATGTCAATTTTATTCATATCATTTTCAAGAGACCTATGAGTACCAACATTTGAAATAACTCTAACTATTATCCTTTCCCCATAGTCCTAAATGCCTTGTAAAAGGACTAGGTGTATGATTTAGTTTGGGATAAGGAAAAGAAACCCTAAAAATAGAATAATTAAGGAAAAGACATGACATGAATATTAAAATAAAATCCCAGCCCTAAAAATTCAAAATCTTAAACTAATCTAACAACTAGTATGAGTACTCTGATAAATAAGGGACATGCATGAACCATGTGACACAAATAATAAAATAGTCTCTAAAAAGGTGGCAATAATAATAAAGAGGTAAAATATGGATAACACCCATCAAATGAGAGAGATCCATATAGAATATACCAAATAGGGAAGGGTGAAATGACTATAAGCTTAGGGATGACTAGGAAAGCCAAGAAGTATAAATAGAAGATAAATTTAAAAAAGACTACAATCAAGAATGAGACTGAAGGTAAAAATAATAAATAAGAGGATACACATCCTAAAAACTTAATTTAGAACCCCTACTATCAAATATATAGGAATCAATTCCCATAGAATAGGGGATAAATAAACCTTAGGAAACATATTAGTAGAAACCATAAGAAGTGAAAGGAAATGCTTGATAAGAGAAGGAACTAGAGGATGAGTTAAAGCAATAACTACATCACAAACAAGAAGAATGGATTACTTAGAAATAAAATACCTAGATAGTATCGAAAGAGGGGAATAATGGGATTCTAAGGTAGATGCCAAGATAGAATATTATAACCATTAGATCACACACCATAAGGCTGAGTTGCACAAGGATTATCTAGTGGACACTAGGAAGAGGAATAGTGATGGTAACCCCTTTTATGAATATCACATTAGGAAGAAATTGGTGGAAGTAAACACTTTTAAAATTTGGTAAATTCACTTATTTGGTAGAGTGAAATAATTTCTAATGTTCTTTATCTCCTAAATACATGATGATAAAATGTAGTTTTTAGGAAGAAGGATGTTGAACATAGTGGCACAAATTCACAAAGCCATAAGACTGGCTCAATTTAGTGTCAACATAAATGGATCACTAGGAAACCAAATATACATTGATGTTATGACACATTATTTTAATTATAGGAAAGAAGGATATTATTTCCCTATCCCTAACATAAGTGATAGAACAACTAGAATAGAATCTTGACTAGTTAACACAAAGTTAACTCCAACTGGAAAATGTGAATAAATCAACCCAAACTACTTGAAAATATCACATGAAATAGAAAAGGTAGTCTAGTTTAACATAGCTAAGTATGGGGTAGATCTAATTATAGAGGAATCCAAGATGTCTTATAAGGTTAAGTAAAGTTCACATTTGGATCTATCCTCATGGTAATAGTATTTTAAAAAAATTGAGTCCTTAAAGGAATAAATGGGGAATAAGGAAGGAATTCAACAAAACACCAATAGTCCCATGTAGTAAAATATGAATAATTCACATACCCTAAAACAATCAGCTTGAATTATAAAACAAGACTCATATAATGGAAAACGTGTTTGAGATAAGCCTTGGGAGATGAATGGTGCATCCTGAGGATGCTACTATAAAATTAAAAGGCCATAATAATGAGATGGAGAGAATGGAGAGATGAATACCCATACAAATATAATAAATAATAGAGACCATGGAGGACCTATTAGAATGAGAAGAAACTCAAGATGTAAAAGGAAGTATAAGGAATAGGAAATATCAATCCCTATGATTAAAGAAGAGGACCCATATTCAACAAAAGTGCCTCTAACTAAGAAGATAATTATGTGAGAATAAATACCTTAAATAACCCAAATATAAATACAATGGTAAAAAATGATATAAATGGAAGAAAATATGTTAGCCTTACCAACTTGAGAGGACAAGGGAAAATGGACAATAAATAGATATAAGATGGAAGGACCTTATGGACAATAAGAGGAAGAATGTGGGAGAAGAGAGGAATACTATCATGGTTTTGAGTACCATATGGAATATGTCCTAATGAAGACCCTAACTAATAAAGAATAAATACTAAATGGAACACACACAAGATGAAGTTGAGCACTCAAAGGAGGAGGACTTTCCTAATTAATTTGAGTATGGGTAGCTACAAGAGGAGGGTAAAAAATAATTGATGGCATAATTAAAAAGAGAATATAATAATGGAAAGAGGAGGATGAAGTATCGTCATATAATAAAACCCCCATATCATTATGTAGAAGCACCTTAGGGAGAATATAGAAAACTATTCAAGAGAAGTACCAAACTGGGACATATGATGATCACCTATATTTATGATATGTCATAATGATAGACTAGTCATATTTTACAACTCATTTATAGTTATATAGATTAACATATTCATGAGGTTCCCAATCAAGCTGAGGTCTTGCTCACCAAAACCTAACACCTTGTATTAGGGATGTCTATCATAAACCCTATGTCCTACACTAGATCATGGGTTGGGAATGTTCTCCTAAATTTATCTACTAAAGTAACTCAACATATTTTTATAATCAAAAGGCCTAGTCATTAGTATCAAAATGCTAAACACAAGTTGGTTGATGCCATAAATGAGGAATAAATAAAGTGCATGCTCGCTAATCAAACCCTTGAATAGACTAGGAAGAGGTCGGCCAAGATTAAAAACATGAAAACAAAAGAATGAAAATATGATAAAGGGTTAAATATAAACTATAGGAAGTAAAATTAAGATCCCTAAGGTTATGTGACAATATTGTTAAAACCTAACCTACTTCTCTAGATGTAATTGATACCACACACACTGATCCAATAGTAAATTTAGAAGTTTTGGCTAATACACTCATTAAAATGGAAAAATTGTGGATAGTGCCCTAGGATAAGCCAAAATAGGTCTAACTCAGATGCACTAAATGACTAAGAAAGTATTAAGATATGATCAAAATTATTGACTATTATGGATCCAATGTAAAACACTTATTTATGAGTTTATTTAAGCAAGCTAGGATTATGTAGTTGTGTATTCCCTCTTGATAAAATGAATAGAGGGCCTTAGATAAATTAGTCTATAAAAATAAAATAAAATGAGGAGAGATCCACCTTGATGTGAGTAGAGGCATTATCCCAAGAAATATATACCACCAAAAGGGAATTAAAGCTACAATTATTATAGATATAAGGAAGGACTTTGGATGAGGAGAGCCTCTTGGAATAAGCTCTAAGGTGTGGAATAGAGAAGCTTAGGGAGCTAAAAAAATAATATAAACCCCTCATAGCTTAAATCATAAAGCTTTAAAGGGTAAGTATGAAATCATCCACAACACTAGAGAATATCCATTATTCTATACGCCATTGGGGAAAAATCTAGGAGTTACACACCAATATTCTAGAAATTTATATTCCCTTTCCTAAAAAATTAACACCCAAAGGAAAGAATTGGTTGACTAAGGATGACCAACCAGGTTATTTTGGGGTAAATTTTGACCCTAGATAATGGGTTTTTGTAGATTATGAGAAACATGTCAGCTAGGAAGGAGAAGTATAAGTAATGAGCATTAAGTGATACTAAAATCTTATTAGCCTACAATATGACTAGACAAGATAGGAGATCCAGGTAGATTACATACCAACTACCCCATACCCATAATAAAGACTCTAAAGAGGCTAATAACTAAAAAATAATAAATGAAATAAATATCATTACATAAGGTATGGAAATAAGCTCCATATTGAAATTAATGGTGAGAGATAATTAGGAGAAAGAGGAGGGTAAATTTGAATTTCAAATAGGGATGATGTCAGTATCCCTCCCACTCTTTCTTGACTCTATAAATGATTATCCCTTAAGAGAAGATGATGATGGCCAATCCTTAGTAGTTGTTTCTTAGATTCTCTTCTAGTTTATATAACTATTATTGATAGTTAGTGACGTGATAATGGTTCCCATGTATCACACTTTGTAAAGAGTTATATATTATGTTGGTTATTAATACTACTCCTTGTATCTTTCCATAATGGTATTCATGTTTCATTTTGGTTTAATATATGTTTAAAGGTAAATATCTAATAAGTTTGCCTACATTAATAACATAGATATAGGGGTATAGTGGTTAACCATTAATGCATCTAATCCAGGTAATAAGAGGAATAGAATTAGTTTTAACACTCTATTTATAAGTCTATGGACAACATCATTACTAATAAATCAAGACCTAGTTTGGGAATTCTACTCTATGCTTTGGGTGAGTGTAAGGAATATCTTATTCCTCATGAGATGTTGGAATAATGAATAATTTCACTAAGTGCATGTTTTGGTGTGATAGCACCCATACCTTGAGAAGGAAAGTACTAACATATTAGAACATTGAATGTTTTACTTTCCATATTTAACATTTTTTTATATTTAATGTATCTTATCATAATATATGTAGAATCTAAATTCATTTACTTGGCCTAATTTTTAGAGTATCCTTCTCCTCAGTTGATTGGGCTACTCTCTTATTTAATATTTATTTGTAAAAAAGGTCAATCATTTAATGAATCCAACATCTAACTCTTATTTTTACAACCATATCTTTCTTTAGAATTATCATTTTTTAGAGTATCATTTTTTTTATTCCATATTGTATCATAATATGCCTCAACATTATATGACTACAAAGGATAAAAATGAATATTATTCCATGAACACATTTGTAAAATCAAGCATAACTTATGAGCAAAAAGGGTAATATATTTTTAATGCCATTGATATTGAACAAAAGAATCCAAAATGTTAAATTATCATTAATATAATATAAAATCAAAAACCTTACTAAAACCAAGTAGACAACAAGAGGCATGTTTGACAACTTTCATTTCCCCACCTACACCTAAGGTTTATAATAATCATTGTCCCACTCTCATTATTCACCCATGGCTTATATTGGATACCATGGTCCATTTTATTAATAACTAAAAAATTAGGTTATCACATCATGGATATAGTTATAATGTTACTTCCCTCCAATTAGATACACATGATCAAAATTCTCATTTATTTAATCATCAAAAATTTTAGAATGTTCAAAATTATATCATGGTTTCCTTGAAAAAATCAAATGATTTGAATGTTCTATCAAGTAAATAATTACAACCAATAAAAGTTTCAACATGATCATCTAATGCTAAATCTCATGATAATGGTCAATTTATTATTCCCATGTTTCAAATTAATGTTAAATTGTAACACTTGAGTACATATTCCCAAAATTTAACCATTCCCATGAATCATGTGGTGTTAATGATGAGTATTATTTGATATATTTAAAATCATGTTACACTTCTAAAATTTCAATTATTCTTGTGTCATGCTCAAATCAATAATAATATCATAGAAGTTTAACCTCTTACATGTGATGTTTTTTAATATACTTAATCAACTAATCTTATTATGCCTATATTAACACTATGTTATGGTCATGGAGTCCCCTCCATCCATTTATACTAATATGTAAGTTCTTATGGCCATTGGGATAAAAATGGGTGCATGTTTTGTAAAAACATCCATAAAAGTATAGTAGAAATGGCTTGAAATTTTTTTTATAGTTTTCTCAATGGTGTGTTATCCATCTTCTAAAATATATAATAAATATTCCTGTTATGTTTTCATAAACATGATCTACCTAAATTCACAATGGATCATTTATAATACTTAAGGCAAAATGATGATGATTCCGTTTGAAACTATATTATAAGTTTCGGAGATACATCATATTCATTAACATTAGATCTATAAGTACAATTCATATTCAGTAGAGGTATTCTTTATCCACTTAAATAAATATATTTGTGTAGGCCTTGCACTTCATTTGGTAGCCTATATATGGAAGGGAAAAATAATGATTTTGAGCTAGTGGATAATTAAAAATATCAAAAGTATATTTATTATAAGGAAAAGTCTTTGCTCAAGATGATCCTAATAGAAAAAAATTATCAAATTAAAATAATAAGAAAAAATGTGACCAAAATACAATCTCACCAAGCATTTAAAAATGGATTCTATGAATAAATTCAACACCTCACACCCATGAGATATCATAGATTTTAAAATTCAATAGTAAAAACTTAAGGGTATCATTGGCATAATACAAAATCAACAAATTATTTCTATTGTAAAAATTCAACAAGGACCACCTACACCTTTAGAAAGTAAATAGCGCCCTCACCAAAATGATTTGACAATTACATTATTCATGTTAGGGGTGTATTTTTAATATAATCATATTAATTATACATATATGGAAAGTTATTTTAATCTGAGTTGATTTTTACAAATGGGATATACCATAAAATATTTATAGCATAGGGGACATTAGAAAGACTCTTTGGGATATATTTTATTACCAATTGTTTTTAGACCCCAAGTTGTCTTTAAAAAGGTGTGGATCATGTCTCATATATATCAAAATGAATTTGCATTGGGGATTTTTTTATACCTAATGGAGGCCACAATAAATCCTAATTATCATGAAATTGCATTTTCTTATAAGGGATGCTTAATTATCATACCCACTGATGGTGATAAAAATCAATAAGTACATGGAGAAGTAGAACATTATATGTATCTATATGGTTCTAAAAGTTTAAATCCAAAGGAGTATTTATTAAACTAATCTTAATCATAAAATTAATTATAAAATTAAAAGAATATAAAAAATCAAATAAAAAAGAAATAAACAAATATTTAGCATTTTTCATGTTTTTATATTTTATATATGTGGTTTACTTTGTGTTATTAGATATCATATCATTTATTTATAAATATATGTTGCATGGGTACTTGAGTGTCATACATGCATATACTAGATCCATGATACACGAATGTGCATATGTTGGGTCTTTCCTCTATCCATGTGACACACTACATTAGGAACATTTTGCTTTCTATTGATCATGATTGATCTAAAATATATATATATATATATATATATATTATGATCATTTCACATTATTGTGTTGATATTATTTAATAACTCTTACACATGCCTATACTCATTTTATTATATTATAGAATGTACTTAATATGTTATTATATAAAAAAAACTACTAACACATGTATTCAGGGACTAACATTACATGCTTATAATAGTTAATTATATTTCACTTATTTAATATTATCACATGGATTAATTGAGTTTACTTGTTGTTTGATTATTTTTATTGATTGTGAAACATTTGAGTATATTCCTTTTTTTGACCTTAGTGCCATAAGTGTTGATTTCTTCATTGGTATGTGGAATTTGAACATGGTATCCCCTTTGAGTGTGTAGAATTTTAGCATGCCCCTCTTTTGTGATCTCCTTAGATATCTCTTTGAGTGACATTAAGTTCTCTTGTGTGTGTTCTTGATTTTTTTCTAAACTTATTTCTTTATAGACATTTCCATTATCCATATCATGTATCTTAGGGCTTGTTATATCATATAGTTTAAGCTTCATTGATACATCTATGTAGACATTATACCACTATATGCTTCTTTTCTACATGATTCATACAAATATAGGATGGTTATATTATCCTTTTGAGATAAGGTGAATACCAATTTTAATTTCCCTCACCTCAAAATGGGGGAATATCAATGGGGGAATGTCATAGAGTCATGAGTCCATAGACATAATGTTGGAAAAAATTGTAGAATTCGATATAGTTTATATGATTCAGGCATACACTTGTGACATAATATTATACATTTGGCATATATTTTCATAGATTTGGGATAAATTTTTTAATATTTGTGACACAAATTATATACATTATATAGATCATAGGATACATTTTATTAGATACTTCATCTTGACTCATGTTCAAGGTGCATATGCCATACAAATGCACTAAAATTAAAAATACATTATTCAATTATATCAATATTCATGTAGTGACCTTAAAAATATACATCAATTGATATTTATCTACTACAGTAGTGGGATTCCTTGATTATCTCAATCATTATTTAGTTCCCTTAATATAATTGGCACTATGTTTATTATTATGGGTTGATATGGTTACACCATTTGACTTGGGTGAGATTGGATAGATTATGTTTACATTTGGGTTGTGTGATTGAGATTTAGTAATCTCGATGGAATTGGCACAACTCATATTTACACTATATTGATGGAATGATCACCCTCTAATTTTCATCTTCACATCTCAAATTAATTTTTAACCTCTTTCTAATGGTTTAGCTAGGAAGTATATTTACCAAAGCAAACTACCAAGGGGTAACATAGTTGCATAGACACACATGTATACTCATACCTTAATCTCTTTTATTTTAATAAATTTTAATTATTAATTTTAAGATTATATACACTAATTAAATATATAATATGATTTTTTTTCATGTCATACACATACAAAAACTTAAAACATGTCTCAAGTCAAAGCAAGGTGTGTTGTACACACCATGGTACACCAATTTTCCTTTAAACTAGTAATTTTGTCCTCATGAATTAGTATACTAAATGGGGTGTGGGGACATAGATAATAAAATATATGTTTTACATGATAAAATAGTCTTTTAAACTTCAAAAAATCACTCAATGCTATACCCTTTAGTTATTCACTTCCCACTATTAAAAGGTGTGTACTCTTCATCTCACTATGACTAAATTCTTATATTATTTTTACCCTAATATTCCAATCACCTATATCACTTGTATCCTAAAGTATGATTAAACCTTGATATATATCCTTCATTTTTAGTTATAGATCTTTAACATTTCTTTATTTTCTAGGACACTATAGTTGAGACCTAGACACAAGAGTTGGTGCTAGTGTCCTAGATCTAATGTTAGTGATCTTACCCTAAAAAAACTCAAATTTGATAATATTTTAATAAGTATGATTTATTTTATTTTGTATTATTTAACACTTCATGAGAATATTTTCAAATGTTATGGTATAAATACAAAATAAAGCCACCCATTATTCATCTAGCAATTACTAAGCAAAAACCCATTTAATCTCACTAAATCATTCACATAATTGAATTCTACTACTTCATTCTCACCTATTTCCAAACTATTCATATTAGTATCCTTCTTATAGGTCTAAATCACACAAATAATATCACATGAGAAATATTTTTCAAATTCTAAGCTAGATCACTACATGTAATCACATATAACATTTTACACCATTTTACACACATAGCCCCACATAACGGGGGTACCTACATCAGTCTGAGGCCCTCTTCCTAGTTTATTTTTATGTAGGAAAAACTCACTAACATAGGGGTCTTTTAGTTCATCTTAAATTTACTTAATCCCACTAACCCCTATTTTTACAAGGTGGCATTTTTTAATTCGAGTATCTAGAGTTTGGATCAAAATATTGATTTAGAAAATAGTGTGAACGATCCAAATAAATAATTAAAAATGTAACAATAAACCCTAACATGTACAAGTGGAATTTATAGAAGAGTCAATATTCCATTATAGGCACTAGTGGTAGAATCAAGACACTATTGTTGATGTTAGTGTCCATAGGATGATGCAAGTGTCTTGATTGTAAAAAATCATATATTTAGAATATGATGATGGGGTCCAAATATTCTAATTTTTCACTCCTACACCTAAAATATTTAAATATGTCTACTCATTAGAAAACATGCTAATTATAATTTCTCATTATATTATTATTATAAGAACATTCAATGTGTTTTCCATATTTAACATATTTTTAGATTCAATATATCTTATCATAATATTAGTATAATCTAAATTCATTAAATTATATATATATATATATATATATATATATATATATATATAGATCTATTTAATCCTTATTTGATTATAAAATTCTCTTCTTTAATCCTTATTTCCAAAAAAGGTTAAATAGATGTGTGTTTTTATTCCTTTTAATAAAGTTATTAAGGGAAGAGATTCAATTTTTTTTAGTCAATATTTAGATTCACTTTGATTTTATAATTTATATAATTTTAGACATGTATTATATATTTTTGGAAAAATTTGGACTAAATTATGGGTGAAGATGAACACTAGATTGAATAGATTTACTATGCTTCATCCACCAATTCATGGGCATAAATAGTAGGTGGTCAATAGAACATTAGAGAAACTATTAAGAGGTAACAATATAAATAATCCTAAGACTTAGGATGATAAGTTCATGGAGGTTACAATATAAAGCATCCTAAGACTTAGGATGATAATTTAGTGTATATTTAGCATTCCAATAATAAGGAAATTCATTATTAGACTAATAAAGCTCCATTTGAATCATGTTTTGGTTGTTTACTTAGAAGTGCATTTGATTTTTTTGAGATAAACATATAAGGGACAAGGAAGAGTGGATCCTAAAATCTAAAAAGTTGAGAAATTTATAGAGAAGATTCAATATTTTCATCTCAAAGTAAGGCAAGATCAACATTGGTCTAAATATAATCTCATTATTTGAGACAATAAATGGTTTTATTTAAGTAGAGAAAGGTTCCCAATGTAAAAATAATAAACTTGAGTGTTTTAGATATGTACTATTTATGATTATAGAACAAGTGGGTATGAAAGCTTTCAAATTGGATCTACATATTTACATGAATATATATTAAATTGTGAATGATGAAAACTTACATTCTTTGAGCCTCAAATTATAGATAAATAATAAGTTCTCTTGCTACCTACCATTGAAGATATTAATCCATAAATTCAAGAGGAATTATATAAATATGTTATGTTTTAGAAGAAGGAAAGAATGAAAAGAAGAGGAGTGTATAATAATTATAAATTTTAATTAAAGGGATAGGTTCCCACCAAAAACAAATGATATACCAAGGAGCAAGTGGGGAATAAATTTACTCATATAATGATTTCCAATTTTTGGGGTAAACAAAATCCTCATAATATGCTAGGTATGACCCAAATTTTGGATCATAATGTGTTATCAAGATAATCTAACTAATCCACTATTCTCTAAAAAATGTAATACGCCACTTGTAACACCTCATAATACTTATTTTCCCTAAAGTTTTAGTCAATAATGTTTATTATATTGGTATAAAGTGGTCTATAAAGATAGATTAAGGTCTAAGATTATTTATACATATTAGGTGAGAAAACATCAATAGGTTCCTATTTTCAAAAGATGGAGTTTAATTGAAGGTGATGAAATATTTAGTTCTTACAAGATAAAATTATAAAATAAAACTAATAGTTATGTAAAAAATTTATGTGTTGGTTATTTAACCTTTATTTTGGTTTCACCTACATTAATCAGTTGTTGCACATATGGCCAATACACTATTAAAGTAATAATTATGAACATTTTCTCTTCCACATATAGGTTGTTTATAATTCCTTCCTAAGATTATTTCTTAAGGCATATATGTAGGTTTATATGATATGGTAGAGGAAATAAATAAATTGGAATTTTAATTTTTTTATTAAAATAGTGATTCATCCATAAATGAATTTATGTTCTCCTAGAAAGTGTTTTTTTGTTATTAGTGTTGGGAGTTAGGCTATGTGTAAAAAAAGGGTTTTTAAGCAAGTGGAAAAGTATTATGTTTTAGTTTTGGGTATATTTTATTGAAAAAATTCCACAGAGGCATTTTTTATTCAATTACCATGTAATTAAGAATAATATAGTTGCAAGAGGAGGATAATCCTGACTATTATGGAGTTTTCCCAAACTGGGTTTATCTAAGATAATATGTTAACTATTTACAATGTTTTTAATATGTTATTTAGGGAGCTTTTTATTTTCACTTGTTCAACTTATAAATATAATTAAAAAATTTTAAAATAAAATTTAATCACAATTAATATTTATTTTTAGGGCAAAATTGATATAAAAGTTAAGTATGACAATCAAGATTGTTAGGATTAAAATAGGATTCGTATTAACGAGTTAGTTATGAAATATCCATACTAACTATGGATAAAATGGTTTAAATATGAATAATATGTATTTTAAATATTTAAATGCCTCCTTTAATTTTTATAATAAATCTTTTCAACCCATTAGTTATAAAATTGAACTGTTTAGCATCGAATTTAGGAATTACCTCTCAGATAATCCTCAAGAGACTATAAGCATGATGAATCATTTAAATGATTGGTTACATGGTTTAGTTGTTAATATAATTCTTATAATTATATTTATTGATAAAACCCCCTTGATTATAATATTTCCACTATTTCACCAAATCACTTTGCTTCTAATATTCCTTTATTCTTTCAAAATTTGTTTAATCTTATGATTTTTCAAAAATCTTATAACATTATCTTATTTATAAAAATGAATGTATTATTATGACTTATGCCACATTTCCACCTATTATTTATACTTAAAATTATAAAATTATTAACATGATGTAAAATATTTGTGAAATTAAAATAAAATCCTTTCCCAAGAATCACATAGATCAAATATGAGAGTTACTTCCAATGATACTTGTTACATGAATTTATTTCATACCTTATATAAAGTATTTTATTTCAAAAATTTGAAAGTTTTAATTGAAAATTAGATTATTACATTATATAATTTTATCCTAAAATTATTAATGATTAACTTAAAGGATCATAGTGACCAATTATTGACAAATTTATTTCCCAAGTGTTTAAAGGATTATGCTCTTACATTTAGATCTAAGAATTGTTTATTTGTTATAAGGATATAATTAAAAAATTAATGATTAGATTATTAGGATTAATAATATGGACAGCAAGATGAATTATGAGCCACTAGATAATATTCAAATCATATTTGTTGATTGTTTGTTTCTAATTATTAAAGATAGTCATTTTCAATTCATATACTTGTTTTGATGATATTTTTCATGTTGTTGTATAATTTTATATAATGTAAATATTATTAAGTTATCTCCCCAATGTGTCTTAATATTCCAATGC
The DNA here is from genome assembly GCA_037957365.1 of Torreya grandis. Taxonomy (NCBI): domain Eukaryota; kingdom Viridiplantae; phylum Streptophyta; class Pinopsida; order Cupressales; family Taxaceae; genus Torreya; species Torreya grandis. Next base: position 1,678,698 of record JARHVA010000724.1, on the reverse strand, counting down.
TTTTATATTTCCAAAAAAAAATTTAAAGAAAAAAATAATATAAGAAATGATTTTCCAACTAAGAATGATCATACAAATGAATTTAATGCCATAAAAACCCCATCTCATAGGCTCATCATGTATGCACATGATAAAATGACCTAAAAATATAATTTTTCTCTCAATAGGCTAATAATTAAATAAGATAAATAAATAGATCATGCATATGCTTGGAAAATTGAGTAAGGACATAGATTAAACATAAACCTAGTAAATGGTAATTGTTATCATGTAAGATTCCACCTGTCTTGATTTTATAGCTTGTTGTGTAAGTGCCTAATGATTTAATGGAAAAACCTCCAAAGCCATGTGACCTTGGTAATTTGAGGTTAATCTTTGGAGAATGTTAGCTTCCTTTCACTAAAATCTGATGAAAAGTGATAAAATATTAGCCTTGTGTAAATCTCTCTCTTTAGTGCTTTTTGGATCCTAAACTAGGATTTCAACAGGGAAAAGGGTTAAAGAAATTGGAATTTGTAGAAAATTGAAAGTATGGTGATTGCACCAAATATTGTATAGTGGATCTAGATTCTTGATTGACAAACACAATAGAGAATAAAATAGACTAAATTTATTTCAAGCATAGACTTATGCAAATTTGGAAATTAGAGGTAGTATTTGAGCTATTCTTCAAAAAAGGGAAAAAGTTATTTATTTAAAATAATATTATCAAGAGGTTAAAGTACCAAAGATGAATTTTCTTTAAACTAAATTAAAATATAGAGCTTCCATAGAAAATCAAATAACTTTACACAAGATAGAGATTCCAAAGACAATAAAGGCAAACATTTAACTTTATTTCTCTCCAAAGGTTACAACTTGTAGTAAATACATTCAAAATATAGAAAATATAACTAGCAGAAAAAAGATCAATTGGGCCATGGGATCTGCCCATATTTATAAAAAAAATATGTCATAGAAGACATGTAGTTATTGAAACTTGAACACTCCATTAAGAAAATCATGCAGACATAAAAATACTCATGCAAAAAGAGGTAAGCTCTTCTATTTTGGCATCTTGGACTTATGAAACAACTAGAACATAGAATGCATGAGATGGGAGTGGTCTTGGCCATAACATGGCATGATTTTAACTTAATATCTTCATGTAAGGCTTATCTATCTAATAGTGACTAAAAATAGCTCTCCATGCAAGAAGCGACACCTAAAATAGAACTAGGATTTTCTAAATAAAAGATAACATTGAAATAAATTTCAATTTTCTTTTCATGCAAACCCTAGAGTGAAAAATCTAAAGTGAGACTTTGACAACATCTAAGTCTTTATCACTTTTTGATAAAAAGGAACCATGCAATTTACACTTCATGACTTTGCACCTTTTTAAAAAATTCACATTAATCAAAATAAAATGTTTAATTTGCACTTATGCTTTTTGAAAATTCAACATTCCAAAAATATAAAGTGTAAAAATATGTCTTTTTCTTTCTCAAAAGAGTTATAAAAAATAAATATGTACTTTTGAAATTACAATTTGCAATGTCTTTAAAATGAAATTACACATGATAGTAATAATTGAAAATATTAAAAAGAGGGAAAATTAAATGATGTCCAAAATATCCTCATCTTTCTTATCATTCTCTACCCACATCTTCTCTATGTATGTATCAAAGGCCTTGAATATTTCATGTATTCATTCTCATCTAGCTAGAAGAATAAATGTTAGAGGCTACACAATCTACCTATACATCAAACAATTTTCTTCTAAAGGTCCTTATACCCTATATTTTAGTTCTCATCTGATCAATTGCTATCTCGTATTTGATGAACCTATGAATTGAACTTAAGTCAAAGACCATGTATTTCATAGACTCCTCAACTATTGCCTTAAAATGATTCTGAACATATTTTTTTGAAGGATATTATTGGCATCATCCATTAGCCAACATTAAATTTAATTCATCATGCCATCAATCTCGTATAATACATCATTAGACTTATCATGAGCCTCATTGGATTTCTCCACATACTCTATCAATAGTCTTATCTAAAATTGATTAGCCCTATGTAGTTCTTCATGATCAACATCATCCTATAATATTTTGTCAGTGACAAGGGTATCCATATTAATTGATTTTATTGCTATCAATTTGGGATAATACATATTTAAGAACTAAATTTCTCCTTCATAGTTGTTAATTTGTTCCTTAAAAGTCTATTTTCTCTCCATGATGACTCCATAATGCTCCATCATGGCTACAAGTATTATGTTACCTTTTGTGATCAATTCCTCAAACCATTCTTTTGTATCCCTTCCCATGTTTGCAATCTCTCATATAGAATCAATTGTATCTTGATCTAGATTGATTAGCTATACTACATATGGTTGTTGTGATGTTTAATAAATCTCTATGAACTAGTTGAGTGTTTAGGTCAACTTATCAACCTTCCTTTTAAGCTCATCCTTGGTGGCTTTGTAACTATCAATTCTCTAAAAGAGAGAGTTGATACATGTTTGCACATCATGCTTGAGTCCCTCTCTTATCTACCAACCAAGGTGTATGTGGGAAACCTAATAATCTACTACCACAAGATCTTATTTTGATTTATTTGGTAGGGGAACTAAAATCTCAACATATCTCTCCCTTATCATTAGTGAATGTCCTTGAGAGATACCTGGGAGTAAGTTTTAACTTATTCTTGACTTTTCATATGCTGAAGTCTAAAGTGTTGGGATCAATCAATGCTTTTTTTAAATTTTAACCCATAGATTGGGATAACCAAATAGGGGTAGACTTGTATTATTATGGCATGATCACCAAGGAATCTAAAGCTGATATAGCTATACTAATTGATATTGTGACTAAAGGAGACTCCTAGGAAGATGATACTATTGTCTACTTAGGAGGTACATGTGAAGGTCCACTCTTTATATATGCGAGGGTCTACCCTCACCAATAGTTTGTAACTAATGGTATGGATGAAATAGTAGAAATTAGGGAAGTGGAAGCAATGAGAGTAGCTATGCCTACTAGGGGAGTGGAGTATGGAACAAATAAAAAGGTTGTGAATTTAGGTATGGGTTGAAGGGTAGAAGCCAAGACACTGAATATGTCAATTAGGTGTGTAGGACCACTCAGGGTTGGTGAAGTGAAAATAATGGGTTGGGATGAAGGGGAAATAGTACTTACCCTAGGAGTTGAGGTGGTCTATAGAACTATAGTCAAGATGACTAACTCTAAGGTAATGTACTATTGGGTGATGTTGAGAATTAATAGTGATGAAATAAAAGGAATTATAAATGGAATGGAAAGCCAAAGTGGATAAAATGGGGAAGGTGAAGTGAGAAGAAGGTAAAATGAAGTGAATACTTGAAATTCCACTATATGGGGACTTTTACTATCCACTTGACTCATTTGTGTTTATTGCACTTGGCTTATGGAGGTGGGTAGAGTGGTAGATGAAGTGAGAATAAGTGGAGGGGTTGATACTGGAGGTGGAGAAGCTAAAACTTGTTGAGTAATGGGGACCTAAGAGACTTGAGGAATATTGGGGATAACTGGTGGATGTGTTAAAATATCTTATATAATATGTGTAGAAGGGGTTATAGTAGAAATGGGAGTCAAGGATATGGGATCTAAAACTATATATCCCTATGTTATTGTTCTTCTGTTAAAAGGTTAATAAGTTCATTTATAGCTTCTCCTTCTTTGCTAGATTCTCCCTTTCTTTCCTTTGCCTTTGTCTTCTTATTCTTTGTAGGTTCCTCTAAAGGTTCCCTAAGACCCTCCATTTGATGAATGAAGACCTTCTACCTTGACATTTAAAAGCTTATCCTTAACCCTTATGGTTGCTCTTGTGACTTGCACTCCCTTACTCCTTATCCAATTGATAGTTATATTGATCACCAAGGCTATGCTATCAAATAGTGAGAAAGATTCAAGAACTAACCACCTTATTAATTGTAAAATTTTGGTAATGATCTGCATCAGGTAGATGGGATCTACTCTAGAGTTATTATCCACTAAATCATCAGGGATTGGTTCTAAATCATAGTCCTTTATTTGTTGTAGGGACATTTTAAAATAGTCCCTTATTCTAACCATTTCTTCATCATCATGGTCTTCCTAAAAATCCTCAAAATATGGCACATGTTCATATGTTGCCAAATCTAGTTCATTAGTGACCTTATCATATGGGTTAAAGTAGGGTCTAGATTCTAGGGTCCTCAATGTTACTTGGCACATCTCTACCTCTACAATTTTGTCCTTTAAAAGATATTGGCATGTATAATGGCCAATAGAAATATGGAACCATATCCTTGCCTTGTGTCTATCTAAAAGGAGCTTATGTGTATCTACTAGCTACCTAACCAACTCCAATAATACCCATTTATAGCTTGCATAATAGGGAAGTGTGTAAGGACAACCACTAAATATAGCTACCCAAATGTAGGAATAGGTGGAAAACTATATAAGGAAGGATGCACACTTGGTAATCTCATCTTTTTACACTTGGGATAACCTTGTCTTTCCAATATCTTGATCAAACATGATGATGATGTTATAAATGAAAGCATCATTAACTCTCTTGATTTTTTGTCTACTAGCCTATAACATGAGATCAAGGTAGTAGTTATAAAATATAGTTATCTCTTTAGGAACTATATTTAGGCCTAGGAAAAATCTTCCTTTAGCCAAGATATAGACAATGTATGATGTCATATAAAATTTATTGGTCATTTTTACCTCCACCAACTAGTTATGGAGTGAATCAATTATTATCTAGGCCCAATATATATACTATTTATTCTCTTTGATGATTCAGATATACTATTACATCTAGTCCTGATAACACTTGTCATCAAGATTTCTAGTGACTATGTGTAACAATGTTATAATATCTCCTACCTCCTCTATAAAATCATACCTATACAAAGTCTTTGGCAATCTAGTGGAGGAATGCTTGGGAGTCTTAAGCCATTGTTTGTTGATAATTTTTTGGCATCCCTCTTTCTTCTCCTCATAAAACTATGAAAATGTTTTTTGAGTTATATCCAAATAAATCTTGAACTCAAGGATGGTAAACACTATGTTGATGAAATTAGGATCAAGATCTATAACTTTCTCCCTTTTCTTTGTGAAGACTTGTCTCCTATCAGGGTCATAATGTTGAGCCATTATGAGGATAAACTCAGGGATTTAAACTAAAAGAGGAAAGGCACAACGTATGGTAAACCAGAGTCATAGATACTCTAGATCTAGTCACTTTTGAAATCTACCCCTATCATAGCCCATAAATCTCCTAAGTCAATGTGACCTAAATTTGTATCTATTATTTCCACCATATTATATTCAAAACAAGAAGTCACTCTAAGGACCTTAGGTTTGAATTTAATTTCCTTAGGAGGTATGGAAACTAAAGTTATTATTTGTAAGAAACCAACTATGAACGTTAATGAAACCTGTAGGTGTTTAGATCACTTATGTTCTCTGATAGATCTTAGAGGTGCTCAGAGCACATCTAGTGTCTGAAGTGATTAATGGATATGAAATATTTGATGGAGGTGGGACATGATTGGAGTAGGTCCACTCTCCATGGTGCACTAAAGGTTAGTAGGGTTTGAAGATGCTTGAGGTACATGAAATCTTTGGTGGAAGTAGGAGGTGCTTGAAGCACATCTACTTTATAAGTTGATAAAATTATTGTGGGCTTATCAAGCATTTAAGGCAAGTCTAGTGTCCATGCGGACATTGGGTAATCTTTAAGGAATATTCATTAGTTTTTGAACATTAGGTATATACTTGCAATATTCACTTGGGGAAGCCCTAATTTTGAATGTGAAATCTCTGAGGGGAAAACAAGGGTTTTTCTTATGGACATGATATTTTGGGGAACAAATTCATCAACCCTAGAAACAACCCTTAAAGAAATAACTATAAACCTCTCAATAAGAAACAAATTACCATAGGTAGTCCTAGAGAAATGCTATGAAAAAATTAGTGATAATTTTATGAAAGACTAAAACTTTTATGGAAAAGGAAAACAATTTGGAAAATGTTTCAAACTCAAACAAATCTATGTGAAAAATTCAAGGGAAATACTATGTAAATGATGTTGTAATTAGAATGTAGATGTGGCCTAGCACTTGGTTCAACATGGATCAAAGTTTGAAGTCATAGCGCAAATGGTTAGAGCTCAAAGATCATAATTATTAATAACAACTATAATGAAAAAAACCCTAACTACTTAGCTTTTATATAAAAACTCATGTAATTTATGCAAGTTTGAGTGGTTGGTAGTGGAGGTTAGACCTACTTAAATCAAGTCCACTCTACATGGGGAAATTGGACTTGGTGAGAAGTGGGACTCAACATGTACTTTTCACATTAAAAATGTGCAATGTGCAACTCAATTTTTGCTTCCCACAAGAAGGAATTTGGTGGGTTGGAAAAAGTTGGACCTACTTGAAGTAGGTCCACTCTCTATAGATGACATGGTAGTCTTTGGTAGAAGGTATAACCCATTGATAATTTTTGATGCTTGGAATTTTCAAAGTTCACTCAAGGTTTTGGATCTTGTAGTGTATAAAGGTAAGTGTTTGGTAAAATGCAAAGACCATGGCACACCTTGCATGTTTGAAAATGTGAAATGTGCACTTAAAGTTTTACACTCCATATAAGGGGGATATAAAGGCTTAGAGGGATCCAAAGCCTATTTTGCACATTAGACATTGTGAAAAAATGCAAAGTACATGCCAAGTTCTAGATTTTTTGGATTTGGTGCATGCTAGGATCTATATCCCACCATTCATTTTTCATGTTTGAGAGCATGTGAAGTGCATAGTCAGTTCTGGATTCTAAAGTTTTGGATTTTTGGTGATTTACGAGACCTAGAACCTGTGAAACAATTTTCATAGGTGAAAATTATATCTAGAATTCTAGATTTTGTAAGACAAAGGGAAAGATGGGGTTTTAGAGGATTTAGGGTTTTTCCTAAAAACAAAGGGGGTCTCCCTTAGGGTGTTAGATGTAATGATATTTTTAGGAAAAAAATCACAACATTTTTGGTGAACTTTGTAGGATGATTACTTGTTAATCATTTTTAATCTAGTAGCCTTTTAAGACATTGGGTATAGAGTCAAAATTTCTTTGACAAAAGTTTAAACTAGGAAAGAATAAAATAGGATTTGCCTAGACACGAACAAAATAGACAAACAAAATAGGGGAAAATAAACTAAAGAAATAACTCCTAATGAGTCTGATCTATGTAAAAGCATTTATTAAAAACATGACTAACCCTATTACTTACAAAGTTTAATCTTTTTAGAACAATTTATTTACCTTAAAAGAAATCTTTGAGGTATATCCCTTTTATTATGATGGGTATTCCTACTCCATCAAGATTGGAGAGTTGGAATATGTTGGCCCCTTTGCACTGAGTGATGATATATGGACCATTCCATATTGCATTAAATTTGGTGTACCTACCTAGTTTTGCTTTATTTTCATCCCATTTGAGGATCATGTCTCCCTAATTGAAACTTCTTGTATTTGCCTTTTTGTTGAAAGTCTTTTTTGTTTGTCCCTGATTCACTTCTAAGAATTTTATTGATTGGTGCCTAGTTTCTTCAAACTCCATGAGTTCAGCTAGTCTTACCATCATTTCATCATTGTTGATCAAGTCTAATTGGTGATTGAGTTCTAAATATGGAAGCTTGATTGATAGTGGTAATCATGCTGCTCTTCTATATAACAACATGAAAGGTGAATTACCTATGGCTCTCTTTGGTGTAATTATATTAGCCCATAATGTTTGTTTTAATTTTGTATGCCATGTTCTCTAGTTGTCTTCCATAGTTCATTTGATAATTATAATCAAGTTCTTGTTGGTTGACTTAGCTAGGCCATTACCTTGGAGGTAATAATTTGAATAAGTGATTAGGTATAAATTATGCTTGATAGCCCATTCATTGACCTGAGTTCCAATAAATTATTTAGCATTATTTGATATTATGGTTGAGACACCAAATATTGAAACTATGCCATCCATGAATTCAAGAATAGATGTTTCAATGGCATCCTTTAGAGTAACTGCTTCAGTCCATCACGTAAAATAATCCATTGTTGTGATAACCCATTTATGACTTATAATTGATGATCGATTTATTATGTTGATGAAATATAATCCCCATTGGGCGAATGTCTGATCTATTTGAATTGGTCCAAAAGGAAGTGCAACTAGTCTTTACTTACTAGTAAAGCAAGCACACTTTTCACAATTTCTTACCCACTAATAGGGACCCCTGAATAATTTAGGCCAATAGTAGCCTCCTTTTGTTACCATTATGGTGATAGTATTTGCATAAAAATTTCCTCCTAATGGTCCATCATGAAATTTCTTAAGCACTTTGGGAACTTGCTCGTGTTAAATACATCTTAACAAGACTCCATTCATATCCTTACAAAATAAAATTCCATCAATAAGGACATAGGTAATTTATTGAAGTTAAAAATACCTTTTCTTTAACTACTAGAAGTTATAGGGGTATTTTCCAATCTATAAGAAATGAGTCATGTTTTGAATCCAGCTATTGAAATAAGGTGGATTGTCTAGCTGAGGTGTATTTTGAGCATACACCATGTCAGATATTAGTTTAGTAGTCTTGATGTTAGCATATAGTTATTTTCACACAATCCTTTTCCTCTGACTAGCTTCATGATTATGATATCTATGTCATACTCCATGACCTTAGTGATCCATCCTACTCTTTTTTTGTTTATCTCCCTACTTAGTAGAAATTATTTTATGCTCTAATGCCTCACCATTAGATGTATCTTTTTGTTAGAGAGAATATGCCTAAATTTCTTGATTGATTTGATTACCACATATACCTAATTTTCTATGAATCTATAATTCTATTCATAAACTTTCAAAGATAGGTTGAATAAAGATATTGATTGTTCTAAATCTTCTTGATTATGCTGAGTCAAAATTGTTGAGATACTTCCCTCCCCTCCAAATATATAGAGGATAAAATCCTTCTCATAGTTTGGGTTAAATAGGGTAGGGGATTGGGAGATGGCATGTTTGATAGCTTTGAAGCTTTGTTTTCCCTTTTACATCAAGCTAAAAAGAGTTGATCTTCCCAAGAAATATTTGTAGGCCCTTTTTGTGACTCAGTAGTGCTAATGTAGATATGGATCTAACTTGTTTAGGGTCTATTACAAGACCTTATTTTGACATTATGTGTCCTATTAGCTTCTCCTTGTGTAATATGAACATATACTTATTTAGGTTAAGGGAAACACATAATTCTCTACATCTTTCAAAAATCTTTATCAAGTGATCTAGATGTGCATCAACATGATTTTATTAGACTATAATATCATCTAGATATACTAAAATTATATCATTTATCAAACTATTGAATGTCATATCCATGTCTCTATAAAAATTTGCACTTGCATTTGTCAGACCAAATGACATCTTTTTCTATGTATACATGCCCCATTTAGTGGTGAAGGTAGTTTTAAATTGATTTGATTCCCATACCAAGATTTGGTTATAACCCGAATAACCATATATAAGAGAAAATATTTTAGATCATGATACTATATACAAAATTTGTTTTGTAAGGGAAGGGGATAGTGATCATTCAATGATGCTTTATTCAGGTCTTTAAATTTCATGCATAATTAGATTTCACCATTTTTATTTTTGACAATGACTAGATTCACTACCCATGAGTATTTGATTAGAAATATTATATTAGCCTCTATCAACTTAGAGAGTTCATTCTTCATCAAGGGTCCAATCTTTAGATTGATGGATCTTTGTTTCTACCTAACAGGTTTTATATTTGGATCCAATTCTATATTGTGTTGTGTTAAACTTGGATCAAATCCTCTTAAATCATGATAACTCCAAGAAAATTTATCATCAAAATCTTAACCTCGATTCTCTAAAATATTGCATATCTTGCCTACATGGAGAGACTTGCCTTATGAGATGGTGATGGGTTCAAAATCTTCTTCATTGATAGTATTATTATTCTTCTCACCTTTCAATTGGTCATTTGAGTTGAATATATTTTCTAGTGTGATGAGACCCATAGGAAGCTTGTTCATTTTTATCTATATAATTTGATCACCATATTGGTCTTATATCCTTAGTTGATTCAATTTTGAAAACTCAACCTCTTCTCTTAAAAAAAATATAATCTACTTGTCTATATCGAAGACTTGCCAATTAGTTACATTATAAGGGATAGAAAAGCCTTATAATTAGCCTCACATGCTAGCTATTGTTGTTCTTTATTTCAATTAGTAGGTTATACTGGGACCCCAATGAGGTCATGCAATCAACATCTTTATTTTGTGCCCTTAGTACCACCTAAATGTTCAATGTGGTGAAATCTTCCAACAAGTCCCAAACCCTATGTTTGTAAGACCTTATAAAATTGTTTTTGGTTATAATATTTTTTATCTAACTTGGTGAATGATGGCTCACTATCACCAAATATCTAAAAAATATTTATTCCTCTATATTTAGATAATTAGAGGCCTCAAATCAAGGTTTCATACTTAGCTACATTGTTAGTACAACTAGACTAAAGTATGAATGAGTAGAAGCAACTCTGTTTCTATGGGGAAATGAATATAATCCTACACCTACATCATTTTTACTCCTGAAGCCATCAAAAAATAACTACCACATCCCTTGAATATCTTTGGTTGGTTTGATTAAATCTAGGATAGTTATGTCTTTCTCATGAATACAATATGTCCCTAACCCTTTTTCCTATACATAGTAATAAGGATCAAATTGTAGGGTTGATCCCCATTCATCGAAGTGAGTGTTTAGAATCTCTTTTATAGGTGTTGCATTCTCTTGATCTATTTCTTCCTCCTCTTGATCTTTCAATTTACTATTCATCTCTATGGGAGGAATAGGATTATATGGCTCAATATGATCTTTTGTAATTAGCTTAGCTCTTACTGTTACTCTAGTTCCATATCTTGTTTTAAGTAGTATGTGAGACCAATATGTAGATAGACATCTTCCCATCTTTGTAGTGAAATCTCTTGAAAGACAAATGGCAAAGTAGGGGGGAGATCTATGACCAAAATATATTGAGTAATTGAAAGGCTTGGGAAAGCATGAATAGTGAGGTTCAATCCTTTTATAGTTCTTACTATTTTAACAATAGTCCCATCTAGTTGGAATACTCCCTTATTAAGAGGTGTGTATTTTATTCCCAAAGCATTAGTTATTTTCTTGGGCTTTATAAAACTACTAGCCCCATAATCCACCATGTAACTGTGTACCAAATGCTTCCCTATTATAAGCAAAAGATAGAAGGGAAGAGGCTTACTATTTTTTCCTATTTTAATATTAGCTTGAGGCTGACATAAATTTATTGTAGGTGTAGGCCCCTTGGTTAGAACCTTTTCTAATATCTAGAAATTCTTTAGAGCCTCTTGTAGTAAGTCCCTTTATGCTAGTATAGATAGTGCTTCCCACATGGTGACATCTAGATTAGTCTTCTTCATTTGATCAACTATGTTAAAAGGGATATTACCAACCTTTATTAGTATTTTTGTAGGGACTACATCCTCTTTTAAAATATTTAGAGTGAGCACCTTCACTTTGAATTCATTTTTAGGTAGAAAGGGTGGCCTCTATGTTATTTTTCTCTTTACTGGTTCTATTATTGCTTTAGAAGTTGAAGCTTGGTCTACCCTAGGGGGATGATCAAATTCTATTACTCTTTTATTAGAACATGTATTATTTGCTACAAGGCCTTCACCATTAAAAAATGATTCATCTTATTCTATCTCATCGAAATCATCCTCCTACTAGTTTAAAAGAGTTACTTCACTTTGAGTAGGTTCTTGTGTGGTTGCTTGTCGGGAAGTATATTATTCTTGTTATCCTTGAATATTTACTATACCTTACACCATCAAGGCTTAATTGACTACACCATTGGGGTAAGTTTTCTGATTATGACACTAATTGCAAGGATAACAACACTTGTACTCTTGAGCCAAATTATTTTGAATAGGGACAATGGCTTTGGAAGCTCCTAACACTGGTAAAGTATAGGTGTTTAGAGGTCTTGGCTATGAATTTTATCCTTGTTACTGATTTCTACCTTAATATGGTTACCTATTCCCTTGGTATGTAGGGTTAGATGGCTAAAAAGTTTTATAGATTTAGTCTTACTACCTTTTAATCACCACTAACTCATTTCCAAAGCTCTTGAGTAATGATTTGACCTCATAAAAATCATCTATAGGTGCAGGAGTCAAAGTAGGTGCCTTGTTTGTAGTGGGAATTGGATTAAGTGTAGGTGGTGGAATAGGAGATATTTCTAGAAATAGAGGCATTGGTGGCCTTGGTGTAATTTTATTGGCTTGGATTAAACAATTTTTTGCCCTTATTAAAAGATCATACATTGTAGGAAGTGTGGTGTCACCCATTGACTGAATCATTACAACTATATCACTATTAAGGGATTTTAGGTAATACAAGAAGGCATTATTTGTAGTGGGTTTAACCAAGATTAGGTTTCTATTCTAGGTCTTCTATAAATGGTAATTAAATTTAGTTAATTACTCATGAGGAGCTCATTGAGTAGTAGTTAACTGTTAAACCTAGGAAAGGTGGTCACTCTTGTCCTCAAAATAGGTGCACATCATAGCACATAACTCATCCCAAACTTAGATTGAGATGGGATCAAGGCCTTTATACCATTTAAAATTTTCCCCCTTAATATAGGAAACTAGAAGTCTAATTACAACATTATCTTGAACCACATTATCGATTGAATAGAGGTTAACAATATCTTGTATATGTTTTAAAGGAGTGGTAGATATTTCACTAGTAAAATATGTTAGGCTTTTTAAGTTTGAGATTGGTATATCAACATGCTAGGACAAAACAAGCGGACTACCTATACTGAAAGCTACAAAATTCTAATTTATAGCCATTATGGGAGGTATAATGATGATAGGAGTGACCAAAGGGGATGGGAATAAAACTATAGGATATACCTTAGGCTGAGGGGTAATCAATTTTGATCTCTTTTTAGATGGAAATGACAATTCTAAAAAATCAACCCTCTCACCTTTATTAGATGATCTTGTTTTTTTGCTTGGCATATATTATCTTGAAATTATGAGTCAATAAGCCAGTGGAGTCATAAAGTGATTTAATATTTGCATGAAACTCATACAATGCTCATTGATAATAACATTGATCTCTATGTAATTTTTAGGTCCCATCGGGCATACTAAAAATTGTTATCACATAAGATTGCACTTGTTTTGATTCTATAGCTTGTTGTGTATGTACCTAATGATACAATGGAAAAAATTCTAAATATATGGGACCTTGGTAATTTGAGGCTAATATCTAAATAAGGAAAACTTCCTTTCACTAAAATCTAATGCAAACTGATAAAATATCATCCTTGTGGAAATCTCGCTCTTTAGTGATTTTTGGATCCTAAACTAGGGTCTTTGTGGGTAAAATGGTTAAAGAAATTAGAATTTATAGAAAATTTTAAGTATGGTGATTACACTAAATATTTTATTGTGGATATAGATACTTGCTTAACAAACACAATAGAGCATAAAATAGATGGAAATTATTTTAAACATAGACTTATGAAAATTTGGAAATCAGAGGTAGTATTTTAACTATTCTTTAGAGAAGGGAAAAGGATCTTTATTCCAAACAATATTACCAAGAGGTTAAATCACCATGGATGAATTTTCTTAAAACTTAAGTAAAATATAGAGCTTTCATTGAAAATAAAATAAATTTGCACAACATAGAGATTCCAAAGACAAGAAAGGAAAAATTTCAACTTTATTTCTCTCCAAAGGTTATAGCTTGTAGTAAATACATTTAAAATGTTAAAATATAACTAGCAGCAAAATGATGAATTGGACCTTGGGGTGTACCCATATTTATACAAAATATGTCATAGAAGAGATGTAGTTGTTGAAACTTGAATACTCTATTCAGAAAATCATGCAGATCTAAAAATACGCATGAAAAAAGAGGTGAGCTCTTCTATTTATGGCATCTTGGACTTGTGGAATAATTGGAACATAGTATGCATGAGCTAAGCATGATCATAAGCATATCATGGTATGGATGTAATTGAATATCTTCATGTGAGGCTTCTCCATCTGATAGTGACTAAAAATAGCTCTCTATGCAAGAAGTGGTGCCCAAAATAGAACTTGGATTTTCTAAAAAAAGATAACATTGAAATAAATTTAAAGTTTCTTTTCATGCAAACCATAGCATGCAAAATCTAAAGTGAGACTTTTACAAAATCTAGGTCCTTATCACTTTTTACCAAAAATGAACCATGTAATTTACACTTCATGACTTTGCACCTTTTTAAACATTTCACATTAATAAAAATAGAAAGTGCAATTTTCACATGTGTTTTTTGAAAATTCCACATTTAAAAAATATAAAGCGTAAAAATATGTCTTTCTCTTTCTCAAAAGAGTTATAAAAAATAAATATGTAATTTTGCAGTTAGAATTTGTAATGTCTTTGAAATGAAATTACACATGATAGTAACTTTTGAAAATATTAAAAAGAGAGGGAAAGTTAATTGATGTCCAGAATCTCCTTAGCTTTCTTATCAGTCTCTGCCCATAGCTTCTCTATGTAGGTATCAAAGGCCTTGAATATTTATTGTATTAATTCTACATCTAGAACATAAGAATAAATGTTAGAGGGTGCACAATGTACTTGTATATTAAATAATTCTCTTCTAAAGGTCCTTATATCCTATATTTTAGTTTTCATCTGATCAATTGCTTTCTCATATTTGATGAACATGTGAATTGAATTTAAGGAAAAGACCATGTATTTCATAGACTCCTCAACTATTGACTTAAAATGATTCTAAACCTATTCTGATTAAAGGATATTGTTGTCATCATCCATTGGTTGGCATGCCATTAAATTCATCATGCCATCAATCTCATATAACACATCAATAACCTTGTTATGAGCCTCCTTGGCTCACTCCATAGACTCTATCAGTACTCTTATCCAAATCTGAGCAGCCCATTGTAGTTCCTCATGCTTAATATCATCCTTCAATATTTTCTCAGCAATAAGGGTATTCATGTTAATTGATTTTATGGCTCTCAATTTGGGAAAATACATATTTTAGAGCTAAATTTCTCCTTCATAACTATTAATCTACTCCTTTAAAATCTCTTTTCTCTCCATAATGCTCCATTATAGCTACAAGAATCCTATTACCTTTTCTAATCAATTCCTCATACCATTATTTTGTATCCCTTCCCATGTTAGAAGTCTCTCATACAAAATCAATTGTAGCTTGATATAGACTAATTGGCTACACTGCCTATGGTTTTTGTGATGTTTCACTATGATTTATTAACTACTTGAGTGCTTCAGTCAATTGATCAACCTTCCTTTTAAGATCATCCTTGGTGGCTTTATCATGGTTAATTATCTAAAATAGATATTTGATACCTATCTGCACATTGTACTTGAGTCCCTCTCTTATCTACTGACCAAGGCGTATGTGATAAACCTGATAATCTATCAGCATAAGATCTTCTTTCAATTTTTCTAGTGAGGGAACTAACATCTCAACATATCTCTCTCCCTTATCATCATTGAATGTCCTTAAGAGAGTCTTGGGAGTGGGTTTTAATTTCTTCTTGACTTTTGACTTATTGAAGTCTAAAGTATTGGGATCAATCATTATTTTCTACTTTTGACCCATAGATTGGGCTAACCAACTAGGAGCATCTTTCTATTAATCTAGCATAGACACCAAGGAATCTATAGCTAATGTAGCTACACTAACTAATATTATGACCAAAGGAGACTCTTGGGAAGATGATACTAGTATCTACTTAGGAGGTGCCTATAAGGGTCTACCCTCATCTATAGTTTACAAACTAATAACTACACCAAGTGCCTAGATTACTCCAACCTCAACTGATGGTATGGATAAAATAGTATAAATGGGGAAATTAGAAGTAATAAGAGCAGTCATGCCTATTGGGGGAGTGGAGGATGGAATAGACACATAGGTTATGAATTTATGGAACAATGGAAGGGTGGAAGCCAAGGCACTAAAGGTGTCAATTACGTCTGTAGGACTACTCAGGGTTGGTGAAGTGAAAATAGTGGGTTGAGATAAAGGGGAAATAGTACTTACCATAGGAGCTGAGATGTCTTATAGAACTATATTCAAGATGATTGACTCTGAGGCAATTTACTATTAGGTGATGTTGGTAATTAATGGTGATGGAATATAAGGAATTATAAATGGAATGGAAATTAGAATTGGATCAAATGGGGAAGGTAAAGTGGGAGGAAGGAAAAATGAATTGAAAACTTGAAATTCCACTATAGGGGGATCCTAACTATCCACTTGACTCATTTGTGATGATTTCACTTGACCTATGGAGGTGGGTGGAGTGGTAGATGAAGTGGGAACAAGTGGATGGTTTGATACTAGAGATGGAGAAGCTAAAACTTTTGGAGTAATGAGGACCTGAGAGACTTGAAGAATAATGGGGATAGCTGGTGGAGGTGTTGAAACCTCTTATACAATATGTGTAAGATAAGGGATTGTAGTGGAAATAAGAGTCAATAATATTGTTGACATAGTGGATTGCACTTGGGGGAGGATGCCTAGCTCTTTCCCTTCCACACACAACAATGGAAACTCCCCACTCACCTGTGGGACCAACAAAGCTGGAGGGGAGAGTCTCTAGATGAGGGCTAGCTCCCTCTGATGTATCTTTTAGGCCCTAGTTTCTCCTACTGCTAACAAATAAAATAAAAAGAGGGGGGATGAAGAGAGAGAGAGAGAGAGAGAGAGAGAGAGAGAGAGAGAGAGAGAGAGAGAGAGAGAGAGAGAGAGAGAGAGATGCTAAAAATAGAACCTAAGCCTAAAAAGGGAAAAGGTAATACACCAAAAGAGTGTGACCCATTCAGGCCCAAACATACACTTTCCACCAAGAACTAGCTCCCATACACTTCATTTGACATGAGAAAACCTTCTGAATCAATGGGTTAGGGTACTGTGGAGATATAGGGAGGAAACAACTACTAGAAGTGTTCTGAGACACACTGCAGCAACCTATCCACTTCACCTATACTCCTCTAGGGACACTTCTGATAGACCTATAAAAGGAAACTCAAAATGCACCAGACATGCTGAAATCATTCTGAAAAAGCATTAAGAAAATGACTTAACATAGAATCAAGGCATAGACACATACTAAAGATGCAAAACTCAAAATGGAGGTAAAAATGCTAAGTTTTGATTCAAGGTAAAAATTTGGCAGCTCTGCCTTACAAGCCTGAAAGATTTTTAGGCATAGTTTGCCCTAAGGTTGAGATTCCATCCTTTTCTCAAAAGAGAATTTTATAATATATAGGAAGAGGAAGAAAATTTGGTGCTTCCTTAGAAAGATTTTGGTGCTCATTTCTGCAAGTGGCCCATGTGGATTCTGAACCTTGGGAAGAGGAAACCACTGTTACTGATGTCATTCTTCTAGAAGAGGCCTGCTGGAACCATGTTGCACAATTTACCAAATTGACTTTGGCATTCAAACATTAATGTAAGAACATGGCTGCACCTCTTTTTTGCAAACAGACTGTAGTTTGTCCCCTCATAAATGCCAACTAGAGAAAATAGGCTATGCTTCTCGTCTAGCAATAACTCACCTTCCCTTCACCACTTAGATGCTTTGTCTTTTTTGCTCCTTATCTTCTTCCTACTCTTTCATCCCTTAGGGGCAATCTTTTGGTAGGTCATTGTGTTCCTCAGGCTATTTCCATGATTTGGCACTCAGACAGTTCAAAATAAATGACTACTTCACTACATTAAAATTGACGTTCACATGGCCGTCACCCAATGGCTAGTTCATCTCCTTAAATTTGATGGCTTTTGGGACATCACCATCCTTGGAAAAATGTCATCGGTTCTTTTCTATGGGCTTCTATGCTTCAGGATTTTCCTCACAGACAAAAGTCTACGGGAATTAGCCGCTTTATCTTTTTTGTCAGGTGGTGGTCCTTCACTTTAAACTGGTAGCTTTTTTGATGGAGCTTCCCCCAAAATTACTTCAAGATTTTTGTCTGAAGGAATCCCTTCAGATAAAAAGTCTACAAAAATTCAACCTTAAGTCTCCTTCGTGCCTTTGAAACACTTCTTTAGCTATCTTTGGAATGTTTCCTACCCTTCGTAAGGGCATTTAGACCTAGCACTACCCTCTGTAAGGGCATTTGAACCCAGCACTTCCCTTCAACTTTAGGACACACCCTTGAACCCAGCCATTGAACCAACCCATTGAACCAAAATTGGTTCAATGGCTCAATCAGTTCAATAGTTTAATCACTATGCACCAAGTTGATTGAACCAATCTTTTGAACTTACTGATGAACCAATTGATTGAACTAATTCATTAAACAGGTTCAATGGTTCAACACTATGCACCAAGCCCATTGAACCAAGCTAACGAACTTACCAATGAACTTAAATGTTGAACCAAGTGAAATGAACTAAGGCATTGAACCAACATGCTGAACCAAGCTGATTGAACCAGCTGAAGCGTTGAACTAGCATGTTGAACTAGTGTTGAACTAGCCAATTAAACCAAAACTAAATGAACCAAGTGGTTGAACCTGAAGCCACTTGAACTTGTGTAACCTAAAATTGATTGGATTTGAATAGCAAGGGAAAAAGGGTACCGATTTTGGCCTGATGGGCAAAAATGGTCAAGAAATATGGGATATAAAACTACAAATCCATATGTTGTTGTTGTCTCTTTTACTAAAAGGTCAATAGGTTCATTTGAAGCTTCTCCTTATTTGCTAGATTTTGCCTTTCTTGCCTTTACCTTTTTCTTCTTATTCTTATTAGGTTTATTTCAAGGTTACCTAAGAACCTCCTTTAATGAAGAAAGACATTATACCTTAAGCTTTAAAAGATTCTACTTAACCCCTATGGTTTCTCTTGAGACTTACACTACCTTGATCCTTAGCCAATTGATAGTTTTGTTGATCACTAGATCTATTCTATCAAATAGTGAGAAAGATTTGAGAACTAACCACCTTATCGATGGTAAAAGTTTAGAAATGATCTAAATGAGGTAAATGGGATATACTCTAGAGTTATCATCTACTAAGTCACCAGGGACTGGTTCTAGATCATAGTCCTTTATTTTTTATAGGGACATTCTAGAATAGTCCCTCATTCTAACCATTTCTTCATCATCATAGTCTTCCTATAAATCCTCAAAATATGGCACATGTTCATATGTTTCCAACTCTAGTTCATTAGTGACCTTATCATATGGGTCAAAGTAGGGTCTAGATTCTAGGGTCCTCGATGTTACTTGGCACATCTCTACCTCTATAGTTCTAGCCTTTGAAAGTGATTGGTATATATAATAGTTAATAGAAATAGGGAACCATATCCTTACCTTGTGTCTATCTAAAATAATCTTATGTGCATCCACAAACTACCTAACCAACTCTACCAATACCCATTTATAGCTTACATACTAGGGAAGTGTGTAATGACAACCAATAAATCTAGTTACCCAAATGTAGGAAGAGGTGGAGAGTTATATAAGGAAGGATGCCCACTTGGTAATCTCATATTTTGCCACTTTGGATAACCTTTTCTTCCCAAGATCTTGATCAAACATGATGATGATGCTATAAATGAAAGCATCATTAACTCTCCTAAATTGTTGTCTACTATCCTGTAACTTGATATCATGGTAGTAGTTATAGACTCTAGTTATCTTTGTAGGAACTATATTTAGGCTTGGGAACAATATTACTTTACCCAAGATATAGACAATGTATGACATCATATAAAGTTTATTGGTCATTTTCACCTCTACAAATTGGTTATGGAGGGAATCACTTATTATTTAGGCCCAATATATCTAATTTTTGTTCTCTTTAATGATCTAGATATACTGGTATATCCATTCCTAATAACACTTGGCATCAATATTGCCAATGACTCTTTGTGTCAGTGCTATAATGAATCCCACCTCCTCTATAAAACTAGACCTATACATAGTCCTAGGTAATCTAGTGGAGGAATGCTTGAGAGTCTTGATCCATTATTTATTGATAATTTTTTGACATCCCTCTTTCTTCTCCTCATAAAACTCTATTGATGTTTGTGTAGTTATATCCAAATAACTCTTGAACTCAAGGATGGAAAATACTATGTTGATGAAGTCAGGATTAAGATATAGAACTTTCTCCCCTTTATCAGTGAAGACTTGTCTCCTATCAGGGTCATAATGTTGAGCCATTGTGAGGATTAACTCAGGGATTTAAAGAAAAAGAGGAAAATCCATAGCTTGTGTTAAAATAGAGTCATAGATACTCTAGATCTAGTCACTTTTAAAATCACCCCCTATCCTAGCCCAAAAATCTTGTAAGTCGATGTGACATAAATTTGTATCTATTATTTCCACTCTATTAGACTCTAAATGAGAATTCACCCTAGGGACCTTAGATTTGAACTTCATTTCCTTGGTAGGCATGAAAATTGAAGTTACTATTTTTGAGAATCCAACTATGAAATTTGGTAGAACCTGTAGGTGTCTAGAGTACTTGTTTCCTCTAGCAGAGCTTGGAGGTACTCAAATCAAATCTATTTCCCATGTTGCTTGAGGGTTGTGAAATATCTAGTGGAGGTGAGAAGTTTTTAGAGCACGTCCACTCTTTGTGGTGCACTATAGATTAGCAAGGTTTGAAGGTGCTTGAGGCATGGGAGATCTCTAATAGAAGTGGGAGGTGTTCAAAGCACATCCACTCTCCATAGTGCTAAAATTATTGCAAGCTTATCAAGAGCTTAAGTAAATTTTAGTGTTCATGTGGACATTGGGGAATATTTAAAGAATATTTGTTGTTTTTTTAATATGAGGTATATGCTTGAACTATTCACTTGGGGAAGCCCTAAATTTGAATGCAAAATATTTGATGGGAAAACAAGAGTTTTTCTTTTGGAAATGATCTTTTAGGGAATGAATTTGTTAACCTTAGAAACAACCATAAAGAACTTACTGTAAACCTCTAGATAAGTAACAATGTACCATAGGTAGTCCTATAGCAACACTACAAAATAGGTAATGATAATTTTATGCAAGACTAAAAAATTTACAAAAAATGAAATTAATTTAGAAAATGTTTCAAACTCAAAGGAATATATGTGTGAAACTCAAGGGACATACCATGTAAATTATTTGGTAACTAGAATGCAAATTTGGCTTGGAATTTAGTACAATGTGGCTTGAGTTTTGAAGTCATGACATGAATGGCTAGAGTGAAGATCACAATTAGAATAATAACTATAATGAAAAAAACCCTAACTAATTATATTTTATTAAAATAAATCTATAATTAATGCAAGCTCAAGTGGTTGGTGGTGGAGGTTGGACCTGATTGAATTAGGTCCACTCTCCATAGGGAAATTGGACTTGGTGGGAAGTGGGACTCGACTTACACTTTACACATTGAAAACATCCAATGTGCACCTCAGGTTCTACTTCTTGTGAGAAGAGATTTGGTGGGTTGGAAAAACATGGACCTACTTTAAGTAGGTCCACTCTCCACATATGAGATGGTAGGCTTTAGTGAAAGGCAAAACCCACGGGGTGCTTTGCATGTTTGAAATATGCAAAATGCACATGAGGTTCTGAGTCCTATGGGGTATAAAGGTGAGTGTTTCTCATAATGTAGATAATATGGTGCACATTTCACATTTTTAAATGTGAAATGTGCATTTAAAATTTTGCATAGAATAGGTTTATTAAGGCTTTATGGGATTCAGAGCCTATCATGCACATTTCAAGTTGTGAAAATGTAAAAAGTGTATGCCAAGTTTTGGATTCTACCAGATTGGGTGCATAGTAGGATCTATATCTCACCATACATTTTACACATTTTATAACATGCAAATTTCATGGTGAATTCTAGATTTTGTGGTTTTGGATTTTTGGCGCTTTATCGGACCTAAAACCAATGAAACAATTTGCATAGTTGTAAATTATAGCTAGAGTTCTGGATTCTACAATGGAAAGGGAAAGATCATTTTTTGGAGGATTCAAGGTTTTTCCTAAAATACAAAGGGGGTCTCCTTTAGGGTGTTATATGTTATATGATTTTTGGAACAAAAATCTCAACACTAATCTACACTTAATTTTCAAGAGGAAAGGTTTCAAAAGCCTAATCTTATGACACAAGGTTTATCTCTCACTAGGTATCAATTATGGGTAAGTTATTATAAGGATTATTGTAAAATTGAAATTAAACTAAATGATGGGTAAGAGGTAAAATTAAATTAAATTATGGGTGAGTTTTTGTAAATAATGTAAGGTGTAATGGTCAACCAAATGCAAGTTTATGCAACCTAATGTGATAAATATAAATACTAACCAATCCTATACCTATAACATATTATTAGGTATAAATAATAACATAATAAATCAAGAAAACATACAACCACAAAGCAATAGACTAAGCATTATTTAATATACTATTTAAATAAAAGAAAGAGTATAGGGATAGAGATACTTACCTTTGAATTGACCCATCGATGCTTTAATATCCCCCTTTCACTTAAGTGGACCTTTTAAAGATATGTTTTAGGTTAAATACCTCAAATTATAATAGGATTACCTAGATATCCTTAGATAGGAAATCCAAATATCTCTCCTATTAATAATCAATGGCATTATAAGACAAAACCTATAAGATAAGGTTCAAAACTTCTAACTCTCCATAATAATACTTAGGGGTATAAATATAAGTGAATGTATATTTCATGAATGTGATATATGTTTTATAATTGATATATGACCCCTATACATATGGATCCAATACTTAAAATTAACCCTAAACTCTCAGTTGATAGTATCAGTTAGATCGATACAATTGGAAAATTTTAACTAACATAGTAGAATATTTACAAGATCGATGTAGTAAAAATTATAGAAGATACACTCATAACTATATTGGGTTAACCAATATTGTATATGGAAGACTAATTATGAAACATATTGTATCAACCACGATGATATAATATTATATATATAAGATAGTAAATATATATGGAAAGTAGATGGGAAGGTAAGATGAAAATATATTAAGTGGAAGTTAGACTGATAGTAATGATTATCTGACAAAATAATATGTATAAATATCTAAGAAATTACCATGATATTATCCCATAACATTCATAATTAACCCTTTAAGGCATAAAATCATGTATATTTATACTCTAACAAGACTCTACAAGAGAAACCATTAGTAAAGTGATAAAAATGAAAATATCAAGTGTATACGCGTCCTATTCCAACAAAGAGGGAGTATAAAACTCATTATGATTAGTGAGAATTCACAATAATTTTTGAATTTATTTCTTTATTTTAGTATGATATTTTAACTCCAATAATGCATTTTCATCCTTTAATACCTTTTTATATAACTTATGATCCAAATGAGTCTTTTAACTATCATAGAATCTAAGGAAATTCATCAAATTTTTACATAGATTTGAATCATAAGATACAAGAACTTGTTTATATAAATTAAATTAAACCATGAGTTAATAATTTTTTTATGAAATTAGTAACTTATACAATCAAAATTTAAGGATTTAATAAACTCATCTTATAAACCACACCAATAAATAAGATGGCAAGTAAACATTTCATATGGTTGAATGGAAGATTACAACAAAGTGAAACTTAACTACAAAACGCATCTACTTTATGGATTTGTTGGTGCTATTGAATAAAAAAAGAGAAATAAATCCTTCATTCATATTATATTTTATGAAGTTAAATTATATGTGATGATTCATAAAATGGTATTTTACTCATTAGAGCTTTCATAATTGGCAAAGAAATGAATAATCATGATATTTTTTTAGGTTACTTTTGGATTTAAGAGATCTAAATAATCTAAAATTATCAAAATTTAGGTTTCATAAAATAGGGAATTCTAAAAAAATATATGAATTAATTAATAAATATTGATTACACTTACTAAACATATAAATGATTAGTTGGGATAAGGCACTTAGTTGATTTCTATTTTATATTGTTTATTGCTTATGTAAAATCACCTAAAATGGCCTAGATAATCTATGTGACTACTTAGCTCAATAAATTGAATATTAAAATATATGATTAAACTATCATCAAATCCCAAACATATATGGAAAACAAATACATTTAAAGTCTATCAAAATTATCCATATTGAGGTTTTTGGTCTATCTTGACACAAATAACTATGCCTACTTATACAAATGAACTTTGTGTAATTTTTTGACATTAGACATATGATTATATCCTTTTTTATTTAATTTGAAACCATAAATCCACTTTCAACATTTGATTGACCTAAAATAAAGGGGTAAAAGATGGGTTGGATAGCCACAACCACTACTTATTGAGTGGTTGATAATTTCATGAATTATAATAATCTAAGTATGGATCAAACCACACATATCTATACAACATAAGTGTATGTGGGATCAATATTTTTACACCAGAATGAAATGCAACTCTTTTATTTTTTACACTTGACAACATGCAACTTTTAACCTTCCATTCATATTCAGACTTCTATTTTTAACTATTATTTTTATGGATTTTATGTTTCAATAATTTTGGATAATGTCTCAATAATGTGTACATTTATTTATTAATGTGTGTTTGGTTCTTAATGTAATTTATTGAATACCCTTCATATTTAACCACTTTTACTTGTCAAATTTGTTATATGCATCATGTTTGATGACCTCTAGTATATGAGGAAATACAAATTATTTTACATCCTTATGTGAATAATTAAATATTTCCATTTATAGTATAATATTTAAGCAAATTTATATAACCAAAATTAATTTTATATTATATATACTAATACAATTCTTTTTTAGAATTATAAAATTAAAAATTAAACATAAATGAGTGCATAGGACTTCTAGGAAGGCTATGATGTCTAGCATATAGGCTTCTTATTATTTTATCAAAATTATAATTAATAATTTAAATTAACCATAATTTTGATAAATGGAATATAATAAATTAGATTTCTAAAAATGTACTTTTTAATAGCAAACTGAAAGTAAATAACTAAAATTGACAAAATAAAATTATATCAAACAAAGCTAATTATGATAATAAATGATGACTTTATTCTATTCTATTATTTTAATATACCATGTTGAATGAAAGGAAACTATAATATGAAAGTAGGAATAGTCCAAAAATAAATCGATAAACTAGAAGTGTTATAAGAATAAGGTCAAAACCATGAAACTAAGGTTAGAACTAAGTGATAATCATGAATCAAAATTGACATTTTTGAACCTTTGAAAAAATTATTAAAATTAGGGAAAAATATTATGTCCTATCTATATTTAGGTCTATGTGAAAGAAATTACCTTCAGAGATGTGTGGAAGACCTGTAAATACCTTTCAAAATGTTAAAACCCTAATATGAATTTGAAATAATTGAAGACATGACAATACAAAAAGGTGGAGTGTAATTGGGTTAAGCTAACTCTAATCATCCCCATAATGACTAAATCCTACGTATGTATCCAATACTCTAAAGAGGGAATTTAAGCCCACATAGCTTTCCCACCTATAGTGTTACATTTAATTTTTCTCCTTTGAATATATGTAGGCATCAAGAAATGGCTCTAATAATTGATCATGTTTTGGTTTGGTCTAAGTAAAATATACTTATGGATTGGTTGACGATTGATTTTAATATTTAGAATTTGGATTGAGAAGAATAGGGAACATTTACTCAATGTGAAATAGTGTAAATTTCCATTTATATTAAAATTTCTATGTGGGATAATAAGTGCCTTGAATGTTATTTTATAGAAATTTAAAAAGGTCAATCACATGATTGGAATCTTATAAACATATAATATGACATAAGGGAAGGTTCAAAGTTTAAATATGACTGTTAAAAGGTAAGGGTTAGAAACATCAAGAAGGGGAAAGACCATTTAATAATCATGACCCAAACTAGATGGATTTTATCATTAAATAAATGTGTTTAGTTTTAGGTTTGGGTACATCTTAATAAATGTTTAGGGGTTTTTATAGCTGATAGAACATTTTTATGGATGCTAATTTAGAAAGAAATTGTGCTCTCAAAAGTGCTTAGAATAGGTCAAGGTGTCAAAATATGTCTGAAATGAGTGCACACTTTAATTAAAGTGAAAAAGAGATAAAACCTATAAGATCAAGTATTTGTAATAAAATTTAGGTGTCTAATGTTGAATCCCCCCATCCCTATCCATTTATTCTAAAAAATATATTGTTAGATTAAAGGAAAAATAAAACTTAGTCTGTAAGACACACTTTGTCTTTGAGCTATTACTCTAATCATGCAAGGCATTGTAATCTAGAGAAAACTCTAAAAAACACATGAAGTAGTTACTTTGTTATTGTTGGAGACTTGTATTACACCTTAGATAAGAAAAGAATTATTCAGGTCCTTTACCCAAACCTAGTCCAACATGGGAATGACCCTAGGCTGTGGGTTACCTAATGTTGGCTCAGACCTTTAGGGGTTTTTAAGAGGATAGCTCCTCTAATATGATAATATAGTTATTATCTTCAACCTATACTTATTCCAAGGAAAAGGGAAAGGGGAGAAAGATAAAAGGAACAAAACCTAGCCTAAATGGTGATGTATCAAATTTTCAATGATCCACTCTTAGCTTAGATACTTTTATTACTACTAATGAATCTAATTAGGACAAGAACTAGTTAGATTATATGAAAACATTGTAAACATAAATATTTTATATGAAGGCTAAAAAGAGACTTGAAACTTTAAAGAAAAAAAGAGATAGGTTTAAGCAAAAAACTATGGACTTATGACACTTTAAGGGAAACCTCACTATCCAACACTTCACATAACCTGTAAGAAACTAATAAACTTGAATCAAGGTACATGAAGGACATATAGATGATGAATAGGAAACATACACTCTATAAATCAAACTTCAATAAAGCATACTTAGCGTTAAAATATAATTTGAGATGTCTTATATTGCTTCAAAAGAGTTTTACAAAGTGATTTTGATAGAGCTTTGCTATATCAAGTTGAGGGATGAAAATTAAGAGCTCAAATCTTGAGTTTATATCAAAATGAGATGAGAGAGGGGGGAATTGAACATATATCCCTTAATTAATGTGACCCAACCACCTTTGATCAATTAGCTTCAATCTAAGGATGTTGAGTCATAATCCATCAAACATGAACAAGTCCCCAAGGATCTTGAAACACTAAATGCCCCCACTATCTTCCTCAATCATGATTTATGTTCTTTCTAACATTCATTACACAGTCACCATTATATCATTACTTCTAAATCTTTAATATAGATCTATTATGGATGAAAACCAATCACATTATTAGTTTTCATGTAGTCTTGATTACAAATGAAGATCCATAGGCTAAGGTTTCTCAAGATGTAAAACCTATGTATAAAATCTCTTGAAAAGTTTCACAAGGCTTTAATGGTGTTAGACAGCTTTAGATTGTCTACTCCTGGTAACGTAGATCATTTTTGATCTTGCATTTATGTATTCTACCTACTTAAGGTGGTGAAATCCTTTATCTAACATGTCTACCTTTGTGGCATTCCCTTAAAATATTTTCTCCGGTTCAACCTTAGGTCATATTCTCTCTCCATTAAAGTCCCTTAGATTTCAACTTTTAATTTTAGCTGATGATCTTAATCTAGGCTCACCAATCATGACATTTAGTAACTCCTCATTCATTTTTTGGGTCCTATAATTAGTTTAATCCTATTCTTATGCTTGTGTCATGTGTCATCCTCAAATTCATTCTAATATCATTGACTTCCTAACCTTACACACACCATCGATATCCTTTTACACAACTTACACATGCATAATTGATTTACCTGGTAGTTAATATGGTCATGACACTTAACAACTATGTATTTATTTCTATGATACACTAACTCTTTAAACTCTCACTCATTATCAATCTACATTGGTTTGATGGATTGTGCACCATTAGATTTATTTCCCATGATTAAGCATGCACCATCAGATCCTTAGTCTGCTAGATCAAATATTGGGCACCTGAGATATTACCACTTATCAGCCACACATTCAATCTTAGGATCCTTTGACTTATTTACTATGAGTTCATCATTAATCTTTTATGCATAATTTAATACACACTATTAGATCTATGGGACCCACTAACTTGTTAGATCACCACTCACCATTAGATCTTGACTTGAGCTTCTATGATTTGGACACTTGTCAATTATGCATTCATTATTGGAACATTTGAATTCAAACATCTATTTTCCATTTATTAAATTTTGACATCTACATGTACATTCCACTCTACAAGTACAAATTTTAATACCTATATCTTGAGATAACAAGCTCATCAAGATATAATTTTTACAAAGCATGATTTAGGCATTAATAATTTTGTGTCCATGTGATCTTTTGACTCTAAGAGGCATCCTAAGTGAACTTATTAAATTTACAATCAAGATGAACCTTTCATTTTTTCATGATGTGTTATGATGCTCTAACTCCTCTAGGCCTATGTGAGTCATTTTTTCTCCCTTCAAGGTTCTGAAGATTTGAGAAAACCTACTTCATGCTCCCTAAATGACATGAACACCGTGAAAACCTATTAGATCTTCTCTCTTATAATTCTAGACTTATTTCTAAGCCATTTGATCATTTAATCCATTAGTAACTTTGCTCATCCTCCCTATCTAGACAAAATCTTGGTATGTGGGCCAAATTGACCAATATTTCTAGTGACTTAGTTGATTTAACTAGCTTATTGGTCATGGAACCTAAAATTTGATCATGTTTGCTCATGATGATGAGACAAATGAAGTATTAATTGCAAAAAGATTCTTCCTAACTCCTAGAAATACTTTGAAGCAAATAAGCACACACAAACAATAAGAGAGCAATAAAACACACCAAACAACTACCTAAATAGTAGAAAAACAATAAACTGAGTAATGTACAAGATCAATTAAAGGTAATGACAGGCCTATCTACCTATATACAAAGATTATGAGACAACACTAGTATAAAAATTTAAGATACCTCCCATTGATAGGGATGGGAAGGCTCTCTCCATCCAACCTATTAATCTCAAAGGCATTTTTCTCCTTACAACCTGTGATAACATAAGTCCCACTCTAAATACTATCAAACTTATAGTGCTTCCCTGGTTTTGCATGGTCCTCATCCCATTTGAGGACTATATCACCTTATTGTATTGTCTTTTAATAAGCTCTCTTATCAATTGAGATATTTTTTATTAGACCACATAATGTGCATAGTAGTGTCCCTTATCTCCTCTAGTTGTCTTAGCTCATTCAACCTTATCTATATAGCATCATCCTCTAGGATATCAAGTTGATGTGTAAGCTCTAATATAGGAATTTCAAGAGATATAGGAATTTTGGCCTCTTTACCATAGATAAGAAGGTATGGGGAGTTTCCAATGTATTTATTAGGTGTCACTCTATCTTATATAGGGCAATCATTAGTCTAGTATGTCACTCCCTTTGACTATCTTTCGTAGTTCTCTTTTTAATCCTCAACAAGTTCTTATTTGTGGAATTTTCTATTCAATTTCCTTATGGGTAATAGTTAGAGGATTAATTATGATAAATTACATGTGAAAGAGCCCAATCATACCTTTTTTCTAATGATTACCAATGCATTATCAAAAATGATTGTAGAAGGCACACTGAATTTGGTCACAAGGCTATCATAAAAGTCTAAAATAAAATCTTCGCTATCTTCCTTGAGAGCAGTTGCTTCAACCCACCTTGTAAAGTAATATATAGATATAATCATCCATTTATGTTATTTAATTTAATAGGTGTGTATCATCCCTATGAAATCTATGACATATTGCATGAAAGGTTGTTCTACTTGTATGGGTTGCAAAGGAAGGGCATTCAATTTTTGCTTTCCAACAAACATTATACATTTTGGGCATTTATTTACCCAAGAGTGTGAATTTATAAACATTATGGGCAAAAATTAATAATATATAATGATCTTATAGGTTATGGTCTTGGCAGCAAAGTGCACACTAGTTGGACCATGATGGAACTGCTTAAGCAACTTGTCTATTTGGCATGATTCCACACACCTCAAAAGCATGCCTCTTATGTCTCTTTTGAAAAGTAATCAATCAATCAGAACATAAGGTATACTTTTCAACCTAAAGTGTCTTATCTTGGACCTATCTGTTCCCATAGGACATTGGCCTAACTTAATAAATTTGAGTACATCATGTGTCCAACTGAAAGGTCTATTTTCTATAGCTACCTGTTGGTTGTCATGAATTACCAACACTTGATGTTTATATCATTTTACCTCTATTTTAAGGTGATCACACAAACCTATACCCATTTAAAAATTTTAAACTCTAAATTAAAGGTCATAATCCATGCATTTTGTCACCCATCTAGCTCTTTTCTCATTGAGGTCTCTATTGAGTATAAACTCTTTGATACTTGGGTATACCACCATGAGTATGATACTACTATTGGAGACTATGTGCCTAAATTTCTTCAAAACTCTCACTATTTCAAGAACATTTTTATATAAAAATCTATATACCTCCTCATACCCCTCTAATTCCTGACTAAAGAAAGTAATAGGCTATTATAAACCTTTCTCATTCTACTACATCAACATGGCATAGATTGAATCCAATGTGGAGAAGGTATAAAAGTATTTTTTTTTTTATCAAAATTGGGACTAAGAAGTGTATGGGCATGAGATATGGCCTCCTTTATGGCCCCAAAAATTCTCTTACCTTCTTTGGTCCATGTAAACTCCTTACATTTTCTTAACATGTGAGTAAGAGGCTTGACCAGCTCTGTAAAGCCTAGGAGAAACCTTCTTATAAAATTAATATTTCCCAAGAAAATTTATAGACCCTTCTTATGCTTAAGCAAGGGTGAAGATAAGATGGAATCAACTCTTTTAGGATCTATGGAAATACCATCCTTGGACACTACATGGCCTAATAACCTACCCTCATGAACACCAAATATACATTTTTTAGGATTCAATAACACACCAAATTCTTTGCATCTTTCAAATACTAACCTCAAGTGAGCAATGTGATCAATTGTGTCCTTTGAGAAAATATTGATTTAATTTATGTAGATGAGCACCATGTCATTGATCAAACCTTTAAAGGAAACATCCATTGCCCTTTATAAAGTTACTCTAGCATTGGATAGTCTAAAGGGAATTTTTGTATATGAATAAGTGCCCCACTTTGTGGTGAAGGTAGTCTTAAGCCTATCTTCTTCCTTGATCATAATATTATTATAAATATAGTAGCCATAAATAAATGAGAATCTCTAAAAACCCACCACCTTTTGAATAATATGATCCATTGTGGGCAACAGGTAATGGTCTTTTAGGGACACTTTATTAACGACCGTAAAGTTAATATATAATTATACTTCCCCATTCTTCTTCCTCACTGGCACAAGGTTTTACACCCATGAGGAATGTTTAATGGGTAATATTATATTTTATTCAATCAACTTAAATAGATACCTTCTCATCAACTCCTCCACTTTTTGGTTGATAGGCCTTTATTTCTACTTGATTGGTTTTACATTTCTCTCTAGTTAAATGGTATGTTGTGAAATTTTGGGATCAAAACCCTTCAAATCCTTGTATTCCCATGAAAATACATCATATAACTCTTGTCATAAAGCAAAAAATGTATTTATCTCTTATGTTGTGTTAATATTTCCTAACTTTGACAATTTATCTTTGAAGATTTTTTTTCCTTTCATGATGTTCCTCCTTAGTTTAGATACATGCCTTTCCTCTTCTCACTTGGTCATCTTAATTTAAGATGATTTCCAATGTCACAAGACCCTTAGTCATCTTGTTATAACTTAGATGAACTATCAGATCATCATACTCATGTTGGAGTTTATTTTGATTCTTATAGTAGAATTATGCCTCCTACATCGGAAAACATATAATTTGGACATCATTATAAAACACCTGCTAAATCACCTCATTATTAGGTAAAACTAGACTACATATGACCTTGATCTTGTTTTGACCCCTTAGACAACCTCATATTTAGATCTAATGGATGTAAGCCTATCTGCATGTTGATTTGCCTCTCTTGGTATGGATAGTTTATTAAATACCAAAAAGTCCTCTATGAGATCCCATACATGATGATTCTTAGATTTCAAATAATGGTTCTTGACTACACTTATGCCTCTTAGTTGTTTCTCAACAAGCTCACTATCACCCTTAACTTTAAGAAGTTTGACACCTTTTCTTCTTACCTCTTTAAAACCATGTAAAAGAGCCTCACATTCAGCTATGTTTGAAGTGTAACTAAATTGAATTTTTTTAGCTAAATTGTACTTCTAATATGAGGGTGAAACAAACATGGCTCCATATCCAATACCATTCTTTGACCTTGATCCATCAAATAATAAAGTTCATAGACCATATTTCTCTTTAGTGTTGTTAATTAGGCAAGGTATAACAACACCCTCCTCATACATATAATATACCCCTAAGCCTACATCTTTAATATTAGTGTAGGGATCAAATCCATGATTTTCAACTACACATTCATCCAAGTAAAAGTTTGAAATGCCTTCAATATGGTCATGAGGATATTTATCACTAGTATTTTCATCTTCATCTAATATGGTATAATTGACGTTTACAAGGTTAGGCATATAGGAATCTATATGGAACCTAGAGATAGATTTTTGCCTAATAGTGACCCTAGTCCCATATCTAGTCCTAAAAACCATGTATGACTTGTCAAAGGACAAATATCCCCCAATTTTTATAGTAAATTACCTAGATAGGCATAAGGAAAAATATGGGGGTAGGTATATAACTATTACATCCTAAGTGATAACATAATTTGGGCAAGTTTCCAATGTGATCTTAAGATCTTTCAATATACCTAATATTTTAGTGGGGGAACCATCCAACTAGAGAACACCTTTTTCATTAGTCACATAATTAAGCTCAAGCTTATATGTTATGCATTTAGGCATAATTAAGGTTGAAGCTCCTAAATCTATCATACACTTGTGTAGTAATAAGTCCCCTATGATGACTAATAGATAGAATGGAGGGGGTTTAACAACCTTAGGGGGATGAACAACATTATGAACTTGACCTTGACTAGGAACCTAAATTTCACTAGGTTGACTACTCTTTAAAAAAATAGTGTTCACCTTATTAGCTATCTTGTTCACATGAGAAAGTCTAGAGAGCTCTTGCTGAAGGATCTATTTCTATCCTAAAATGGATAGAACATCATACATAAACATAGTGTCATTAGTCTTTAAATTATTATCCATAATATTGAAAGGAATACTAGTACCTTTGAATTATACCTTGGAAGTAAAAGTATCACTTGGCACTTGAGTGTCACAAGTAGCAAAAGGAGACTTCTACTACTATTAATGATGTTGAGGTATTTGTTGAGTCGTAGGAGCTTTAGATTATATATTTGAAGTGGTAAGATATTTAATAACTTATGGAGGTGTTGAAGAAGCCTTAGGCTACCACAAATTATCATCTAATATCTTCCTCTTAGCCCTTGTATTAGTTACAACTAATTAATCTACCCTTTGTGTAGTCTACCCCATATTTACTACTACATGCTCAAATATATGATCCCATTCTTGAAGGCTCATGCACATGGTATCAATTGGTGGCTTACCCATGATCCCCTGTTGAATTTGAGCTTCTAATGATGTCACTTAGTCAAGTTATCTTGATTCATTGGAGGGCTTTATCGTAGAGGAGGCACTATGTCATGGCCTTGGAATGAAGGAACATGCTGATAAATAGGATCTTGATACATTTTTCCACTTTTATCCATTAAAATCTTATTGGATTGTCCTCCATATTTCTATTGACCCTCTTGTTCAAGGTTTTTTTATGTGGGGACCATGGCTCTTGAGATACTTATAGTTATGGGGTTGTAACTATTATAAGATCTACCTTGAGTAATTTGACTATGGGCTTGTTGATTTGATGGATAAGGGGGTCTATTTTAGGATTGAGTAAGGTATTGGGATTGGAAGGGAACTTGGTGTGGCCTATATGAAGTCTATTGTTATCTCTTTAAAGCCACTAGCTTGTTGTTTTCTACCTTAAACAATCTCTCAATCCTTACAAATTTATCCACTTGACTAACATCAGGTTGGGATTGATTATTTAGAGTGGTAAATGGTGAAATGTTAGGTGGGGTTGGTTTAATATCAAGAAAAATTGGCATGATAGGTCTTAGCATGAGTTTCCCTACTTGTATCAAATATTGTTTTGCCCTTATAGATATCTCATAAGCCCCAGGCAAAGTTGTCCTACCCATAGATTAGATCATGATTGCAGTGTCTAAATTCAATGCTCTCAAATAGTAAAGAAAATCATAACTAGATGTGGGTTAAATGATGATAAGGATCCTATCCCAAGTATTTTATAACCTATAGTTGAAATCAACCATAGATTTTTGGGATGCCCTCTTTATTGAGGTGAGTTATTCAACAACACATGGTCACTTATATCCTCAAAATGTTTACATAGGCACTTACCAAACTCATCCCAAGTATTTATTGATGTAGGATCTACACCCCTATACCATTTCAAGGATTTACCTTTCAAGGATGTGGCTAGTGGTCTCATGGCTATATTATCTTGCATAATGTTATATACTAAATAAAGGTTTGTAATATTAGGTATGTGATTTATATGGATGATGGACTTTTATCCTATAAAGTATGGTATACTCTTTAAAGAGTTAATATGGATATCATCATGTTACTAAATTTTAAGAGGGCTAACATCATTGAAGGGTATAAAAGCTTGCATTATGGGCCTTGCCATTTGCATAGTTGGGGTTGCACTACTTAAAATAATAAGATGACTAGGAGATGAATATTTATTTTGGGGATTAGGACTTGTCCTATTTAATCTTACTCTTTTATATGAAATATAATGTATCTCAATGAATTCAAAGGGAATACCTTTACTAGATGATCCTCTAGTAACCTTTGGCATGAGAGGTGATGTCTTGATGATGTTATGAACTCTATAACTTGGAGAATATTCAAATATTGATGATGGTGGATGTCTCCCTCTATTCAAAATACTTATTATCAACTCTAGACTTTTCTTATTCAAAACAAAATGGGTCCCACTAGATGTACTAAAAACTATTAGAGACTTAGATTATACCCTAACTAAGCAAAGGATTGTTTAGGTCCTCTACCCAAACCTAGTCCAACATGGGAATGACCCTAGGTTGTGGTTTACCTAATGTTTGGTCAGATGTCTATGGTTTTTAATGAGGCCAAATCTTCTAATAAGATAATATATTTCTTCTCCTAAACCTATACTTATACCAAAGGAAAGGGAAAAAAGATAAAAGGAACAAAACCTAGTCTAAATGGTGATGCACCAAATTTTCAATGATCCACTCTTAGTTTAGACACTTTTATGACTAATAATGAATCTAATTAGTAAAATAACTAGTCAAATTATATGAAAAAGTTGAAAACATGAGTATTTTGTATGAAGGCTAAAAAGAGACCTATAACTTGAAGGATAGAAAGAGAAGGGTTTAAGTAAACACTATGGACTTATGACACTTTAAGGGAAACCTCACTAGCCAACACTTCACACAAATTATAAGAAACCAATGTAATTAAATCAAGGTACATGAAAGACATAAATATGATGAATAGGAAACATACACTCTATAAATCAAACTTCAATAAAGTACACTTAGCATTTAGCTAGAATCTAAGATGTCTTATATTGCTTCAAAAGAGTTTTACAAAGTGATTTTGGTAGAGATTTTTTATATCAAGACAAGGCATGAAAATCAAGAGCTCAAAGCTTAAATTTATAGTAGAATGAGATTATAGAGGGGAACTAAACATATAGACCTTAATAAATGTGACGCAACCACTTTTGATCAATTAACATCGATCTAAAGATGATGAGTTATAATCCATCAAACACGAACAACTCCCCAAAGACCTTGAAATAATAAATTCCCCCATTATCTTCCTTAATCATGTTTGATGTTCTTTCCAACATTACTTACATAGTCACCATTCTTTCATTTCTTCTAAATCTTGAATATAGATATATTATGGATGAAAACCAATCACCCTATTGGTTTTCATGGATTCATGATTGTAAATGAAGATCTATAGGCTAGGGTTTTTTAAGACATAAAGCCTACATCTAGAAGCTCCTAAAAAGTTTTACAAGGATTTAATGACGTTAGATAACTTTTTAGGGTCTACTCCTAGTAACTTAGATCATGTTTGATCTTGCATTTATGTATTCTACCTACTCAAGGTGGTAAAATCCTTTGTCTACTGTGTTTGACTTTATGACATCCCCTTAAAATATTTGCTTTGTTTTGACATTCAATCACATTTGCTCTCCATTAAAGTCCCTTAGCTTTCAAATTTTAATTTTAGCTATTGGTCTTAATCTAAGATCTTTGATCATGACATTTGTTAGATCCTCATTTGTTTTGTGGGTCCTATAGTTAGTTCCATCTTATATCTATACTTTCACCACATGGTGACCTCATATTCATCCTGAGATCCTTGAATTCTTGACCTTACACACACCATTGATCTTCCTTTGTATGGTTTGCATGTGCACCATTGATTTACCCAATAGTCACTATGGTCATGATACTTGGTAGTTGTGCATGTTTTCCTAAGATATGTTGATTCTTTGACCTCTCACTCACCATAGATATACTTTGTGATGATGGATTATGTACCATTGGATTTTCTTTCTTGTGATTAAATGTGTACCATCATATCTTTGATCTTCTAGATCGAATACAAACTATTGATGTGCTTATGGGAACCAAAGATCTTACCACTTATTAGCTTTACATTCAATCTCAATATCCTCTAACTTATTGACTAGAAACTCATTTTTTATCTTTGATTCATGATGGAATGAACACTGTTAGATATTTGGGACCCACCGACTTGTTATATCTCCATTCACCATTGAATCTTGACTCAATCTTCCATGATTTGGACACTTGTCAGTTACACATTCATCCTTGGAACACTTAAATTCAAACAAATATTTACTGTGGCATAAATTTGAAATTTACACACATGTTACACTCTTCAAGTTCAACTTTAAATAATTCTATCTTGAGATAACAAGCTCATCAAAATACACAATTTGTAGAGCATTATTTAGGCATGAAGAACTTCATGTCCAAGTGATATTTTGGCTCTAAGAGGCCTCCTAAGTGAACTTATTAAATGCATAATCAAGTGTGATGTACCATGATGTTTTGGCTCATTTAAGCCTATGCCAATCATTTTTTCTCCCTTAAAGTATCTAAGGCTTTGAGAAAACCTACTTCATGCTCCCTGAATGTCATGAACACCATGGAAACCTACTAGATCTTCTCTCTTAAAATTCTAGATGTGTTTCTAAGCCATTTAATAATTTACTCCATTAGAAACTCTGCTCATCCTCCCTATCTAGGCAAAATCTTGGTATGTGGGCCAAATTGGCCAATAGTTATTTTGAAAAATTAAATTAAAAAAAAAGTTTTAAAATTTATTGAATTTTGAAATTTGAAAATTGCTTAAACTTTGAAATTAAAATTTTTCTTAAACTTTGTAAATTTGAATATGCTTGAAATTTTAAATTTAAATTTGTAATGAAACTATGGGAGGAATAAACTTATATGTGTGAAATGAAAAATTATTCTTTTAATTTTATTTGAGGTGATGCTTCCTTAAAGTATTAGATAAAATTTTATTTAGATGAATAACTTGGATAAAATTTGAGGGTGATCAAACCCCAAAATTTAATTTGTACTTGTATAAAGAATAAAATGTATTGATGGATGCATAAACCTAAATTTAACTCAGATGGTCTTTATAACCCCAAGACATGAAATAATTTTAAATCAAAATAGTTTTTTTGACATGATGTTATAAGTAATTTAACCTCTAATTTATACACTATGCACTTAAAATTAAAAAACCATAATAGATGGTTTGTAGATTCAATTTTCAATTTGTTCATAAATGTGTGATCAAATCCTAATTAATTACACTAATGATCCTATCATGTATGAAACTAGAAATTAGTATGCATAAATTGGTATCATGCATCCATTATAAATTTAGAATAGGATAACATGTAGAATATATAACTATATGTAGATTACAATTGTGAAATATTATTTGAAACTTGTATATGAACCTATATCATATACCTAAAACTATGTGAATTTGTCCTTTGTTATTTAAATATTATTATATATGCATGACATATTCCCCCATAATCTATGATAATTACTTAATTTTAAAACTATATTTTGTGCTAACATAAGTTTTTTTTCTCAAAAAGGCTTATTTCATGTATGAAAATCCCACTAAAAATCCCCCTTTTTAGGTGATGGAATTTAACTTGAAATCCATTATATCAAAATAAAATTTAGTTTAAACATGCATAGTAAGATGTAATCATCAAATAATGTAGCATATGAAATGGTAACATATTAAGATGTGTTATTTAAATCATATATGTAACATAAGAGGTAAGGCATATAAAAATTTATCAATGACACTCATATACTTATAATTTAGAATTATTAAATTAATTTTAGTGGTGCATGATATGGATCATGGCACTTATAAAACTCACCAAGCACAATAAGCACACAAACACAATGATAATTGTGTTAGATAATAAGTCATATGGCCACATATAAGGGACATTTTAAAGTGTTGAAAGGTTGAAATATTTCACACAAGGACATGAATGATGTCATAAAAATGGACATGTTTAAATGTTTCACACACAAACAAGATTTCATGGAGATGTTCAAATTATTTCACACAATGTCCAAGGTCCTTACATAATAGAAAACCAATATGTAATATACTATGTACAAGTAAATAACATGAATAGAAAATATAACTATTTTTTTCATTATTGATAAATAGTTTTGAAAGGGACCATACCCAATACAAAATAAAGCTCAAAAGATATATAAAAAAAGGAAACCCATAACCAAAAAAGGCTCAAAAGCAAGATAATACATGAGTACAGTAGTGGTTTTTTGATGAGTGGGGTCCACCCCCTAGCTACAAAAAGGTCTAAAACTAGAATAAATAAGAGAGGGAAATAATAGGGGGTATCTTGCCAAATAACAACACCAAAAAAACATTTTAATGACAACTTCACAACATCAAATCAGCACCAAAGCAATAATAAGTTAACAAAACAAAGAACTAGAAACTAAAAGAGGAAGCTTCACTTGAGAAGCTTGCTAAAGCTATTTTTGAGTCCTTCCAATGCATTAAATATACTAAGAGAAGTAATTTGAGATGGATCTATCATGTCAATGGGGGTTAGAGCATAAGTCTTCTCAGTGCCACCCTTCCATAAGCCTAGATGCAAGTTGCTAAGGGTGAAAACTTGCCTAACTTGAAACTCAAGGAACTCTAGAATGGCCTAGTGTATGGCTATATGATCAATCTTCTTGTTCCTAATATGATCCTCAGTGCCCTCCAAAGATTTCATTCTTTTTAAAATATCTTCCATCTTAGTCTCATAATGGGAGGATTTATCCACCTTCTTCTTGACCTTATCAATAATCTTGTTTAGTTGTGTGACCTCCTTCCTGAGCTCACTGATCCTTTCTTCAAGCTTCACAAATTGAGCTTTGAGCCCAAGTTATTTGAGAATGTGTTAGGAGGGACCAAAATCCACAGTAGCCTATCCCATGTCAAGGAGACTCTCTGTAATGGAAATTTCATTACCCATGTGAAATCTATAATCTAAACCCTTGCCTTTATCACTACTTATAACTATAAATATAATCTAAATTATGCATATGTAATGTGATCATATCTTAGAAGATATCATATCCATGTATAAAATTATAGATAGAGATTTTAGAAAATACATTGGTTAATATTATATATCTTAATAGTATAGGATTAATTGAATGATAACACCTATATATACTATCACCTATAAAAACTATGCCCCCAATTTAGCAAGGCTATTGAGTCTAGGCAAGTCCAACACCTTGATCATTGTAAAGCACTCATGAATAAAAGTTAAATGCATGTGTGAAAAAAAATATTATCTACTACTAATGAGATAAATAACATATGAAAATGATTAATATACATTTAAAATCATGCTCGGATTTAGATTTTTTAACATATTTTGAATGTTTTTGTATGATTATTATTATTATTATTGTTATTATTATTATTATTATTATTATTATTATTATTATTATTATTATTTACTTTTCTAAATTTAGAAACTAAAAATAATAGAAACTATTTCCAATCATGGGTTAGCAAAATAGAATAATGGATATGGATGTAAATTATTCATTATATGATTCAATGTAAGGTGTACACTAGAAAAGATGGTATGAACATGTATGAGTAAGATGCCCCCATTGAATGTGAGTTTTGATTTTGAAAATCTATCAGAAACTAAAAAATGTATGTAAAGTGTTGATTATACATTCTCATTTATTCAAATTTATATTTTCAAACTTTACAACATGTATAAGCAATGTGGTATAAAAAGATGAATATTTTGCATGATTAAATACTAATTTGCATTCTGAAACTAGTTGAAAAAGATAAAAATTGGAAGAATTAAGGCTTTAAGTGCTATATTTTTTTTGTTTTTGAGTTAAACAATGAGGACATGAAGCTATAACTTGGGTTAGGAATGGTATACATTCTTGACCTCTATTTAATGGTTCTAACCTTGATAAAAAAAACTAAAATGTTGACAATGCAAACTATGGAATTAGGGAAAGACATGGTAGACTATGGAAAACATGAATACTATTTTGAATTATTCAAATCTTGTAAGTGAAACAAAATATCAAAGAGGCCAAAAATTAAATAAGAGACAAAGGATTAGAATAATTGATTGATGATAAAATTTTCAAGCAAAAATCAAAATATGATGGAACAATCAAGAAGTTATGTACAATCATCTTTTTTAATTTTTTGAATTATTTAAAATGTTTTTGAATATTAAGTACATTTGGAATTACAACAAGATATAAAATGATATCATCAATGTAAGAATCAAATAAATATTTAATAAGAGGTGAATGTATCACTTTATTCTAATGAAAGGTATTAGATGTGCCTATATTAGAATCAAAATATGTATCATGTGCAATAAGAAAACTATCTAGATTATTACTCATGTAATCTTGTGTAGGTGGAGTAACTCTAGGAGATTTAGAATGATGAATAATATTATAAGGAATAGTAGAATATTGTTCCAAATTTGGTTGATTATAAACCTTTTTCTTAGATGATATATCGATAATCATGCTTTGATTTATTATAAATGTGGCATTAAATTGTGGTGGTAGATGGCATAAATGACATACCATAGATTGTAGAGGGTACTCAAACCTAATTCTTGAACTTTTAACCACTTTATTACAATGAATATAATTTAAACATATATGTGTTGCAAAAGTTACATCATGAATATTCTCAAACCAATGACATCCTAATATCATAACAAAAACCCAATTTTTTGGTGTAACTAGAAAAGGAGTAGATAGTATAGTAGGGACCACTTTAAGAGGTAACATAATATATCCCAAAATGGGTTGTTATTTTTAGGAATGGTGAAAAAGCATTCTAACCCAAGATTTAAAAGTGTTCACAAAAAAACATCACACAAAGAAGTTATGGATAATTTATAAGCAAAGTGAATCAAGTGTTATTCAAAAATATGATATGATAGTACAAAGAAAAGTTCTTGTATAAATAGGCAAGGCAAAACATAGAACTAGACTAATTAGCTAATGTCGAATAAATCCTCACATAGGAAAAACTCACTAAAGGATGAAATAAATAGATAATACACTATAAAACATGATAAATACATAAAATACATACTCTAACATTCCCCCCTCAAGTGAAGTTAGGGGCTAACAAAATCCAAGAAAGAAATAGTAGCATATCCATAGTATGAGTCCTGTCAACTAGGCCTGATAAGATAATTATGTACAATACATATCCATGAAATGAATAAGGAATATATATTAATGAACACCTATTAAGTATAATTTTTAAAACCCCAAGCATTCCACATAACTCAAGAAAATTAGGTAATGTAAAGAGCTTTGTGAAGATGTCTGCAACCTACTACTGATTTAGAATGTACTCCAAGATAAGAAATCCATCCTGAATGTGCTCATGAATGAAGTACATATGTACCTCAATGTGCTTATTATACTAATGCTCAAATGGATTGTGATATATGTTAATTTCACTCTAGTTGTCACACTAAATTATAATGGGTGAATCCTTCATGAAGCCAAACTCTTTCAATAACTGATGAATCCAAAGAACTTGTTGACTCACTATAACTATTGCCCTATACTCAGTCTCTATAGATGAAAGTGAAATATCCTACTAATTCTTACATAATGTTACATCCTAATTCCTCTCCAGTCAAACTTTCTAGATTACCCATGGATATATGTATCTAACATATTCAAATTTGGTTATATTTCTGATTAAGCTTGAAATTTATGCTATTTCAAGATAATAGAATATTGTTTGATTAGATAATGATACATGATTGATTACTATGCATTGATTAATATATGTGGTTAAATTTTAAGAATATTAATGTGTTATTTTAGTTATATTATTTATTTATGTTTATCATGAGATATGATTTAATGACTTGCATGTTATGAGGTGCACATAGGAGAATTCATCCCTTGAGCATGCTGGAGGGAGAGCATCATCATAGAAGGTTATGTAGATTGAGATGTCATAAGTCAACAAAGAGCTATAAATAACCCTACACACACCACATAAATAATTCATGTTATATGCATAATTTTAATGGTTAGCTTAATGTATTTAATGTTTATTGAAATAGATAAATGTTTTCTTATAATTTGATAGTATATTTTAATGGTTTTATAGATTTCGTCTAGTGTACCTTATGTGTGGCCATGAATGCTTTGAGATTTATTTGATTAGAATAATTTGGATTATTAGTCTATAAATTAATCATTAGATTTTCATGGAAATTTGAAATGATAATTAATAAATTCATTAATTATTGTAAATTTGAGTAAAAAGAAAATAGAAAGTTTGACAATAAAAATAATAAAGATGAAAGATTTCAATTTTGAGGAAAATTTCAATTAAATCATATGATTTGAGAAATAAAGATAAATAAATAAATTAATTAATTAAAATAAATAAATAAATAATCTTTAAATAAATAAAACCATATTAAAAACATAAAAATATAAAAAGGTAATAAAAATTAAATATGGGGGAAAACAAAA
This sequence comes from Torreya grandis, assembly GCA_037957365.1. Taxonomy (NCBI): domain Eukaryota; kingdom Viridiplantae; phylum Streptophyta; class Pinopsida; order Cupressales; family Taxaceae; genus Torreya; species Torreya grandis. Next base: position 1,635,140 of record JARHVA010000724.1, on the reverse strand, counting down.
AAATAAATCTTTAAAACAATTAAAGATCTGTTTCAAAGATACACTTCTCCTATTTATCAAGAGGATAAGAATTTCTGGGGGGATTAGAAAATTGAGTGTGTGGAGTGAGGGAGTGGAGAAGGAAAGGATCAAAATTGGAAGAAAGGACTTCTTGTTCATGCCATTCTAGTTATGGATGCTTTTAGAAATTGGAATATTTGATGAGTAATGAAAAGCATAGAACTATGAAGAAGAGAAGAAGAGGTTGTTTCCTTTTTTAGATAATATTAGCATTAAATTTTGTATATAATTTGGGGTATTGTATAAATTCTATATATTTATGTACAAAATTATATCTAGCTAAATACATATAAAAACACATATCTATTTGTATATTTATGTAGTCTATATGTTTATTTGATATATGAACATATATAATTATATATTTTATTTACTGCTAAGATGTCACATACACATCTACATATGAAATTATGTTATCTCCTTGTATTAAAATTATACATAACATAAGAATATATAACAGAATAATTTTATTTATATAAAACAATAACTAGATAAATAGCTAAAGTTTGTGTGAAGTGTTTATTCTGGTGAGCATAAAACTAGAGTAACACAATCTAAGCCATTATAATTGGTAGCACAATGATCTAGGAATGAAACACATATCAGAGAATATTTTACATAGAAAAATAAATAAATAAAATCTCTAATTCCCATACTTCTCAACATCACCCCACTTTTATTTAGCTATTTAGAGATGCTTGGTGATTTGTCAAACTACATGAGTTGATATAATTCTGATGTGAGAATATATATCATGGTGAATACAATGATCTTCTTAATATGGAACTTTTAAAAAAACAATAATCTACTAAACATATATTCATAGTTCTATATACATAAACTTTATTTTGATCTACTAATTATAATGCTGAGTATAATTTTAATTAATGATATAAATTGATTTTTATAATTATAGCCTACAGTGTAAAGTATATTCAAAAAAATTAAGGTAGAGGCTTATATAGTGGGAAAGACCCTGTAAAATTCACTCATAAAGAGACAAAATAGCATATTCCTTTATAAACAACCTAGTTTTAAATAACAACAGTTTGGGGGAAGTGGTGGTGCAAAGTGGTTTGGTAGATGCAATCACTGTTGCCATTGTTGTATCTTTCTACAGTCACTTATTCTGCTCCTACAACCTCATCCTTTCAATATGTGCCATGCCAAGCCTATTTCCCTACCAATTTATATTCTATTATTTTCTTTAACTTATCCAAAGATAAACACCGCGAACATTCTTTTTATGTCAACTATTTTAACTTAAGCGGATCCACATTCCATTTCAGTCAAGGATTTCAATGGACTCAAAAAGCCCCTTTGTGATTTCAACAAACTATAAATATACATTTATCTCCATGTCTAGATAGGACATATATAATGTCTATGTACTATGGTCATGTTTCTTTCTAAGAATTCTAGTTGCTTCATGTCTACTTCTTACATTTAACAATTGTATTGTAAAAGTGACTTTCTTCAATTTTGTCATGACTTTAATGATTCGTTGGTCGGTGCATATTTGATTTTACATTATTGTGAATTGAAGAGAAGGGTAGAGGGAGACCCATATTTAGTTATTTATTATAATTTATGATTGGTTATTGGGGCATTTAGAAGTGTACCTACATTGAGAAGTGGCTAAGTTATCATGCATCATGAGATGGGTGAAACTAATGGCATAAGAGGGAGCTGGTCATGTGTTTCTAATATTTAACATTAATGAATTTTTTATTAAAGGAATATTAGGAAATATTTAAAATAATTACATATTCTTTTAGTTCTTGGCAATGAATTTTTCTAACCTTTGTTTAATATATTTATTTCTATATAAGGATGGATGCATAGATTCATGTATCGACCCACTTCTAACTAGAGAATTAGTTTGGTGTTCCCCAAGTCAAAATTAAGAATGCTAAGAAAACTCAAAATAGATATACATGCATGATAGGGTATGTAGAAGGAAACTCCATTGGAAGAGGGACTTAGAAAATTATATCAAAGGGGGACCATTAGCTACCAAGTCAATTGGACCATAGTTGAGGATCGAAGTGGTAGTAGTAAGTATCCAAGTTGTGGAGTAAATTTGGGTTGGAAATCATATAACTATTTAAGTTCCTCTTTGTTCTCAGAATAAGGATTATTAATTGTTATGAATAATCTGAATAAACCCAATATATTTGTGTTTTAGTATATCTATTTGTATCATGTAGACAAGATTATTGAATATATCAGTTATGAATAAGGAAAAATCCATATTAACATTAGCTCTTTTTTTATAACTAGTGAGAACTTATGAATGAACAAACACCAACATATTTATGATTATAATTATTATATTATATTTTATAACAGATCTATGTATGTCATATGATTTTATAATAGAATAATGTACCTAGAGAGAGATGTGCTTACTTTTTTTTAGTGGGCATGCCATATAAAGGATGTAACTGATTAGGTAAAATGAAAATTAAAATGAATATGTCAAACTTATGGTTTGAAGGAAAACTAGTTTTGCTAAATTGAAAGTACTTGGAAAATTATCTAAACTTAATTTATGTGCATAAGAAATGTGGTTCGTGGAATCAATAATAAAGGGTAAACATCATTTTTATATATAGACCATGACTAGTGTGAATATATCATATAGTGACTATTTTATTGAATTGTTTGGTGCATATTATGATATGCAAGTATTCATACATAAGGATTGTACCTATAGTCTAATTTGTGGTATTAATTATCTTAGGGATACAAGATTATAACTTATAAAACATAATTAGATGAGTATATAGATGTCATAATTGGTTTATGTGGTTTATATTTATTGAAAATTATTAATTAACTGTACGACATATGTATTCTACATTGAATATTTGAGTATAATACATGTTAAGAGATTATTAATATGTATAAATGTTGGGTCATATCTAGTATATAATGGTGCATAATGATGTATGTTTATATTTATGTTACTTTGAATGATAGGTTGTAGTCTAAACTCAGGGTATATCTAGATGGTATAAGCCTGCACTTGCTTATTGGTGTTCTCCATATGGATAATTGGGTTATAGAAATTATATGTTTGGTTATGTTTATTTATGAATTTAGGAACCTATGATAGTGTGGGATATCATAGGCTACTACAGTGTAAAATTATGTTATACTCAGGTAGTACATACTATAATTACTTTGACTAAACTCATGTTTACATTTATCTAATTTACTATATATAAGCTAGTTATTACTATGGATAGTGTGTGTTATCCTAGTTGGTAATAAATGTATATACATGCATGAAACACTTGATATTTTAAAAAATGATATTTTGGTATGTTTTTAGGTTCTATGTGAGTTATTTCTAGTATGGGATAGAAATAATGTAAGATTCATTCATACTTTTGATGTAATAAATGCATGCTTTGGTTACTCCTATGTTTGGCATGTTTCTTGTTGTGTTTGAAAATAGGAAGTAAACTAAATGAATGTTACATTTGAATTATATTTGACCATACTACATTGCTGATTTTTAGTAAGGAGTGAGATAGACTTAATTGGCTTACTAGTCTCATAATGACAAAAAAAGGCAGTCTGATCAAGTGGTGTGTATAAATTTGATTGATCTAGGTCATTATCATTTACTATTTGTAAAAATTTATTCCAAATTATTTTTAGTGATACATTATCATTGCATGAGTATGATTCACATGTTTGTGTGATATCTTGCAATAAAATGGATTTTTATGATGTACTGCATGTTTTGTTTAGAATCATATATCACATAGATACTTGCTAGTCTCTATCTATTCTTGTACCATCACTATCTACTAAACTATGAAGGGAGGGACATTCCCTGATAGGAGATTGTGTGGGGGATAATTGGTCTATTTTTAGTATTGAAAAGTGCTCATATGATGCTCTCCCTCCCCACAATACTACTATTAAGATGACACTTGAGATTACCACATATACTAAAGAGTTTTGAGAACTCATGCTTTGGGGAGCTATGTATCTATATGTACATTGTAATATATTATATTTATCATTGAGTATTGCCATGAAGAGTTGTAATTAATTTTTATCTAAATCAACATCGGTGGTTGTATACTTGTTTCAGTTGTAGCTGAGTTAAATGAATTACTTTATGTATATGCATTATGACGTGTACTCCCATGATATTAGAGATTAGTATTGTGTGATGTATTATGCTTATTAATATTATCACCTTGTGTATTTCCTATGAACTTTATAGATTATTGTGGTGTAATGTGTATTTGATATATGTTTTATATTTTTAAAAAATCACATATTTTTATGTCTAACCCAGTGGGATTATTACATGTAGTATCAGAGTTGTGGCTTGAACTTTATGACCTAATGAGTCCACTAGCCTTTTCATGTCTTGTGAACCTAGTAACATGAATTTTCACTAGTATTTTGGATTTGTGATGCCTCATTATGGAACCATATTACACCATGACTAGAGTTTTGAGACTTGATAGATTATCTGGTATGGTTTGGTGACTATTTTTAGTTTTGAGACATTCATGTAATGTGTGTGGGAACCATTGATTATGTACCATTAATAGCACTCATACCCCTTTGAGATATTTATGGGATTGGTTTATTGATTTTCCCAATAGTGATGGTTGTATTTGAGGCTTGGGTAAATGGGTATATAGCATAGTTCATGAGTTATGAACAAAAGCTTTCTACCATAGTTTGATCACTTAGTTCGAATACCTCGAGTGTGTTACATCCTTCCTAGTCATCAAATCACCTTCACCATTTATGTTTTGTGTTGTGAGTGTGTTTAATTTTGGGATAATTCTCACTTAATATATATTGAGCTTTAATTTTGTGCCTTACTCTCACTAATCTTAGGAATGGAAAATTTTATAAGACCAATTTTAGTTTTGGCACCACCTAGTGTAGTGGTAATTTTATTGCAATATAGTGGTATTGTTGTGTTTAAAAGTCCCTATGTGTTGGGAGATTGTTTTGGTTGGAACCCCTTAAGTTATGTGGATTAATAAGGAGTGTCATCTCTCTTAATTTTAAATTATGGTAAAATTAAGTTTTGAAGGGACCCTAAAACCCTTTAATAGAATCAAGAAAGATAAAGCATTAACAACCACTAGGAAAAGCAGTCCTGTAACCTACTGAAGAGCAACATCAAAATCAAGTTTTACAGGGACCTAAAACCACAACCATAGTACAATAAAAGTACCCAAGTTTTACAAGGACCTAAAACCTCAAAGAAATTATAGCATAGGGTAAATAATTCTAAAAAATATATATCTTTATCATTCTGCCCTGGCTAACAATACGGGTTGCCATTGCAAAAAATGACACACAAGCATTTACCGAGACATTAAAATTCCACAAAATACCTTTGGTTTCTCTGTCACTTTAATTTGAGGGAGACACTAGCCGAGTTGAGAAAAAGGCCGTGCTCCACCATGCCCTCAAAAGCTAAAATCACGCTGCCCACAACCCTGGTGTCCTTAATCAGCGTCTCAAAATACAAATCCATAATATAGTTTAAATAATATGACATGTAAGGTTTGTATCCATCCATGCACAACTTGGCCTTGCATCCCTCCACATTGAAAAGCACCTGAAATCATTGTGCATTATACTCCCAACAAAATGGCACCACTTCTATCGGCATGGCCAGCTTGCTCCCGCCGAGATCATCAGCCAGCTTCGACTAGTCGATTTGATAAGGAGTGTCATCTCCCTTAGTTATCTTAGAGATGATTCATTATTATCTCATTCTCTGTTGATGTTTTTATGATACTACTAAGAGGAATCTTATTTTCATTTTTTTGATTTTAGTGTTCTCTTAAATGATAATTTATTTTTGTATGATTTTTGTTTGTACTCCCTTGGAGTTTTTGGGAGAATGTTTTCTATTTCTTATTGAGAGAGAAGCTATTATATTGGATGGAGTGATACATCTTCATGGTTAGTGATTTTTTTTGCCATATGAGGAAATAGTTTGAGATACCATACTTAAAAATTTGGTAAGTAGGAAGTGTTTGGGAAACATTAAGTTATAGTGTTTTCCTTTACCCAATGAAGGTATGTAGGAGTTGTTGAGATGATAGTTTTCTAAATTTCACTTATGACTCTTTAGAGTAACTAATAATTTAATTATGATTTTAAGACCATGTGGGGTGAAAAACCTTAAAACTATATATTAAATTCTATATTAAGCACTATAATTTGATTATGACTATATGTTATTATTTACCCTTAATTGGATTGATTTTATTTCATTTATTCTCTTATAATACTGAAGGAATGGTGTGATTCTTGGCCTATGTATGTTATGTTAATTATAACATTATTTCCTCTTAATCATGAACATAATATAATAAGTTAAGATGTGAAATATGATACTAATATGTTTAACTACTAGTAACTTAATATAATTACAGATTGATTGTATGATCTCTTTTGTATGTATGGTGATACATATAGAATTTTTTATCATGTATATTTATTTTGTGATCTATTACTATAGATTTTTGGTTTATTGAACCTTGTGCACTTCTTGTAGATCACTAAGTCATGGAGACCTAAGGAAAGAGTGGTGAATTGAGAACATGAGTTTTAAGTGATAGGATGGCATCCTACGTAGCCTCACATTGACTTAGTTATTACTAATTTGGATTTGATAAATGAACTTGTCAAATCCAAGATTTGACAAGTAGAACTTGTCAAATTTAGTCATGTGGCCATACACATGTATACTATAGATGGGTATTCCATTATTTTGTATATAATAGAATTATAGTATTTCCAATTTCTATTCATCATCATACTTGTTAGGAATGTTATGGATTAGTGATAGTATTAACATGTTATAGTTATCAAGATCTACGTAGGGTAGTAGTAGTATTAACTTATGCACATTACTCTTACTAAGTTCCTTAATTACTTTTCTCTAGGATGAGAAAAACACTCTCTAGGATAGAGAGATGTGTTGAGGGATGGAATATTTTGTGAAACACTCCCTGATCATTTAATTTTACTTGCATGATGATTTTATATGTTTCAAGAAGTTAATGAACTTACATTAATATATGTGAGACCCTCAAAGGTAACAAAAGTGGTCATTCCTATAGTATATAGGCTTGTCTTAATGGTTATGGACCCTAGGGTGGTCATGACATAACTAATTAGAGTAATTAATACTCATAACCATGTTTGATTAAAAGAGAAATGTCATTAAATAGGCTCTTATGGGAATAGTACTCCATAATTATATAACTTGAAGGAACTATGATGAGTCCTACAAGTAATTTTCTATTATTTACTTAATTTGATATTGTATACCATGTTATTGCTTTATTAAAAATTATTTTAATTCATAACTTATGTTTGAGTAAGAATCATCAGGAATGATGACTAGCTTTAAGGGGGAGGTATGTTACATCCTGATTCCTCATTAGTCAAACTTGCTAGATTACCCATGGATATTTGCAGCTAAATTTTTTATATTTGGTTATATTCTTGATTAAGCTTGAAATTTATGCTATTTTAGGATACTAGAATATTTTTTAGTTAGATAATGACACATAATTGCTTATTATGCATTGATTAATGTGTGTGGTTATATTTTAAGCATATTAATGTGTTACTTTAGTTATATTATTACTTTATGTTTATCATGAGATATGATCTAATGACTTGCATGTTGTGAGGTAGACATAGGAGAATTAATCCTTCAAGCATGTTGAAGGGATAGCATCATCAGAGAGGGTGATGTAGATCAAGATATTGTAGGTCGATAGAGAGATATAAAGAACCCTGCACACATCACATAAATAATTCATGTTAGATGTAAAATTTAAATGGTTATCATAATGTATTTAATATTGATTTTAATAGATAGATGTTTTCTTATGGGTTGATAGTATATTTTAATGGTTTTGTAGATTTCATCTAATGTTCCTTGTGTATGGCCATGAATGCTTCAAGATTTTCTTCATTAGACTAATTCATATTATTAGTCTATAAATTAATCATTAAACTATCATGGAAATTTTAAATTATAATTAATAAATTCATTAATTATTGTAAATTTGGGTAAAAGGAAAATAGAAAGTTTGACAATAAAAATAATAAAGAGGAAAGCTTTAGATTTTGAATAAAGTTTCAATTAAATCATATGATTTGAGAAATAAAGATAAAGGAATAAATAAATAAATAAATAAATAAATGAAAATATATAAATAAAAGAATATTTAAATAAATAAAACCATATTAAAAACATAAAAATAAAAAAAGGTAATAAAAATTAAATATGGGGAAAAACAAAAAAAAGAAATCTTTAAAACAATTAAAGCTCTATTTCAAAGTTATGCTTCTCCTATTTATAAAGAGGATATGAATTTTGGGGCGTATCTATAAAATAGTGTGTAGAGTGAGGGAGTGGAGAAGGAAAGGAGTAAGCTTGTAGGAAAGGACTTCTTATTTGTTCCATTCCAATTCTAGATGCTTTCACAAGTTGGAATATTTGATGAGTAATGAAAAGTGTATAACTAAGAAGAAGAGAAGACGATGACATTTATTTTCCTAGGTAAGTTTAGCATTAAATTCTATATACAATTCATGGTATTGTATGAATTATATAAATTTGTGTGAAAAAGTATATATAGTTAAATACATATAAAAACACATATCTGTCTATATATTTATGTAGTCTATATGTTTATTTGATATATGAACATATGTAATTATATACTTTATTTACTCCTAAGCCATCACATATACATCTACATATGAAATTGTGTTATCTATTTGTATATGAATTATACATAATATAAGAATATATAATATAATACATTTGTTTATATAAAAGAATAACTAGATAAATAACTAAAGTTTGTGTGAGGTATTTATTTTGGTGAGCATATAACTACAGTAATATAATATGAGGCATTATAGTTGTTAGAAAAATGATCTAGTAATTCAGCACATATCCAACTATATCTTTAACCCCAAAAAAGAAAATAAATAAATAAAATCTCCAATCCCCATATTTCTCAACATCACCCCACTTTTGTTTAGCTATTGAGATATGTTTGATGATTTGTCTAACTACATAATTTGATATAATTATGATGTGAGAATATATATAATGGTGAATACAAAAATATGCTTAACATGACACTTTGCTAATACAATGATTAGTTAAACATATATTCATAGTTCTATATATAGAAAATTTACTATGGTTTGCTAATTATAACATTGAGTATACTTTTCATTAATGATATAATTTGATTTTTATAATTATAGTACATGGTGTAGAATATATTCACAAAAATTAAGCTAGAGGCTTATATGCTGGGAAAGACCCTATAGATTCATCTCACAAAGAGACAAAATAGTATATTCCTTTGTAAACAACCTATTTTTAAATAGTAGCAATTTTGGGGAAGTAGTGGTGTAGAGTGGTTTGGTAGATACAACCACCACTACCATTATCGTATCTTCCTCCAATCACTTCTTCTTCACTTGCAACCTCAACCTTTCAAGCTACACCATGCCAAGCCTATTGCCATATCAATTTCTATTTGTTTATTTTATTTAACTCATCCCTAGAGCAACAACACCACCATTATTTTTATCTCAACTATTTCAACTCAAGTGAAACTGCATTCCATTTCAGTCAAGGATTTCAACAGACTCAGAATCCCCTTTGTGCTTTCAACAGACTACAAATATGTGTTTTGTCTAGATAGGACATATATATATATATATATATATATATATATATATATATATATATATATATATATAATGTATATTTGCTATGGTTGTGTTTCTTTCTGGGAGTATGAGCCACTTCACATCTACTTCTTGCATTTAAAAAATATATTGTGAAAGTGAATTTCTTTGATTCTGTCATGACTTTCATGATTCATTGGTCAGTGCATATTTTATTTTACATTATTGTGAATTGATAGGAAGGGTAGAGGGAGACCCACGTTTAGTTTTTTAGTATAATTTATTATTGGTTTTTGGGGAATTTAGAAGCGTACCTACACTGAGAAGTGGCTAAGTTCTCTTGCATTATGAGATGGGTAAAACTAATGGCATAAGAGGGAGTTGGTCATGTGTTTCTAGTACTTAACATTAATGAATTTTTTATTAAATGGGTCTTGGGAAATACTCAAAATCATTACACATTATTTTAGTTCTTGGTAATGGGTTTTTCCAACCTTTGTTTAATAGTTTTATTTCTATATTAAGATTGATGCTTAGATTCATGTATCAACCCACTTATAACTAGGTAGTCAACTTGGTGTTTACCAAGTCAAAATTAAGAATGCTAAGAAAACTCAAACTAGATATACATGCAAGATAGGGTATGTAGAAGGAAAATCCATTGGAAGAGGGACTTATAAAATGATATCATAGGGGGACCAGTAGCTACCTTGTGAATTGCACCATAACTAAGGATTGAATTGGTAGTAGTAAGTATCCAAGATACAAAGTAAATTTTGGTTTGAAATCATATAATTAATTCAACTCCTCTTTGTTCTTAAAATAAGTATTATTAATTGTTATGAATAATTTGAATAAATACAAGATCGTTATGTTTTTTATATCTATTTGTATCATGTATACAATATTATTGAATATATCAATTGTGAACAAGGAGAAAATGCATATTAATATTATCTCTTTGTTTATAACCAATGAGAACTTGTGAATGAAGAAACACCAACATATTTATGGTTATAGATATTATATTTTATTTTATAATTGATATGTGTATGTTGTATATTTTTATAATATAATAATGTACCTGGAGAGAGATGTGCTTACTTTTTTTAGTAGGTATTCCCTATAAAAGATGTAACCAATTACGTAAAATGAAAATTAAAATGAATGCCAAATTTTTGGTTGGGATGAAAACTGGTTTGGCTAAATCAAAAGTACAAGGAAAATTATCTAAACTTAAGTTATGTGCATAGGAATCATGGTTCATGGAATGAATAATAAAAGGTAAACATCATTTTTATATATAATCCATGACTCATGTGAATTAATCATATAGTGGCTATTTTATTGAATTATGTGGTGTATATTATGGTATGTAAGTATTCGTACATAAGGATTGCACCTATAGTCTAATTGGTGGTGTTAAGTCTCTTAGGGATATGAGATTATAACCTAGAAAATAGAACAAGATGAGTATATTGATGTCATAATGAGTTTAAGTTATTTCTATTTCTTTAAAATTATTAATTTACTGTGTGAAATATGTATTCTATAATGAGTATTCAAGTGTAGCACATGTTATGAGATTGCTAATATGTATAAATGTAGGGCTATATCTAGTATATAATTATGCATCATGATGCATGCTTATAGTTATGTTACTTTGAATGTTAGTTTATAGTCTAAACTCAAGGTATATCTAGATGGTATAACCCTGTACTTGCTTATTGGTATTATCCATATGGATCATTAGATTATAGAAATTATATGTTTGGTTATGTATATTTATGAAGTTGGGAACCTATGATAGTATGGAATATCATAGGGTACTACAATATAAAAGCATGTTGTACTCAGGTAGTACATATTATAATTACTTTACTTAAACTCATGTTTACATTTATCTAATTTATAGTATGCATGATGGTTATTGTTATGGATAATGTGTGTTATCTCAGTACGTAATACATGTATATGTGTGTATGAAACCATTGATAGTTTAACAAATGCTATGTTGGTATGTTTTTGGGTTCCATGTGATCTATGAATTGATTTATTATATATAGATACTTGTTTATTTTTTTATGTTTCCAATATTTTTAAGACTACTTTATATGATTATTTTTGTGAAAACTAGTCATTATGTCTTAGAATACTAGACTTTGGTAATATGGGTTATCATAAGTATAATATGTTTGGAAACAAATTATGGTTGTTCAAATCCACAATTATGTATATTTTACCTAGGTGTTATATACTATAGTAATTATTTATAGTATGGGATATAAATAGTGTAAGATTCATTCATACGTTTGATGGAATAAATATATGTTTTGATTACTCCTATGTTTGGCATGTTGTTTGTTATTTTTGAAAATAAGAAGTAATATAAATAAATGTTGTGGTTGAATTATGTTTGACCAATCTGAATTACTAATTAGGATTAAGGAGTGAGATGGACTTCATTGGCTTACTAGTCTCATAATGAAAAATAAAGGCACTCTGCTTAAGTGGTGTGTATGAATTTTATTGATCTAGATCATTACCATTTATTATTTTTAAAACTTGGGGCCAAAGTATGTTTAGTGAGACACTATGATTTCATGAGTATTATTCCAATGTTTGTGTGATATCTTGCAATAGAATGGATTTCTATGATACACTACATATTTAGTTTAGAATCATACAACACATGAGTACTTGCTAGTATCTCTAGATTTTTGCACTATCGCTATCTACTCATTCATGAAGGGAGGGCCATTCCTTGATGGGATATTGTGTAGGGGATCATTGGTCTATGATTGGTGTTTAAAATCACTCGGATGGTGCTTTCCCTCCCCATATTTAAGATGACACTTGAGATTTTCATAGATACTAGAGAGTCTAGGGAACTCATACTCTGGGGATCCATGTAGTTATAGTACATTATATTATATTATATTTATCATTAAGTATTTTCATGAAGTGTTTTAATTACTTGTTATTGTAAATCAAAAGTGGTGGTTATCGACTTGTTTCAATTTTAGCTGAGTTAATGAAATTACGTTTTATATTTGCATTATGATGTGTACTCCCATGATATTAGAGATTAGTTTTATTCTTGTTTCTATTATCACCTTGTTTATTTCCTATGATCTCTATAGATTCTTGTGGTGTAATATATATTTGATATGTGTGCTAAATTAAAAATAATAATGTATTTCTATGTCCAACCCAATGTGGTTTTTACACATAACCAAGTAATAGGTGAAAATCCAAGACAAAATATGTAGCCAAAAGTGGAACACCTATCATCAATAGAACCTGCCCAATATGAATCACTATATCCAACAAATTGAGTAGAAACCCTAGTGTAGTATAATCCTAAATGATTAGTGCCTCACAGATATCACAAAATCCTCATGGCAACCTTCCAATGACTATCATTAGGGTCATTTTCAAACCTATAAACAAGCCCAACTACAAAAGAAATGTCAATGTGAGTATGGGTCAAATACATAAGAATCCCAACCATCTACTTATACAAAGTAGGATCACAAAGTACAGTAGTATAAGAGGCAGTGAGAGTCACTCCGAACTTAGAAGAAGAAGGATTTGGCTTGCAATCATCCATGCCAAAATAGTGAAGAATATCACGGGTATACTTTTTTTGAATCAAATAAATATTTGTATTTGACTATGAAATCTATAAACCAAGGAATAAATGTAAAAGTCCAAGATATATCATGTTAAACTATACTAAAAGTGCCTACTTAATAGTCTAAATTTGAGATCTAAGGAGATGCCTATGAGAATAAGATCATCAACATATAGGAGAAATGTAATAATGTCCTCACTAACATGTTGAATAAATACTATGGGATCAGAGTGGTAATGAACAAAGCCAATGGAGAGAAGAAATGAATCTATCTTCTCATATCAAGCCTAAAGGGCCTATTTGAGACTATAAAGATACCTCTTAAGTTGAAAAATAAGATAATAATCATGAACAAACCAAACACGATGCTCTATTTAGATCTCCTCATGAAAGTCTCCATACAAGAAAGCACTATTAACATCCATCTGATACACTGGCCAACCCTATGATGCACCTTGATAAAGTACAAGGGGAATATAATCAATCTTAGAAATAGGTAAAAAAGTCTTAAGGAAGTTAATACCTTTGACTTGGGAGAACCCCTTTGCAGCAAAATGTGCCTTATACTTATCAATAGATCCATTAATTGCATACTTGGTACGATAAATCCACTTACACCTAACTAACTCTGTTCCCTTAAGAAGAGTGACCAAATCCCAAGTGTGATTCTTCATCAATGAAGAATATTCATCTATAATCACATCATCCCACTCTTGTATCCCATGAGCCTATGAAAAATATTGTGTATTCCCAGATAATTCCTAACATAAAAGTCTAGTACCTAAAATGTGCACGATGATGTCAAGTCAGTGGAAGATCTTAAATGAAAGGCATTTCATTAAATAATATAGGATGATACCACCTATTCATAGTGGAAACATCATTGTGAATAACATCCTAATCCTCTATATCCTCTTTAGTAATTTTATTAACTAGTACCTCAAATAATGAATCCTTGAGAGGAGGTGAATCATCAAAAGAATAAGAAGGAATGGAAGAAGATGAGAAGTCATGAGATGTGAAATGCTCATCAAATTTTAAATGTGTTCAAAAATAAACATAATGAGTATTAACATCTAAAAGATGATAACTTCTCATGTCCTCACAATACCCTACAAAAATTAAAGGTTTGCTCTTTTTATCCAATGCTTTCCTTTTCTTCTTTGGTATAAACACCCAAGCAAGGCTCTAAAAGTCTCATTAAAATGAGACATCGAGATTGGTTATAGAAAAAGCCTCCTCTAGAGTTATATGCTCAACTGATTGATGTGGTGTACAGTTTTAAATATAGTTCACATAATTAATTAACTATGCCCAATAGATATGAGGTAAATCCCATGAATGCATCTTGTAATTAGCCATCTCCTTTAAAGTTTAGTTCTTCCATTCTGTTAATATATTTTGTTGTGGATTATGTGAAATAGAATTTTAAATCCATCAAGACATGAAAATATAGGAAGACCCTATACCATACTGTGAGTGCTCAGCTCCTTCAAATATCTATAGTTTAGGTGTCCAAATCTCTCATGCCAAAGTTGACTCTTAGAATCTGCATGAGAAACTAAACATGTTCCTATATGGGCAGTATCATCAAAACCATCAAAATAATATATTTAATAAATATGATCAATAACACCTTGTGAAATAAGTGTGTATAGATATAACAAAGCTTGAACTTCAATACCCTATGGTATGAAATTCATCTTGCCTTGACTAGAATGGAAAATATGATAAACTAAAAGTAGATTAAAGTGAAGTTTGGAACATATAATGCATAAATTATGTAGCCACCATATATTTATATTCCACCCTTCCCCTTAACACAAATGAAGGAAGAATATCCAACATCAATGTTGGAAGTTTAACTCAGACCAAGACATATAAAGGACTCCTTAAAAGAAGTCATATGGTGTGAAACAACAAAATCTAGAACCCAACTATTTAGAATAGGTAAATATGATCTCCCAATGACATTAAGTGCTTTCCCATGATCATGAGATGGATAAGGAGTGGAGATATAAATATTTTGTTTCCTAATAGTGTCCTCAAAGGTTTTATTTCTCTTGAAACACCTAAACTCTTCATAACTAGGCCCCCCACAATAGGATCAAGATAGGATAGAATTATTCTTGGATTTGGAAGATGATTTGTGTTTAGATGTGTTATTTTTGGGCTTAGGTTCATTTTGAGATGGAGGACGAGTTGTTTCTAACAATTTTTCACTTTCACATTCAAAAGGAATAAAAAACTAAGATAAATGGTCTATTGTTTGTACATACCCAGATGAAGTCTACGCACCATTATCTAGACATTGTAGGGACTCCTCTTTGGCTATGGAGGATGACACCTGCAGAAGAAAGAGACTTAAATAAGGAGATTGTTAGATGGATATAAAGTGGAATGCCAAGCAAAAGCTGGGTCTTGGAAGTGTAAAGACTTCCTTGTGGGATGACAGTCCACTATTAAAAAGTAAAAGTGTCAGAAATAAAGAAATGACAAATGACTAGCATAGAGGAAACTAGATAATGTGTTCCTACTGTCTGCTGTCAGTCTGCCACAGTCATCGATGTCAGCTAGTCTATCGGCATTGGTTGGTCAAAGGGCACCAGTGTTAGTTAGTCTACCAACATCAATGGGGGCAATGGGCTTGGTGGCTGACGTCAATTGAGGCAATGGCCTTGGACAGGGTCTGGATGGGTTCTTGGTTAATAGAATGGTCTGCAGAATGGTCTATGGTAGTCTGAGAGTCTATGTAGGGTGGTAAGATAGTAGATAGAGTCTTTATGAGGGACTAAGGTATGGGATATGTTGTCAAAAAATGGGTAAGGGTAGGAGAAAGGCATCTTAGCCTCTCTGGGAAGAAGTTTAGACAGGTTTGGTCTAGTTGAAAGTCAGGGTTTGTCTAGTTGATAATATTCCTTGGAAGTAGTAAGAAGAAACTGATTACAAATACATCCTAAGATACTAAAATGACATAAAAGGAGAATACTTATCTCTTGTTTGCTAAATAAATAGAGGAGTGAATGCTTGTTTTTGATGTAGAAGACTCCTTGCAAAGAGGTAGAGTGACTGATGTAGAGTCCCTATAGCCTGTGATGCCTGATGTGCATCTGGGGGGGAGAGAGAGAGGTCAAAGTTTGGGTGCAAGAGGATTTTTGCATTCAAGGGAAGAGGATCCATTTATTCAGCCTACAAGTTGGTTTTAAGTGATCGATGTTGGTGATCCCACCGGCTTTGGCTGACTGTAACCGATGTTGGCAGATAGAATAATGAAAAAAGGGCTAAAATTAGCCTTTTGCCTATTGTTCCAACTCCTTGGGTCAATTGGTCATGGGAAAATGGTCTAAGGTGGATTAAATGAGTGTGAGAGGGTTGAAATAGGTCATAAATTGGTCATAGGGTGATGGGAGGCATCCAAGGGGAGGTATCTAAGGAGGGGTGAGGTGTCAAGGGGGGTTTATTAATTTAAAATAGTTAAATTTATTTTAAATTAATAATTGTGTGGGTTTGGAAATGTTTAGGAGAGGATCAAAGGGGACCAAGGGGTGACCAAGGGATAGACATGATTTTGGTGTCTACATTTTCCCCTTTTTGTCTTGTTGGTTGTTCTTGATGAACTGTAAGACAAAAATAGGAGTGATTTGCCCCAGGTATGGGATGAGGTAGTTTTTGTCCTGTTGGTTGTTCTGATGAACTGCAAGACAAAAAAGAGTCTTGGTTGCCCCGATTATGGGATGAGGTATTCCCCCTCAAAGTAGGAGTCAAGGGAAGGGAACCTGGAATCAAGTGCTGATTTGACAAAGAGATTGATGGATATGGTGAAGATGGAGTGTGAATGTTGTAATAGTTGAGATTGCATGCATACCACTTCACGATATGGTCAGGTCAAATTGTCATAGGTCAAGGGTTGAGGAGTACCAAAATTGAAATAATTAGGCCCCAACATTTATTTATAGCTGATTGGGTTAGTCGATCCAAGTTGTAGCTCTAATGGTCATCGTGTTTTAGGTATCCCGGGCTCAGGAAGTGTTCCTAAAAACACAAAAATGTCACAAGTAGTGGGGATCAACTTGCTCACGATCCTATACTTGTGAGGGTCAAAATGTGGGTTGTAGACAATTTTGCTAACCATTCATGAGGTAGCACACATGTAAAAACAACCAAGGCAATGTTGTCTTGGAAGTGGTCATAGTCTGAGGAGATAGTCGTGATCTCCAAGGTCGGGTGGTTGAGTCGAGTCAAGAGTTGGTCCATTAGATGGACGGATGAAGGAATGGCCGAGCTAACCTCAGAAGACCCTATGTCAACTGAGTGCTGCCTACATAGCCTCGATCGTTAAGGCCTCAGGCTGATGTAGTTCTCCCTAAAAGGTAGGAAGGGTCGATTATGAATGGGATCGAACTAGGTTAAGTCATGGTCAAAGGTAAGATAGTTTGTCCATTAGGTAGATGAACAAATGGATGTGGTTGAGCTAACCCCAAAAGACATCATGTTGATTGAGTGCTGCCTACATAGCCCCTGGTAGGAAGGGCCTCAGACCAATGTAGTTTAGATGAAGAGGCAAAGTGGTTGATAGATTGGTTTGGTCATGTGTTGAAATGATGAGGATAAGATGATGTTACAGCCTTTTCCATATGAGGTGATGGTGTATTCTGTAACATTGGTGAGTGGTCTTTCATCCCTAGCAAGTTTCCATATTAGTAATGGTGTATGCTAAAAATGAATTGAGTATGTTTATGCTTCAACAAGTAATGGTTTATGCTTAACATAAATTGTGTCTGGTCGATAGTTTACATGGGTATTGGTTTCCATAGAAACTATGTGAAATGGATTATGTCATGCCAGAGGTCTGAAAATGTTTGGTTTGGTTGGTCGGGTTGAGAAAATGAGTTGGTTGAATGTGACCAAAGTGTGGAGGAAGTGAAAGACATTTTTGCCCCTTCATTGACGAGGACCATAATGATAGCATAGGTAGGGGGTTTTAGAAACAAAAGCCCCATTCATGCATTATGTCTTTGACTATTAGTTGTGTTAGAGAAGTAATCAAATCACTTTGACATTAAAATGAGCTTGAAATCCCTTGAGCAGGTGATATGATATATGAGGAGAGGGTAACCCTTTTTAGTAGGGATAACTTTGCCCCTTTTTATAGGAGACCCTAAGATGACTACAAGCCAAGTCCTTGACCCCCCCTTTTTTTTTGGCAGATTGATCAATGCGGGAAGTCTACATAGAGATGTCATTTTGTTTTGTGGTCATTTGTGAAGCTGATCGATGCGAGAAACTTCTGAGATAGTGTTGTTTGTAGCAAGATTTTGGTCATAGCCATCCTTTGAGGGAGTGGTCTATATTTTTGCTTTATATATGTTTTTTATATGACTTTGGCCTAGCTGTCCTTCAAGGGAGCAGTCTAGTAAATACAAAAATGATGATGCAACTATCCTTCGAGGGAGCAGTCTGCATTTATAGTTTGTGACCTTTTGATATTTTGACATCTTAATTTATTTTTGATAGAATTTTGAGTCATGGACAAGACTATAAAAGCTCAAGGGCTCCCTTTTATTAGGACAAAGCATCCATACTTTATAAAAGGGTTACATAGGGTTTGTTTTAGGGAAATAGGGTTGAAAGGAATAAGGATTAAAAGGATAGGGATTGCTCAAGGGACAAGCTCAAGTTAAATGTCAAGTGAATGAGTACTCGACTAATAGTAGAATGGTCATAGATACAAGGCAATAAGGGGCTCAGGTTCTGGTCAGCCTTTAAGATAAGACAAACGATAAGTCCCTGACCCATACTTGTGCTTGATGATGTAAGGTCTGAGCCAATTAGGAGCAAACTTGCCTCATTTGCTTCTTTCCAAATTGGTCATGTGTTAAAGATGATTAAGAAGTTGGTTGATATGATGGACATGAAGTTGGTTGATATGATGTTGGCATTGTTTGGTTGGTTGATGTTTGGTCATTATTTGGTTGGTTGATATGATGTTTGGTCGGTGTTTGGTTGGATGATGTTTGGTTGAATGTTGTTGGCATGTTTTGGTTGATGCTTGGTTGAGGCTTGGTCGAGGATAGGTGATATTTGGTCGAGGTTAGTTGATAATTGGTTGAGGTCATGATTGATGTTTGTTTGATGCTTGGTTGTTTGATGTTTGATGTTTGGTCGAGGTTATGATAGTCAGGGTAAGGTTGAATTCCCCCAATTGCTAGGGAGAATGTTTGACAAATTTAATTGGAGAGGGCGAGATCTTGATCTACCAAGTTGGAGGTAAGAATCTCAAAATCACAGATGGTGATAGAGGAAATGGTTGGTAATGATTTGATTAAAGTGGCTAATGGTTGGGGGTCATCAGGCTAGACCTCCATTGATTGTAAGGCTTGGATCAAAGTTTGATGATGTTGTGGAGAGTTTTGTATGAGATCATACAAAGACATCTTCACAGGGGTCGTGTGGTGAAGTTGTTTCACCACGGAGTCAGGAATTTTCTTTGAGGATGCTGGTCGAGATGTGCCCAAGATAGTAATCTTGGGTTTTGGTTGTGGTGAAGGCTTGGTAGATGGGGATGTCTAAGGGATAGAAACATGTATTTTCCCTTTATCCTTTTGGGTTGGTGGGCTGGTGGTCAAGTTGACTGTGTTGATTTTGAATAATGGGGTTAAAGGTGGTGGAGGGACCATAGTCTGGTGTTGAGATCCTGATTTAGGTGATGATGTTTGTGAGGCATGCGATGGTGTCAAAGATTTGGCAAAGGGGTAGTCAAGAGGATCCTTGATGAGAAGGGTATCCTTTTTCTGGTGTTGATGAATGATAGCTTTAAGAGTGCAACAATGTTTAGTGTCATGTCCCGGTGTGTGATGATAGTGACAAAATTTAGTGTTGTCAAACCAAGATGGTCCTAATCTGAGAGTTGATGAGTGTGAAGGTGAGGAGGTATGGGAAGCATGGGATGATGTTGAAGGTTTGTTGGTAATATGGTTAAGAAGAAGGGTGTCTTTCTCCAAGCATTAGCGAATGACAACCTTAAGGGCACAACAATGCTCAGTGTCATGTCCCAGCATGCGATGATATGCACAAACTTTAGTCTCATCAAACCAGGGTGGTTTTGGTCTGAGAGATTGGTATGGTTTAAGAGGTGGAAGACTGATGCGAGAAGACTGCAATAATTGTCATAACAGCAAGGCATAAGAACCTGCCAATGGGTCTACATGTTTTGTTATAGTAGGGGTAGATGACTTTTGTTTTGGAGGTGTATGAGGCATTGGTCATGTTGGAGGAAATATATGTTTAATGGGTAAAGGGGATAATGGAGGCAATTTTCCTTTGTGAGGTGTTGGAGTAGGAAGCACTCTTATTAATGTGGATGGATGTGGGCCCAAAATAGAGGGCAATGATGAAGGTGGGGGAGGAATTCTCCAGTGTGGTTTAGTGGCCTCCTTTGGTTTAGTTTGAGGGCCACTATTGTGTGAGGCAAGATTAGATATGAGGCAAACACCAAGAGATTTAATCTCTTTTGGCATGGTGGACACCTATGTGGGTTTGGGTTTAGATGTGGACAGAGGTGAGTGAGATATAGTGATCTCAGGCAAAAGGCAAGAGAAAACCATCATGGGTCTTCCTCAATTGAAGTGGGTGAAGAGATAGGTTCTTCTCTTGGTGGAGAATAAATTGGAGAATGTGACTCCTCAAGAGGATAGAGGGCAGGGATGATGGTGCCTTCTACTTGTGGTTGAGGAGTAGGAAGGGTATGGTCCTCCATTGGTAGGAAGAAGGATGAAGGTGGGGCTAATGGCATTGGTATGGTCAAAGCGTCCTCCAGTATAAGAGAGGTCGATGGAGAACTAATAGGAGAAGAAGGCTCTTCTACCTGTGATGAATGAATAGGATAAAAAATCTATTCTACCTATGGAGGAGGTTGGTTAGGGACAAGAGGTGAGACTGTGTTGACCGTGTGTATATCATGCTCTTGGGAGCTATCAGCCATGGTCTAGACATTGTTTTGGCTAGGAGGATGGTTAGGAAAAAGTTGTTTGAAGATATCAATGTTTTGGTTGGGTGGCACATTTGGGTTATCCAAAACAAGATCCCCTTTATCTATCATGTCTTGGACAATGTTCTTGAAGGTTCATCAGTTGTTTATGTCATGGCCTTGGACACGGTGATAGTGATAGAAGTCATTTTCCCTATACCATGTAGGGAGGGATTTTGAGGAGTCAAATTGAGGTGGTTGGATTAGAGGGAGATTGAGGACCCCCTACTTGATGAGTTTTTCCAACACGGAAGCATATGATTCTCCTAGTGGAGTATACTAACACTGTATGTACCATTGTTGGAATTATTTGGTGATGCTTTGAGATGTTGAAGGTTGAGGTTGGTCAGTTGTTGTTGAGGATGGTGATCTAATGGCCACAGTGTTTGCCACTCCTTTGGACTTGGAATGGGAAGAAGAAGGTCTGAAAGAAGAAGGGTCATCAGTTTTTGTGTTGGTATTACGCAATTTGACCCTATTTTCTTTAATAGCACAGAGTTCAAGCTTTCAGGCCATGGTGAAAGCTTCATCAAAAGTGTGGAATGTTTGAACCCACAAGGTGGATGAGATGTGCGTGGCACATGCTCGAGAGAAGAGCTCAATGAGCTCAGGTTGAGGTAAAAGGAAGGAGAGTTGGTTGATTAAGCCTCTCCAATGGGCGACGAAATCGGCTATGGATTCATCATCAAACTGTTTGATAGAGTAGAGGTTATGATAAAGACCTTTTTGGTGATATTGATCGAAAAGTGGTCAAGGAATAATTGGGCAAGTTGGGTGAATGAAAAAAGAGAGTGACTGGTGAGAGAGTTGTACCAATCAAGGGCTGGGCCAGAAAGTGACATGGGGAATGTGCATAGCAATAACGCATCATCATGGGCTATAAGATAACAAGCATGTCTAAATGCTCACAGATGTTGCTATGGGTCTTCCTTACTCTAGAAATGAGTAAACTTAGGAAGCTCCCACTGACTGGGATACAGTCAAATTGGGACAGAGGGATGGATGGGTTCATTGCAAATTTGGTCATATGAAAGGACATTACTTGAATCGAAAATGAAAGCCTCAAGATTAGACATTTTGTCCATCAGATCTTGATGAGATCAGATGAGGGATTGGTAGATGGGGTGCTCCCTAGGTTGTAAGGTGCTTGGAAGGTGCTAGAAGATGTGTATGACATAGTTAGTTGCACTTGTATAGACGCAACATATTGATAACTAGTCATTGGGATAGATGTGGAAGCTAGGGGTGGTTGTACCATGGAGTTAGAGGGCAAAAACTGAATAGGGGTTGTTAAAGGTGGTTGAGGGGTAGCAACACTAGTTAAAGGGTAGGTAGTTACTCTTGTGTTGATAGGGGCAAGAGTAGGTGGGATGGAGACAACTAGATTTTGGAAAGGGGTAGAATTTTGTTGAATAGTCTGTGGTTAATGCGGGGCCAAAACCCCAATGGAAGTGAGACTAGAGATAGAAGGAGAAGCCACACTTTGAGGATTAGTCATGGTCAGGTTGATGGTTGAAGTAAAGGCTGGAGTGGTCATGGGTTGGGTAGCAGATGATTTCGATATCGTTGCCGCTTCAATTAAGGAGGTTGGCATCCCATAGACTGGGTTGCCTAAAAAGTCTCACATTTGGCTTCTCATGAGATAATGTTGAAGGGCCTTGATATTGAGGTCAAGGAACCTTTCAAAGTCTTGATCCCCTTTGGGAACAATAGATGGTTAGGTCAGGGTCGGTTAGGCAGGAGTATGTTCAGTCTCTGAATGATACTCCGTTAGAGGATTGGTTATGGAAGGCAAAGGTAGAAGCAGTTGTTGCCTCGCGTGGCCAACAAAAGTCTTGGTTTGACTACGTGTCAAAACCATTTAAGGCAAAAAGGGTCAAGTTTTAGAAACTATGTTTTTCAGTCTCAAAAAACTAGAATGGGTGTTGGACAGCAAGAAATTTAGGTTTTAAGCCTGCTATTTTGGAAGAAAGATTATGACAGTGACCGACATTGGTTGAAAAACTAAAGTCGGTGAGAACAAGTGGCTGATGTCAGTCAGATAACTGATGTCAGTGGAAAAGGTTACTGAGGTCGATCAGATAATCAATGCTAGTGAATAAAGGTTGCCAACATTGGTGGTAAAATCGATGTCAGTTATCGTGTTTTCTAGAAACTCAAAAAATTTGAGAGTTTTTGGAAAAAAAGAAGAAAATGTCCTCACTAGATCAATAAACCAGATAAACATAGAAAAGTAGATGAAGACAAGTAGACCCTAATCATTAAATCCTAATAATAAACTTTTATAATCATGTTGGCTTATGCCTTAGAGTGTGTTTTGGAAAGTTGGCTTGTAGAACGGGTCCTAGAAGAAGCAGTCTAAGGTTGGTTTCAGGTTAGTTTCGGTGCTCAAGAGTCTGTGTTAGGTTTTGTGCGTGGCCTGGTACTAAGGAGAAAGCTCCCCTCACTTCACAAACCCAGTGATAAGCTGGTCTTGCTTAGCCAGTATATACTTCCCCTAGAGATTGTCCTCTGCCAGAGAACAAAGTGCGCTTTCCCCTTGGTAGTGAAGTCCAAGTGGGATTGCCAGGATGGGTAAGGTATCTGCTAGGTGATGAAATCCTAGTCGGGCCTTGTCTCAGGTGTGTTTAGATGTTTGATTTTGTGCAAGTGGTTTGGATGTGTAGCATAAGTAGACTACACTTTATTCATGATGTGTTTTTAATTACTAGATGTGAGAGCTAAGTATGCATTCAGGAAGAAATGAAATGCAATGTATTTTAAGCCCAAATTGAAATGTGTGTTCAGATGCAGACAAGTGGAGAAAAGGTTAAAGAGTATGAGTTTTGACTAGTCTAAGATGAAGGAAAGAAAGAAGGGTTCTTTTTAACCTTTGCTGATAGTGTCTTTTGGAAGAGATAGAAGAAAGAGATGCAAGAAGAGACCTAATGCACCTATATGAAAAGTTTGTTTAGAAGAAAAAAAGTATGAACCCAAGGAAAATTCCTAGGGTCCCACCAGGCGTGCCAGAATGTTTCTAACAAGTTTTCGCTTTCACATTCAAAAGGAATAAGAAACTAAGATAAATGGTCTAGGGTTTGTACATACCCAGATGAAGTCGGTGCACCATTATCCAGATGTTGTAGGGACTCCTATTTGGCTATGGAGGATGACACCTGTAGAAGAAAGAGACTTAAATAAGGAGATTTTTAGATGGATATAAAGTGGACTGCCAAGCAAAAGCTCGGTCCCAGAAGTGCAAAGACTTCCTTGTGGGATGATAGTCCACTATTAATAAGTAAAAGTGTCAAAAATAAAGAAATGACAAATGACTAGCATAAAGGAAACTAGATAATGTGTTCCTACTGTCTGTTGTCAGTCTGCCACAGTCGTTGACGTCAGTTAGTCTGCCAGCATCGATTGGTCAAAGGGCACTGGTGTCAGTTAGTCTGTCGACATTGATGGAGGCAATGGGCCTGGTGGCTGGCATCGGTTGAGGTAATGGCCTTGGACAGGGTCTAGATGGGTTCTTGGTCGATAGAATGGTCTGCAAAATGGTCTGTGGTAGTCTGAGAGTCTGTGTAGGGTGGTAGATAGTAGATAGAGTCTTTAGGAGGGACTAAGGCAAGGGATATGTTGTCAAAAAAGGGGTAAGGGTAGGAGAAAGGCCTCTTAGCCTCTCTGGGAAGAAGTTTAGTCAGGTTTGGTCCAGTTGAAAGTCAGGGTTTGTCTAGTTGATAATATTGCTTGGAAGTAGTAAGAAGAAACTAATTACAAATACATCCTAAGCTACTAAAATGACATAAAAGGAGAATACTTAGCTCTTGTTTACTGAAGAACCAGAGGAGTGAATGCTTGTTGATGTAGAAGACTCCCTGCAAAGAGGTAGAGTGACTAATGCAGAGTCCCTATAGCCTATGATGCCTGATGTGCATCTGGGGGAGAGAGAGAGAGAGATGTCAAAGTTTGGGTGCAAGAGGATTTTTGCATTTGGTGGAAGAGGATCCATTGATTCAGCCTGCAAGTTGGTTTTAAGTGACTGACGTTAGTGATCCCACCAGCGTCGGCCGACTGTAACCAATGTCGATAGATAGAATAATGAAAAAAGGGCTAAAATTAGCCTTTTGCCCATTGTTCCAACTCCCTGGGTCAATTGGTCATGGGAAAATGGTCGAAGGTGGATTAAATGAGTGTGAGAGGGTTGAAATAGGTCATAAATTGGTCATAGGGTGATTGGAGGCATCCAAGGGGAGGTATCCAAAGAGGGGTGAGGTGTCAAGGGGGGCCTATTAATTTAAAATAGTTAAATTTATTTTAAATTAATAATTGTGTGGGTTTGGAAATGTTTAGGAGGGGATCAAAGGGGACCAAGGGGTGACCAAGGGATAGACACAATTTTGGTGTCTACATGAGTGTTTTTATTCTTACTCTTAGTTTTTTCATTAATCTTAGGATATGATACAACTAATAATTTTTGAGAGGTGGAAGACTCAAGGTGAGATAATTTGGATTCTTCCCTAGTAAGTCTCTCCCAAAATAACTCTAAATCTGGCATTTTTAATGGGGTACCTAAGGCATCCATATTAGATAAAAATGTAGAAGAAAATATTTGGAATGGACCACTCAACTTAGACAAAATTAAGTACACATACTCTTCATCTTTTTTGTCTCATCCACTCCCCTTCAGCTATGTCAATAAATGCTTAAACTTATTGAAATAGTCTAAAATAGAAGCAAAGTCATTTGGTTTTAGTGAAGTAAACTCCACTTCAAGCTACATGGATCTTAAGTGATTTACTTTCCAAAAAAAAACCTTTAGCTTATCCCATATTTTGAATGGAGAATCACACCCATCCAAATAAAATAAAATAATATCACTCACATAACCCCAAATCAAACCCATACACTCTTTAAAATTGCATTTCTACTATTTTTTTTCAAATTCACATGTAAAATATGGTTGATTTCATTCATTAGGGACTATAATTCTTTGTGCTTTATGATTATTTCTATTTGAGGTCTCCATGCATAGTAATTATGTGTAGTTAAAGCATCAAAATGGTCAATACCAGAATTAGAATCCATGCTAATGAATCATCAAAGAGAATAAATAATGCAAAAAGGGTGCACAAATTTGGCACTTAGATAACCCCCCAAAATATTGTATTAAGGACCCCCTAGTTTAGAACTTTATAAAAGTAGTGAATTTTTATATATTAATGATACTAATGGATAGAGAATTGAAAACCATAAACTTTTGAAAAAATAGAACTCAAATCTGGGTTACATTTCAAAACTTATTAGTGTTACGATTTCCCATAAAATGGGTCAAAACATTAAAAAATACACTACAGATAGAATTTTATGACCAAATTAGAAAAGAATATATCCATCCAACCACTTTTTAGAATTTGAATTGAACCATAGACTTTGAAATGCCAACCAAAGTGAAAAATGATCTATTTGATTACATTGGTATATGTGTAAGTGAAGTTTACTTCCTCTTGAGGGAAAAAATTGGCTTATAAAAGTAAAAAAATGAATTAAGAGGTTATTTTGAGAATAAATAGATGGTTTTACTATTGTCTTTTATCTCAATTATAATTCTTTGCCAAGGGAGAGAAAACTAGTTTCAATGTAGCAGAGAGAAAATTTCAATGCCTTCTATATTAAATTTTGAATGCCTTCTACAACAGACACCTCTTTTTCTCTCTCCAATGCCAAACTATGAAAAAGGTATATCAAAAAAAAAAAAAAAAAAAGATTGTAGACCTTCTTCCTTACCTAATGGCACCTCTATCAAAATTCGTTCAATGTTTAGATTAAAATAGTCCAACACCAAAAACTCCATCCACAATGCAAATCAAAACTTTATATTAAGACACCTTACCTGAAAAGGTGTAGATTTATTCTAATGTAGAAAATCAATGATAAAGATAAAATGCCTTAGCATGAAAGATGATGCCACTTGCATATTTTAATACCAAAACTGATAATGTCAATGCAACAACAAATCTAAAATAAAAGAGATAAATCAAGATGGAATAAAGATGATGACAACTATAGAAGAAAAGGTCAAACATTGATAAAGATGAGAATACATAGGTCAAAACAACTCTACATTCCTCCATGCCTCCTCCCTATAGATTTGTAATGCCTCTTTCAAATTCCAATGCCTTAGTTCTTAGATAATCCAATGCCTAACTAAGTTCTCAGACTACAATGCCTTTATATTACACTTAGATGTGACATCCTTCCAGTTGTCAAAGCTCAGATTTGAAAGAATTTCACCAAGACTAGAAAAAAATCCCAAACTCCCAAGTTGATATGAAATAAAAAAAGAAACCAATGCTTAGCTTATGTATATGATGCTTCAAATCAATAGTTCTAATGCCTCTCTCTATAAAATGGTGATTTTTCCTCAAATTTGAAATGCCAAACCAGAAAGAGACAAATTTGAAATAAGAAAAAAATGAAGCTAAATCTAATGCTTAGCTTCAATAGATGCAAATTTCTTCTTCCAATGTCAAGGATGCCTCCTTGACAATAAAAATAAATAGTTCAAGATATTCAAAATGTCTTTGAAAAAAAGTGCCTCTTTCCGCAATGGAAATTAGCACTTCTCTTCCTTTTTCCCATGCTTCCTCTCTACTTTCCCTTTGATAATTAAAAAACACACACTTTCTTCAAATCTTCAATGAAAGTGTCAGATCCATAAGAGGGAAAGAAAAGTGGCTAAGGAAATACAACAAGAGAAGAAGCACTGACAAGGGAGATTTTTTAAGTAAAATGCAGCAATGAATATAGGATCAACACCTCACAGCTCTACTACCATGTTAGGAATTGTGAACAAGCATTCCAACCCAAGATTCAGAAGTGTTTACAATAAAACATCACACAAATGAAGTTGCAGATAATTGATTGCAAAGCAAAGTGAATCAAGTTTTATTCATAAATATGATATGTTAGTACATAGAAAATATCTTTCCTTAATAGACAAGTTAAAACACATAACTATCCTAACTATCTAATGTGGGATAAATCCTCACATATGAAAAACTCACTAAAGGATGAAATAGCTAGCTTTAATACACTAAAAAATGTGAGAAATACATGAAATACATACTCTATTAGTTATTTACCATTAATTATCTTGACACTTTTAATATTTGGTTTCATGTCATGTTTTTATTAACCTAATGAATAAATGGATGATAGTGTGTATGCAATTTCAATTGATCCATTATCGACTAGAACATCATGAATAGGTTGTTGATTAGTATAAGATATTATACACAAAGCATGAAACTTAAAGTCATCATCCACTATTTCACTATAATCAAAATTAATCATATGATGTGGTTGAATAATTTGATTAATTGTACCAATGATTCCATCCAATGGATGATAATATGACTTAGGAGGTGGATAAGCATTGTAAGTGTGATGTACTATTGAATTATCCTTATTTTTATCATGATTAGGAAATAGATCACTGAAAATATTCAATTTAATATTTTCATTTTGTTAAGGCTTAGGTTACTCTATAAGAGTTCCCAATGTAATGACATTTTATCAATGAGATACTAAATAATAAGATTGATCTTGAAACATATGTTAGAAGAATGACCATTACAATTATGATAATCACAATATGCATTTTTATCAAAATATTTGCCTTGAGGTTTGTTCATGTCTAATTTAGATGGTGGTGGTATAGTAATAAAATTGAATTCAAGTAACTATTTAAACAATTTTTGAAGTGATTTTGGTAACTTATTAAATTTTATTCTTGGTTGTTATGATAAAAAAAAATTAATAGGTTGAAAAATAGCATTAACAATAACATTTGATCTACTTTAGTATCTATTGGATTAGATTTTTAAGAGGTTTTGATTTGAAACTTCATTTTGTAAGTTTTATTATATTTAGGATTTAACTTAATTTTTTTTAAATCAATGATCTTGACTTATATTTATTTTATTGTATGACAAAGCTCTTAAAATGCTCTAAATTTCTTAAAGATAATTAACTCATCCAATAGTGCAAGTAAAATTTGTTTGAAAAATTATTATAATTCATCATCTACCAATGTATTGATAATTTTTTAAAGAATGGTAGTATATAAAATCATTTTATAAATTATATGTTCATTATATCCTTTTTTAATATTATAAATGTGTGCATAAGAAAGTCTTTTATATATGTTTAATAAATAAATATTATAATGGATTGAATGTTTTGACTGATTGAGTAGGTTACTAATAAAACCAATGTAAAGCATAATATTTTAATATTAGTGTAAATAATTTTGTTATAAATTTGTCAATAAAATCATAATACAAACATGTTTCATGAAAATATATGATATGTTATTTTGGGTTTCCTTTACTCCCAAATAGTGGAATTTTAGGAGCTAAAAATATTGTAGGTAAAGGATGTGATGTAATTTCAAGTTTTAAAGTGTTATGACTTAAATTTTAAGTGTCTAATTATTGGATATATTATTTTGGTAGATATTACTTTAATGTCATCACCTTATCATGAAAAAATCAATAGTTTTCTTGAGGTATTGTGCATTAAGAGAGGTATATGATGTAGTATGCATAACTATCAAAGGATTTGGATGAGTCACTTGGTTAGGCATTGGAATATAAATTTATTTTAAGACTTGTGTTCCCCAGATCCTAAATA